>JAVJIF010001981.1:0-95624 GCA_038442645.1 Agave tequilana
ATATATATATATATATATATATATATATATATATATATATATATATATATATAATATATATATATATATATATATAATATTATATATATATATATGCACAAACAATAAACATTAAACATACATATATAAACTCTCTAAGTTCTTCTCCCCCTTTTTGTCAATTCATCAACAAGGGGTGAAGAAAAACAAACACGATAAATATATATGCGATATACATTCATGAAGAGAAGAGACGTTCAGTTAACTCTCCCTGCATACATACATTACATGGAGAAGGGATGACTAGACCCTAACCCACAAAAGCAAAATATACAATGTATAGACGAAGATGTTAAGCTCCCCCGACACATGCGTATCACATAAAGAAGAGAGGTCAATCTCCTCAATACGTAAAATATACTTAACATGAATCTATAAATTGAGGAGATGTTAAGCGAGCTTCAAGTATATGTATGTTTTGTCGAAACTAAAGTATACATACATATCCAAACATAGGTGAGTCCACAAAAAATATTGCATGAAGATAAGTGACTCTAGGATAGACATGTATATCTATAGTTTTAGACAAAATTAACATATACATGAAGCAAACAAAGAAAAACATGTATAAAAATAGAGAAAATAAGTAAAAATACAAGAATCATCAAAATTAGGTTATACAAATACATCTAATGAGTATACATGAGCATTCAGGCACCCAAACAAAAGAGTCAAGTATAGATTACTAATTGTACAAGTATAAATATAAGTTTTAATGAAACTATATCTAAACATGTAATCAACACATAAAACAACAAAATTTAAACAAATATGATCATTAGGGTAAATGCTAGTGCTTTTAGAACTAGGATATACACAATAGATAATTTAATAGTGAGAACACCAAAATATGAATTCATATAAACATGAGTGTACCTCAAACTATATATGTATATCACAAGTCTAATGAGCAATACATTTAACATAATGAGCATTAAAATCACGACATAAAAAAATCAACAATAAGAAAGCATGTAAACAAAAAGGAGTTAGAGATAGTAACCAAACAATATGAACTATTCTCTATATCTCCAAACTATGGTGGTCCTCCCACCATGTTTCCTTGATAAAGATGTATCAATTGGGTATGTCCATCAAGCTTCAAGTGTATTCACCAGTAAAGCATCACGTTTTGTGAGAGCCCACACCTACATCAAACACAAAAGGTGAGAATTTTAATACCCATATTTTTCTTTTTGGGTCCATGGGGTTAGTATTATAAGAAACCCAAACATTTTTATTAGCAAAATTTAAATGATTTAATCTATTAAAACAAAATTTTGCAAGATAGACTTTGCAGCCATAATGTGTACATGTGTAAATTCTAATATATATGTGAGTGGGGTGAGCATGGTGTGTATGTGCATACCATGGGTTATGTATATGCATGTGTGAAACTTATTTCTTGTGAAACATAGATTCTAATCTAGAGTGGTTAAATGCACATTGGGTTAAATGGAGCCCAAACAGTCAATGCTCTTCTTCAAAAACATATATCATCATTAATTTAAAAAGAAGCACATGAAAACATGAGAATCAACAATCTTTTTCTTTCTATAAAAATTTCTTTTTCTTTCAAAACATTTTTCTTTTTCAAAGAGTTATTTTACTTTAAGCAATCTCTTTCTCCTTTTCAATCAAAATAACTTGATTTTTCAAAACTTCTTTTGCTTTTGAAACAATTTTAAATTTATTTTTAAAAGAATCTTTTCTTTTTTAAAATCAATCATTTTCATTTTTTAAACTTTTCTTTTCTATTTTTAAAATTCATATTTTTTAAGAAGTTGTTGACAAAACATAGCAAGTTCATCATATGGCATGTTAACATCTTTATCAATCTCGGATTCAGAATTTACCTCAAGGGGGTCATCCCTTGGACCATATAGCACATGTTGGAAGCATCAATTCCATCATCCGAGTCACTCTCGCTATGATATTGCATTTGTTCATCAAGGAAGAGAAGAGTGTTACATACTACAAAAGTCGATTCAATGATTGAGCCTTAGATAAATATTCATCATTTAGAGTTGACTTTAATACATGAAGGACTTTTGCATTAGCCTCAAGATTTTTGCCATTAACAAAATATGAATTTTTAATGGTGACAAAATACATGAGTCAGTAAGGCCTTGAGATACATAGACATCTTAATTTTTCAAGTTTGGAGGTTAAGAATGTCAAACATGAGAGGTGACATGAAATCCATGAGTGTGTATACAAAATATTGTGATTAGTTAAATAAGGATCTTTAACTATAAGTTGTTAGCCCAAATCAAGAGCACCAAGCTCTGATATCCATTATAAGTTCACCTAGAGGGGGTGAATAGGTGCACAAGCTAATCTAGGACAAATAATATAGAATTTAAAATTTAAGTGCAAATATACTATGTGTAATTAAGAGTGAGCCTGAATTTCCCGTGAAGGGCTCTGAACTACTCCTCGAAATTCCTCTTAATTAAGAATTGAGGTGCTATTAGAATCTCTCTTGGTTGACCACAAGTGTGAGCAACAATCCCAAGCATATATCGATTAAACAAAGAAAATATAAAGCATATAATAGATATGGACAATAAGAACATGCAAGATATAAAACACAATGAGAGAGAAAGATGAGCAATCACAAATATGGGTAATTGTTTCGAGGTTCGAGCACACTTTCTCTATGTCCCCGCCTTCAACACTATGAAGATTTTCACTATAAAAGATCCGTTAAGATCACTCGATGCCGCAACACTTACAATGAGCTCCCTCAAGAACTCTTGACTCACAAGTCTCTCACTTATTCTCGCAAGAACAATACACACAAGCACACTAGCTTGCCGAGACCGCACCTTTACAATTCCCAATCAAGGGGTGGAATACTTTGTAATCACTTCTTTTTTGATCATTAAAATAATTCTCTCATAACAAGGATCTTATAGATATATAGCATATAGCTGTAAAGCTTGTTGTGTGGAAATTAGATAGAATGAGTGGTAGAAAACTCAAGAAAATTTCTTTGAAAACTCAAGATAACACTCTTTAAAACCTCTCCTTTTGATATGAAAGTTTGAGCCCAAAAATATGTGGAGAAAAACTCTAAGAGAGGCAGAAAAAAACTGGCTCAAAAACTTATTCAAAATATTGTCCAAAACTGGCCAAGAGAACCTCTTTTATAAGGTTCAGAAAATTAATCGTCGGGCTCAATTTTCTTGCCAAACAGACCGGGCCGTCGACCGGCCAACGTCATATTTATGACCGGTTGGGTTGCCGTCGACCGCTCAGTCAACCGCACCCAGTCTTGACCTACCAGGTCGATCGACCGAGACAAGAACAGAGTGCACTGCACTCTGACTGGTCAACGCTCGGTCGACCGGGGTTAAATCCAGAGAACAAGCTTTCTGGATCGGTCGACCGCCGGATCGATCGGCCCTAAAGCCAGGCTTGTGCACGTTGCCTGTGCACATCGATCGACCGCATGGTCGACCGACTTCAGGTTCGGTCGACCACCAGAAGCCCAGGTCAGGGTTTTAAGGTTTGAAAACTTGGACTTTGAAATCCCTAAAAACTCTATTTAAATCTCATAAATTTCACAAAAATAGTTTCATTAAAACACTTTGAAGTATAAATATGTGTAATCAAAAATCACACATATTACAAATAATTTAAACTATTTTTGAGGTATAGAAGTTAAAGCTTAAAGTGAAAACCATATTGTTCAAAAACCAACTTCAAATGAAAATGATTTTTTCAAACTTGTTCAAATATAAAATAAGACATTTAAACAAATTTGGAATATAGTGTGTATGAATACGATCCAATATGCTTATAATGAAATATCTATATTTTTGGCAATAAGCTCTAAACAAAGTTTTGATAAATACAGAACTTAAAAACCATGAACTAGAAATATCAATTAAGTTTTTCTAAACAATTTTGATCGGACATATGATGTAACAACACAGAGAGACCTACAATTTTATAGAAGCGAGTTGGACATGATACTAGAGCCTGTAGTGACATGGGATCCATATACAGATACAGTTCTACAGAGTTTACCTCCAATATGCGTGTCCGTACGCCAATTATTTGTATGGAGAATGTTGAGATGCATGTTCCAGATCGGGTACTTCGACGATTTGGGATGAATCCGCATATTTTCGATCCAGTCTCGAGGTTGATACGTGTGGACCGCAGTAAATATAGGCTGCATGATTAGAGTGTGGAGACAAATGCATATATACTCGAATGGGAAGATCAAGCAAACCAGATTCAAAACCAATGCCACACTTACACATTTTTGAAGAAGTTATGCGTTGGTATTGGGGGATCACTCGACGTTGGATTATTCAACGTGTTGAGGCTCCAAACGTTCTTACGCCCAGTGCTCCCTATGAGCAACAGTTTGTAATATCTTAAACACATTCATATTATGTCTTTTAATTAAGTGATATGTGATATATTCTTCTATTTATGCTTATTTTTCATTCAGATTGATGGATTGGTAGATGAAATGGCGTATGGGGCATTAGTTGATAAATCTCGATTGCACTCGACAATGCATGAGATCAAAAACTACATCAAGAGTCTTTTATGACAACCTTGATTTGCACGTCCATCCGAAAGAGCACCAAACCACACGATGACCTATACACAACGCCAACGACGGTTACCTCATATGGAACACGAAGATGTGGCGGGCCCTTCCTAACCAGCTCCTACACAGCGTACATGGCATCGAAATGATGGTGAGGCGGGGCCATCTCGCAGCAAACAACCAAATTCTCAGACTCTTCCTCCATCCAGTCGAGGAAGAAGACGTGGGGGTGGCCGAGGAAGGCTTGAATTGTTGTATTTGTTCTGATATGTGATTTATGAAGAACTTGGGATATGTTTTGTTTGTGGACATATGAAATAACTTGTGATATTTAATATCATTATATTATATTTGTGATATTAAAGATATGCGATATTTAATATTATTTTATGATATTTGTGATATTTAATATTATTGTATGATACGTGATGTTTGTGAAATATTTCATTTAATATTACATTGAAGAGTTTCATTAGAACTGATGATGTGCACAACATCTAGTTTTGGAACTGACCCTGTGCACAACATCAATTTCAGTTCTCGATAATAGGAGTCTATGGTTCTGGTTTCTGAAACCCAAACCTACGTTTCCCTTCAGTCATTCTGTTTGAGTAGGAGGAGGTTGGTCTCTGGTTCGGGTTTTAAAATCTGAACCTGCGTTTTACTGAAATTTAGGCACAGTCTCAGAAACCCGAGCCTAATTTAAACAAAAACTTGGGTTCGGGTTTCAGAAACCCGAACCCAAGAAGAAAATTTTATTTTGGGTTTCTAAAACCCGTACCTAAAACTTTCAACTAGCGCCACGTTGGCAAGGAATCCAACGTGGCACTGCGTTGGCGTATCAGAGATCTGTTTTGGGAATAAAGTTTTATAGAGGCTTCTTTTATAGTTATTTATTTAAATGAGTTTTTTTAAAAAAAGCCCTTGAGAAAAATGCCATTTTCTATTGGGATTTTTTTTTCAAAAAAAACCTTGTTTTAAAAAATATTTCAAAAAAAGACCTCTAAAATATTTTGAAAAATTGACCTCTGACAGGCCATGTCAGCGTAACGTCAGCGCTGGCCGGAAAGCAACTTTTGGTTCACTCGAGGTTAATATTTTTTTCCCAGTTTTGGATTTAGTCGAGGTTGGCAACCTTAGCCAACACAACATTTTAACATTTTTGAGCAGCAGTCGAATTCAGTTTGGCCGGGGTTGGCAATCTCGGTGAAGCTCAAAACTCAAAAAAATAATAATTGCGGCTTCATGGATAAATTGTTTCCTCATTCATTTCCTGCATGAATTGTTTCATGCATTGAATGTTGGAACGAGTTTCATATATTCCTTTTTCAGTTTTGAACTGCAGCCCAACATTAATTTCCTCATTTGTTTCATGCATGAATTGTTTCATGCATTGAATGTTGATATGGTTGTTGGGAAAAAATCAACTGCGGCTTGACTGGGATTGCCAACCCCAGCCAAAGCTCAAAATTAAAAAAAAAAACATCCTGTTTCACTGGGGTTGCTAACCTCGGCCTACCAAATGCAATGGAAAAAATACATTTGGTCACCCGAGATTGCCAACCTCAGCTGAAGCGAAAAATGCCCCCCCCCCCCAGCTAGTGCCACGATGGTGCCCATGGCCGACGTGGCGTTGACGTGACCTGCTAGAGGTCTATTCTTGAAAATATTTTTTGAGAGGTCTATTACTGAACCATGTCAATAGTGGACCCCGTGCATACCTAGGACAAACAACTTCAATAGCATCCCGTACTGGAGTCCGAAATCAGCTGCTATGCTATAAGGGTCTTAGCCCTAAAATAGGAGTGGAATCACTACAGGGTGCCAGAATACACCACCAGAACACGCGAACCCATCAAATTATTCTGAAGTTGTAGTTGCGCAACATGAACCATTATAAACACGTACATATTCATTCCATCAGTTTCTTCGGCCCTGATGTAGATTGTCCAATTATTATAGATTTTCTAGATTATTTTCAATTTAACTTCACGATAATCATTTTAAAGGGAATAACAGGATTATAACAGGAATGTATATATCCTTGTTCAGGATTCAAGAGTGCATGAATTTTGTAGTTCAGGAGTACAGTAATTCAGGAGTATCTGAATTCTGATAATATTATATTAATTATATCAAATCCCAATATTCTTTGACTTCAGTAATTTAACCAGTCAGGTGTCACAGTATTTGTACTCAGTCACGTATTATGGTATAGACTTAGGTGTTAGAGTACTTAGACCGGTATTATAGTATAAAATCGAGTGTCAGAGTAAGGTAAATGATACAATCTAGTCAAGTAAATAGTGTATCAGTATCTGGTGTCAGAAGCAATGCAAATCATATGACTTAATTCAAGAATAAATCATATCAAATATTTTAAACACTTCACATCCATTAAAATAATATAAAACAGTAACACAAGCAAGCATACAAACAAGCGGAGCTAAGTAGTATTGAGGCAAGGTTAGCAAGCAGTGTTGATCGTTAAAGTGCATGGCGGGACTACCATACAAGAAGGACTTGAGCGTTGAAACGTATATTCTGTTGATTGCCAAATTTTATACCATTTTATTGCCCCTATTTATCTATTTTTTGTATATAAATAATGCTACTTGGGTATTTTTAGTGATGCAGAACAAACTTGTAAGAAGAAAGAACAACACTTGCACATTCCGAAAGAACGGTCAAGCCAAAAGAAGCTTTATTGAAGCACTTTTTGGACATGTTGTAGTATTTTGATGTTAACTTTTGCTATATAACTTCAAATGAGTAAAAAAAAAAAAAGATTAAGAGAGATACAACTTTTATGTTGATGACTTCTTTTAATTGACCATTTGACTCCTTCAAAATGTCAAAGAAATTCTTTTTCTGATTCTGAATTGGAGCTGAAATGCAAATATAAAATTTCAGGGGTCTAAATGTAAACTATCAGAGAGCTGTGAATTCTTCTAATCTATAGGGACTTTTGAGAGAAATCCAAGCCTCTAAAACGCAAGGACACCTGGGTTCTGGGGGACTTTTCCTTGTTTAAAATTTTCTAGGCTTTAGATTAGGTTTTTAATTTTCTTTTTTGGGCGGCTGTGAAGTTTTTTTTTTTTTTTTTTAATGTTTTTGGGTTCTGGTTATTTATATTCAGCTTTCAAGGCCGGCTAAGGTATTTAGCTTTGGATTTTTTCTCCTGAAGGGCTGAACGTTCATGTGTAAACCAAATTCGGTTTTGAATTTTTTCCCATTTAATAGAGGTATGTTTTCTTCTGTGAATCTGAACTAGAGAGGCGGGTTTTTTTTGAGCATTGATATAATAACTTTTTCCTCATTGCAACCAAATTTGCAGGAAGAGAATTTGTAGGGAATCAATCAGTAATACTGATCGGGATTTAGAAGATTTTTCAAAATAAATCAGAAAAATTTCAGAAAATTGTAAAAATTCACAATATTAAAAAATAATATTTGAAATTAAAACAAGTCCAGTTAAACTAGGAGATGGTCAAATCAAGTAGTTTCATTAGCACTGAGTACTGGGTTTAGACTCAAGCTGACTCTAAGTCCACAAAAGACGGATCCGATATCAAATAATAGGAATAATAAGAGAAAATAATAATAAATACGGACAATTTAGAAAAATACACGTATGCAGATACTTATTCCGGGAACAACGTATTACAACGACCATTTTTAAAAAAAATAAAATCATATTCTATTAAATATAAGATTTCAATAACTTCAAACTTGATTATATTATGTTGGGTTAACAAAATATAAAAGTGGGTATAAGCTTAAAATAAGTCAATATTTATTTCTTACTGTCTCAAGGCGCATCTATATTCACTTCTTAGTCTTTTCAATTTTTTCAGTGGAACTAAAAGTCCTAAAATTGAAAACACTAGAGTCATCTTTACATCTTCTTGTGCGTTCAAAATGCCATAATCAATGAAAGGTAGTTATAATTTTTTTTCCTTGCTTTTTAAACGAATAAAGGTATCACATACATGTAAAAGATTCTTGAAAGACTTTTCTCGTAGCTCAATTTTTAATAATATTAGTGATTTTAAAGGAAACAAACAATTCCTCATAAAAATGTGGGATAAAGAAAAAAATCAACAGACTTATTTATATTCAAGATATGAGAATGTCTTACACCTTAGGATTATCTGAAACTAAATAAAGCAATAAAAAACAATTACAGATAGTAAAACGTTAAACACATGGTTTTCCAGAAGAACACTTGAGAACACCAGCATCTGCAGTAAGAAGCGGCACCAATGCTCCTTGAACAATGTTAAACCTTTGTGCTGGAGAATATTTTGGATCACAACTTCCCCATCCAGAGGGGACAAAATATGCACCATTTAAGAAAATATCATTTTTGATCTCCATTTCCAATTCTTCCACCCTTCTCCTAGTCTCTTTGTAACCTATCACAGATTAGAAATCTAGGATGTTAATGTAGTTTTTAACATATGAGAGAGAGGGGTAGAGGGATAGAGAGAGAGAGAGAGAGAGAGAGAGAGAGAGAGAGAGAGAGAGACTTGTTTGAGAGCAGGACTATCAGAAGCTTAATAGTAGTTTCCTTCACTTAGGATGGTAGGATTTGAACTTCCTCCGTTGGCATACATTCCCCAAGCATCATACTTATTATTTGCAACATGAGCATATCCTGTTCTAACACTGTTACATATTAAAAAGATATTATAATTTGATTAATAGTATTATCATGGTGACAAAATAGGAGCATGATATTTTTCAACTTCAATTGGATAGAAAAACTATAACTGATTTTTTTTCCCTTACCGGGGCATTCTTTGGACTAAATTTAATCCGAAATGATTGAAAGCTACAGTCACTTTCATTATCTGGTCTTCAGCAAGACCATCCTTGTGACCAAGCAACATGACCTGCACAATCCTCAACTTGTTACAATTTATATTTTATTTCTTTCAAAATAGTATTCATATTTCTACATAAGGGAAATATTTTACAATCCAACACATTAAACTTTCATTATCTTGTCTTCAGCAAGACCATCCATTTGACCAAACAATGTGACCTACCCAGTCCAACTCATTACAATTTATATTTTAGTTCTTTCAAACTAATGTTCATTTTAAGTTTTAGCATAGTCAAACCCAAATCTTCTCGAGTTAAGATCCAAAATCTAAACTTTTGGTTTAGATTTTGAACTCATATAGAATTTATAAGTCTCGATTTCAATATATGGGTCAAAATAGATTGAGATAAAGTCAGATAAAATAGACACCTACTTGCAACTCAATTTATAATCCAACTTCATCAATAAACTCCAAAATTGTAATGTGAGGTGAGGATTATTTCTACTATTTTAATGCTAATTTTTAGTGCTAAATTTACCTACATTTTCTTATTTCGTTAGATATAGTCATGGAACTAGAAATTAAAAGTTATATACGTTACCTTATTATGATCAGAGTAGTAGTTGTTTGATATAGTGACTGCAGTTGAACCATGAGTGACATCAATGAGCCCATCAACGGCCCGAGAAAGAGTGCAGTGATCAATCCACACATTGGAGGAGGCGAGCACTGTGATAGCATCCCCGTCGGAGTCCCCGCGGGTGCAGTCATGGATGCTGAACCCGTGGAGTATAACATGGCTCACCTCCTGGATCGTGATGCACGGCCCATAGGCAATCTCAACCTTGGCCCCCCTCCCATCAATCGTCTTGTTGCTGTTCACCTTGAGCTCGTTCTTGAGCTTGATCACCATGTCACTCCTGAAAATTATCCAGAATGGTTTGGACTGGATCACGCCGTACCGGAGCGTGCTGGGCTTCGGGTAGACCGGATTGTCAGAAGGTTCGGTGACGGTGTAGATTGCGCCGTACTTGCCTCCCAGCGCGGACTTGCCGAACCCACGGCGCAGTCGGCGAGCTTTCGGCAGCTCGACGCCCATCGGGCGTATGTCGGGGTTTTGTACGATGTGAGTGGATAGTCGTGGAACCCCGACATAGCAGAAGACAAAGGAGAGCATGACATGGCAGGGAGGAGGGCAGAGAGCAAGGGGACGCTCATTGAATGGAGTGGAGATTTTGGTCTGAGAATGGAGGGAAGTGAGGAGCACAATATATAAGGGAGAGATTTTGGTGAAATAGCTGGAGAGAAAAGTGGGTACCAGGATTTTGGTGACTACTGTTTTTTTTTCCCATTGTATTTGTTTTTTTCCCCAATAAAAAAAGGAACATTCCAACTGTTTTGTTAAAGAGAGGTCAATGAAACTCAGCACAAAAGTAAGGAAATCAGATGAATATTGTACTTATCTAGTGTTCGCGAAAAGATGAGTATTATGATATTCTAGAGTTTAAGTTATCACTCAAATTTGGTAAGCCATTATAAATCTTTATAGAAATTCCATATTTTCTACCTGAATTTTTTTCCATTATAAGAATTTAAGGAGTACTTTTCTTTTTTCACGAGGTGTCTAAAAGTATCATCATTACTTTCAGCGTGGAGAAGAAGATTTTGAAGCTCCGCAGGATCTTGACACAATTCTTCTCCAATATCCATCTTTGTCAAGACCTTTATCGTTGATCCTGCATGTCAAGATTGAAATCACCTAGGGGGGTGAATAGGTGATAATGCTAATCTAGAAACTAAATGCGGAAGCTAAAAATTATTTTGCAACACATTTAATACAACCCATGAGTGTAGCCGAATTCCCGTGAAGAGCTCTGAACTAACTCCTCTTAATTCCCCTAGATAAGGGTTGAGGTGCTATATGAAGCTCTCGTGGTTAAGTATAAGTGAGGCACACAACCATATAATAGATATGACAATATGAATTAATGTTCAACACAAGCAAATATGATATGATTGATATGAATGATGCTTTGCACAAATAAAGAGAGGGTTAGAGAGACAATGGATCAAACGCAAACATAATGATATGTTTCGAGGTTCGAGCCCCTAGCTCTACGTCCCCGCCTTCACTGAGAAGGATTTCTAATCCACTAGGAGTACCGAACTCCTCTCGCAACCTTACAACCTCCAATGAGGCAATACAACACAATCCACCTCTACCGAAGAGGATTATGCCCGTAGCCAAACAACCAAACTCCTACCTCTCACTAGAGGGAGCAACCCAACCTTAACCTCTACCAAAGAGAGAGCAACCCAACAATGAAAAGGGTTTACAACAAATGATCACAAAGATCACAAACTCAATCTCTTTCTCACAAATAAAATGATCCTATAGAATAGGATAGATGATATAGCTCAAGTGGAAAAACTAGGTGTTTGGAAAACAAAACTCAAAGAAATAATCTTAAGAAAACTCTTGAAGATAATAGAAATGAAGAACAAACAAATCTCCCAAAATACAATATTCTTTGATTTTTTCAAAAACCTAAAACAAATAAGATAAATCTTTTTGGCACAAAACTCTTTGAAAAACTTGTTTAAAACAATAGAGAAAGTCTGAAAATTTTGGCTCTAAAAATCTTATCCAAAACCCCCAAGAAATGGGGTATAAATAGGCTTCTCCAAAACTAACCGTTCGGGCTGATTCCCTCAGCCTGAACAGCTGGCGTTCGACCGCCTAGTCGACCGCCAACGGTCATAAATATGACCGTTGGAGCAGCCCGGTCGACCGGCCGGTCGACCGCAATTTTACAGAGAGCAAAGCTCTCTGGCCCGTCCCGGCTCTGGATCCCGGTCGACCGGCCCGTCGACCGCCAGGGCCTGACAGCCAAGGTTCTGGGTCAGAAAATCATGTTAAAAAATATTCTAATAAATCCCATAAATCTTCTAAAAATCCATAAAAATAGTTTTATCATTTTACATGGATATACAAACTTGTGATAAAATATTTCAAGACAACTATCAAATATTTTGGGATTAATTTTGTGTCTTGCAATATTATCAAAAACCAAAACCTGTATTTTATCAAACTTGAATTTTTCAATATAGGAATAGGAAAGTCAAAATAAGTTTGTCTAGTAAGTTAAGCATGCATGTATAGAATGAATCTACTAAACATAAACCAATTAAACTTGTTTTTATCTACTATTCATGAAAACAAATATCGGTTAAACTAAAAATCGAAAAAATCAATATCCAACATAAAACGTGTGTGTATTGTGCACTTGAGCATATCAACTATTCTTATCTTTACACATGGATTTAAAACACACTAAACTAAAACTATGGATACCTAAGTCTTCTTGATGATCTTCATCTTCAAGTTGACTCGATTCAAAACTTGATCCACGAGCTATGCTATGTATGATCTTGATGCTCGGGCTCTGGAATCACCATGTGAAGCTTGCAAAACACCTTGTTGAAGTTATTACCAACTAATCTTGGTTAATGATCTGAAACTTAAACAACACAAGAATAATAGTAAACATAACTACATGAGTTAATCATCATCAAAAGTAGAGTGGAAGGCCTCTGGACCAACAAAGATTTCTCTTTATAGATATTAGGGTAATTTGCATGCTACCTTTAAATCACTTCAAGACCATAGATGGCAATCTCTCGATGTTGTTTATTCTTAAATGAGTTATAAATCACACCAGTGGTGATTGCTAATTAAGCTATAAAAGTTGGATATGTATTTATTTATTTATTTTTTTTAGGGAAAAAAAATGAAGTCTTGAAAAGCTGGATATGTTGTTTGCTAAAAAATACGAATAATCGAATTCAATGATGTATGTTTTTTTGTCAATGAAATAAAATTCTATTTATTAATTATTACTATATATAGCATCATAAATACCTAAGAATTAAATGCGTGCTGCTATTGGCTACAATCAGCTGGGTCAGGGTCTTTATAATAATTTATTGGTTTTTTATATGAAAATGCCTCAAGTATGTTTGATTTTGAATTTGAAAAATTTGAAGTTTTGTGTAAACTAAGGAAATTTCCATCTTAAGTGTCAAAAATCAAAAATCAAAAGGGTGAAAATATGTGTGATAGAAAATAACTCGGATAACTGTATGAGGTTTGGCAAGATGAAAAAAAGAAGGGTTTGGCAAGATGGACAATGAACAATCACACACTCTCTCTTTTCTCAAAAAATAGAAAACCAAACACACACTTTTTCTTTCTAAAGGAAAGAAAAAAGACAAACACAATCCCACTCTTATGTCATCAGCTTGCTGGGTGGCCCAGTCCTATAAAGAGGTCACCCAGCTTGGTCAAATATAGATATGTGCATCACTATGTATTTGTTTCAGAGAGAGAGAGAGAGAGAGAGAGAGAGAGAGAGAGAGGTTTGAGCTTCTCAAAGCTTGCGCGCGCACACACACAGAGACTTGTGTAGTTCCGAAATGATTCGAGCACGAATCCTTCCCTCAAATAAACCATTGAAGTTGATATATATTATTTCACCTATTTATAAATAAAAAATCAAGTATTTTAAATATTTTTTGCCATGCATCAGGTAGGAAAAAAAATGGACGGCGTAATAGTGAGTTAGTTTAAAAAAATGGAGAACATTTGAAACCTAGCGAAAATTAGTTTCTAGGGGTTTTAAATGTTTAGGTCATGATCAAATGGTCGAATCAGGAATTTGTATGTCTAAAGACATTGATTTAAGCAACTCACTACTTTCGGTCATCCATTTTGCGCCGCTTGATGGATGAGCAAAAATTATTCAAAACACTTGATCTGATTTTTAGATATTTAAATCATATAGATCAACTTCAACGGAGTGAATTTTGTATTTGAATGTCGGATATTGGAATTTGAGTGGGAGGATTTGGGCTCGAATCTTCTGGAATTACACAAGTTACTCTCTCTCTATAGAGGAGAGCGAGAGAGACATGTGTATTTCCAGAGGTTAGATCTAATAATTATTCCTAACAAGATTCTCGCATAAACTAAAAGCCTCTTTATCAAGATCAAAGGGAAAGAGAGTTTAGACATACCTGATTCCATCACGAAAAGGATGTTGAAGGTTGCACGATCTCAAGGACGCCAGAGTTGAGGGAGGGGATTCTTTTCTCCAGCCACTAAGTTCTCTTCTTGATCCTTAAAAGAGATGAGGGGCCTCCAAGAGAAAGATTAGGTCATTGCAATTGGTGATGGAGAGGGAATCATACCCATGATATATATCATCAAGGAATCCTAATTCAACTCATCATAGATGTAGACCCTTAATTGATAACACGAGTTCCACACGTGTAGATGAGTCCCACATCTTAATTTAAATACACTGATGACTAAGTGTAATTGAAACATGTATAGACCCAAACCATTAGGCTTGATCAATTTTTTATTGGGACCAACAACATAGGCTTGTAGAGACGGGTGTATAAATCTAATTAGACTTGCGCAGGCCCAAATTAATTTAGACTCTAATCCAATAAGTCTAACATGAATTACTAATGCGGCGGGTTATTGATTGCATCATCTTTTGTTATAAGTGATTAGTGGCTAATTTGCACTATAATCATCACTTACCTACCATATTATGTTAAATATATTACTAATAACTCTTTTTAGGTAATTTGCAGATAAATCAAAAGCCAAGGAACATAATCCAGAATTTTTAGCTATTTTTCATATTATTAATGATTTTTTCTTGAAGATCAAGAAGGATCCTTCTAGATAGGGGTAAATTAATCCTAAAAATAATTAGATGAATCTGAACTAATACTAGCCGAAGTGCATGGAGAGTTGGATATTCCCTGAAGATCCCTTCTAGAAGACAGACAATTGGAGTTATAAGTATACTTAAGGGGGGTGAATAGGTGTACAAGCTAATCTAGAACAAATGATGTGGAATTTAAAACTTAATTATAAACACACTATGTGTAACCAAAAGTGAGCCTAAATTCCCTGTGAAGAGCTCTGCAACTACTCCTCAAGATTTCTTTAAATTAATAGTTGAGGTGCTATTAGAAGCTCACTTGTTGAAAATAAGTGTGAGCAAACAATCTTAAGCATTTATCAATTAAGCACAAGAAAATATCAAGTATGTAATATATATGGAAAATAAGAGCATGCAAGATATAAAACACAAGTGAGAGAGAGATGAACAACCGCAAACAAGTGAGAATTATTTCGAGGTTCGAGCACACTTGCTCTATGTCCCCGCCTTTAACACTATGAAGGATTTTCACTATAATCGATCCCTCAAGATCACTCAATGTCGCAACACCTACAATGATGTTCCTTAAGAACTTTTGGACTCACAAGTCTCTCACTTGTTCTCACAAGAACAACACATGCAAGCACACTAGTTTGCCAATGCCGGACCTCTATAAATTCCCAATCAAAGGGGGTGGAACACTTGTGATAACTTCTCTTGATCACAAAATAACTCTCTCTCAACAAGGATCCTATAGGATTGATATAGTAATGTAAAGCTCAAACTTGTGTGAGAAAACTAGATAGAATGAGTGGTGAAAAAACTCAAGAAAATTTCTTTGAAAACTCAAGATAAACACTCTTTAAAAACTCTACTTTTGATATGTAAGTTTTAACCCAAAAACATGTGGAGAAAAACTCTAAGAGAAGTAGAAAAAATAGGCTCAAAAATTTCTCCAAAATCTTATACAAAACTGGCCAAGAGAACCCTTTTTTATAGTGTTCAGAAAACTAGCCGTCGGGCTCAATTTTCTGGTCAAACAGATCGACCGGCCGGTCGACCGGCCAATGGTCATATTTATGACCGTTGAGGTTGCCAGTCGACTGTTCCCAGGTTTTGACCTGTCGATCGACTGGTCGGTCGATCGAGGCAAGAGCCAGAGAGCACTGCTCCCTGGCCGGTCGATCGCTCGGTCGACCGGGGCCAGATCTAGAGAGCTTGAAAGCAAGCTCTCTAGATCGGTCGACCGCCTGCTCGGCCCCCCTCAAGCCAGGCTTGTGCACACCTAGAGGGGGGGTGAATAGGTGTAAATGCTAATCTACTAACTTTTTAAAACAAGTATGGATGAATGATGCAACGATCTCTCAAAACAAGACTAGGAGCCGTATACCCGTGAAGGGTTCTGAACTCCTTCCTCGTGATTCCTCTAGATATGAGTTAGAGGTGCACAATGCAATATTGTTGTATGAGATATGATCGACAAAATATCAATGAATGAATAATAGGCAATGATGAAGTGCACACAAGATATAACACAAGTAAATGAAGCAATATCAAAAACTAGAAACTATAAGTAATAGAGAGCAATTTGAAAGTAAAGCGAAATAGAGAGCAAGAGCAAAAAGGCAATCGCAAACACAAGTATTTGTTTCGAGGTTCGAGCCACCGCTCTACTCCCCGCCTTCACCTCCGTGAAGGGTTTCCACTATCCACCGAGGACTTTACACGGTCTACCGAAGACCCGGAGTACCGAACTCCACCACTTACAAGAACTCTACCAAAGAGTTATTTCCACAAGAGCAACAAAAAGAACAAGTAACCTAGTGATCTCAATAAGGATCACAAACTCTTTACAACACTTCTCTTTACAACTTCCTTATAGAATGAGGATTGGAATTTTGGCTCTAGAAGTGTAGTGAGAAATAAACTCAGTTGTAAATGAAATTTTCTTGCTAACACAACTGAAAAACAAAGCCAAGAATGAATTGAAAATAGAGATCTTTTGAAACTTTTCTTTTCTTTTGAAAACTTTGAAAACTAGGTATATTTCTTGGTTTTTATGCAAGAGACCTATCTCCTCTATTTATAGGGAGAGGGAGGGATTAAAACTCATTTTAATTAAGCTCATATGATCCAAAATAAGTCCCCAAAAGACCAAGGAAATCTGCCAAACAAAAAGTTCTAAAAACAGTTTTTCAGAAAATCACCAAAGAGGAAAGAGCTGTTGGGGCTCTGGCAGGCCTGGCGGTCGACCGGCCCGGTCGGCCGTCCGCCCTGCTGGCATATAGCCGTTGGGCTCGGGTCGACCGACCGGTCGACCGGCCTCAAGAAGGAAACACAGTTTTGCAAAGGCGGTCGACCAGTCGGCCGACCGACAAAAAACAGAGAGCAGATGTTTTGGTCGGTCGACCGGTCGGACGACCGACAAACTTGCACAAACGTGCACGTCCTGGACACAGAACCCGGTCGACCGGTCCGGTCGGCCGGTTCAGCCTGAAACAGAACAATCTGAGAGGAAATTCTGGATTTGAAAAATTTTGGAAAATATTTTTAATTGGATATGTGACTAAGTGTCATGTTGAAAAGATAAACATACGTGATTTAAACATGATATAAATTTTGTAAGATTTAGAGTCATGTACATTTATCAAGGCATGAAATTTAAAAATAGATACTAAGAACACAAACTTGTATTTTTAAAGATGTGTGTGTATGTCCTAAAGCCAATATTCTACAATCTCAAACTTTAACAAACTATATCTTACATTGGTTCTAAAGGACTACAAGATCTTCAAGTGGGCTTCTCCATATGATCTTGCAAGCTTGATACTTAAGCCCGAAATGAGGTGACTTGAGTCAAAACCACCTTCCTTTAGGGAAGAATGCTCCTAGAATCATTAGAACCCTGAAACACACTAAAATAACAAACATGATTAGTACAAATAACTACATATGTTTTGTAATCATCAAAACACACTAAAACGGGTGATTGTAACCTTGGGCCAACAATCTCCCCCTTTTTGATGATGACAAAACATATAAGTTATTTTAAACAAAAGGGAGAAGAGCTTGGAAGCTCCCCCTCAAATTATGCTATGTATAAAAGAATTACTATGAATGGCAATATACATAAAGCATAAAAATTATACAAAATCTATTCAAAACACAAGTTAAAAAACTTAAGGTGTATAGCACCAAAACTAACTTTTTCTCCATAAAAACTCAATAATATCAAACAAACTTACTCTTTCTTTTTCTCCCCCTTTTTGTCATACATCAAAAAGGGTTAAACAAAACAAAAAATATTTTTCTTCAAGAATCCATACTACACACATTCAACTCACCACAAATAAAAGAAAATCTAGCATAGTCTAGTGGTTTTATAAAAATATCGGCAAGTTGAAAATCGGTAGAAACATAATCAATATCAATATCACCTTTCTCATAATAATCTCTAAGAAAGTGATATCTAATGTCAATGTGCTTAGTTTTATTATGTTGATTTGCATTCTTTGTCATATGAATAGTACTAGTATTATCACAAAATATTTTAATATGAGAAAAATGCAAATCATAGTCAAGGAGAGTATGTTTCATCCAAAGAACTTGTGCACAACAAGCTCCGGCTGCAACATACCCCGCCTCGGCGGTTGAAAGGGCTACCAAATTTTGCTTTTTGGAAGACCAAGAGACAAGACAATTACCAAGGAATTGACATGTTCCACTTGTACTTTCCTATCTACCCTACAACCCGCATAGTTGGCATCCGAAAAACTCGTCATTGAAAATTGCCCGATTTTCGGATACCACAAACCCATTTTAATAGTGCCCTTAAGGTATCTAATTATGCGTTTAACCGCAATTATATGAGACTCTTTAGGACATGATTGAAACCGAGCACAAAGACAAACGGAAAACATAATATCCGGCCTACTAACCGTTAAATATAACAAGCTACCTATCATGCTACGATAAAGTTTAATGTCTACACTTTTACCTTGTTCATCCTTATCAAGCTTTGTGATTGTTGCCATGGGAGTTTTGCTCACTTTAGCTCCTTCAAGCCCGAACCTCTTGATTAGTTCCTTTGTGTACTTGGCTTGATTTATGAAGATCCCATCCTTCTTTTGCTTGATTTGGAGACCAAGGAAATAGTTGAGCTCCCCCATCATAGACATTTCAAATTCATCCTTCATGCATGACTCAAAAACTTGGCAAAGAGATTCATTAGTAGAACCAAAAATAATATCATCCCCATAAATTTGTACAATAAGAATGTCATTTTCTACATGTTTTGTAAACAAGATAGTATCAATTTTTCCTTACTTAAAACCATTTGAAATTAAAAATGAAGAAAGTCTTTCATACCAAGCCCTGGGGGCTTGTTTTAAACCATAAAGAGCCTTGTCTAATTTAAAAACAAAATCCGGATATGTAGGATTAACAAACCCGGGGGGTTGTTCGACATACACCTCCTCTTCAATAAAACCATTTAGAAAAGCACTTTTAACATCCATTTGAAATAATTTAAAGTCTTTATATGATGCAAATGCAAGTGTCATCCGTATGGCTTCAAGCCGTGCTACGGGTGCAAAGGTTTCTTCAAAATTGATTCCTTCATTTGAGTGTAACCTTGGGCAACTAACCTAGCTTTATTCCTAACAACGTTAACCGATTCATCCAACTTGTTCTTAAAGATCCACTTAGTACCAATTGTTGGTCTATCGTGGGCCCTAGGAACAAGGTGCCGAACTTGGTTGCGCTCAAATTGATTGAGCTCCTCTTGCATGACTAGCAACCAATATGAATTGGCCTCGGCTTTGAGGACGTTCTTGGGTTCAACATGAGAAATAAATGCATAGTGCCCACAAAAATCATGAAGTTTAGAGCGAGTGGTTACCCCTTTAGATACTTCACCTATAACGAGGTCCTTGGGATGATGTGGATTGTATCTCCAATCCTTTGGAAGTTGTTGAGTAGGCTCCACTTCAATTGTTTGATTTTCATTTCCTTGAGCCTCTTCTACTTTAGCTTCACTTCCTTTATCATCCATTGTCTTGCCTCCAATAGTAGGTGAATCCTCCAAGGTAACTTTCTCCAAGTCTTCATCCAAAGAATCTATTTCTACAACATTCTTAACAAACGAATTAGATTCTTCAAACTTAACATGTATAGATTCCTCAATAGTCAAAGATGATCTATTGAAGATTCTATAAGCTTTACTAGTATTAGAATAACCAACAAAAATACCCTCATAAGATCTAGCATCAAATTTACCTAAATTATCTTTTGTATTTAAAACAAAGCACTTGCATCCAAAAACTTTAAAATAAGAGACATTTGGTTTTCTAGAAAAATAAATCTCAAAAGAAGTTTTTGAAATATTTTTACATAAGAAAACACGATTTGATATATAACACGATGTATTAACGGGCTCGGCCCACTGATTGGTAGTGAAAAGTGCATTTTTATCATCATATTTACCATGACATTTTCATATTTATTCATTTAATTCTGCACATTTATTAATAATTTGTAATTTATTGTGTGCAGGCCTCGAATTCTTATTTTTATAATAAATAAAGCTTAATGAAGCCCAAAAGCCCACAGTTGAAGCCCAGGTGTAAAAGTGCAAATATACAAGGGCTAAAGTTGCAATTATTAAAGATGAGGGAAGGATAGAATTCTACCCAACCCTAAACTCTTGCAGGATGAGCATAAAAGCCAAAGATAAGAAGGAAATTCGTGGATAAAAGATTTGGGATAATTGAGATCAAGGTAACTTGATTTCTAAGTTATCTCGAAATCCCAATATGGAGAGCCAGGATCATACTTCCAGAAGCAGGCGCCCACATGGACGGACTAGGTGAGGCCACGCACCAAAGCGCGTGGCCAGATTCCACAAAAATGCCGCAAATCCGCGGCAAAATCCAAGATTTCGCGGCACTTTGATCTCATCTGGATACCAGATTTCGTGGGCTACTTCATCCGGGACTCTTCGGCCTTCTGCACCTATAAATACCCCATGCAGTGCAACGTCCAGAGTCCAGAGGAGCCAAGGGCCAAAAGCTAGGGTTTTTAGTTTCTAGGTTAGATTTTCTTTTCTTTTCAAGAGAGAGAGAGAGGCTTATATTGAGCGTGACACCGATGTACCCTTCCTCTTCTCTGCATTTGTATTCAGCAATAAAGGTAATTATTTTTCTTTTGTTCATTGTTCTGATATTTTATTTTTCTTTTTGTTTTCCTTTCTTTTTCTCTGTGATCTCTTGTGGTTGTTGATGAACATGCAAGTGGATTCCAAAAGCAAGTATAACTAAGCTATGTGAGAACCAGCGATAGTTCATGAAGACGTTCTCCTCCAAGCTACGCATCACTTCGTTCTTGATATGCTTGACGATATAATGTGCACAGGGATTGAGTTCGAGTTTATGACCTATGCGTGGAACGCCTCCTAAGCAAGGTAGAACATGTAAGGTTTTCACGTTTTTTTCTTCAACCAAACTCAAGTAAGTATTCTTTTCTTTTCTTTTCTTTTCTTTTCTTTTTTGTAGATTAAATCACAGCTTCTCCCAATTCTTTATTTGCCGACCCATTGTAAATACCACTTCCTTTCTAACTTAACTAATAAAAATAAAAACTTTAGAGATAACTTGCTTAACGCTTCCATCGCAGTCCCTCCCTGAGGATCACGACCCGCATAGCCTTGCTACCGCGGATTAGAATTGAGAACTTGCACATCCTATTCTTAAAACTAAAATATTATATTTGTGTGCAGGAAAACTCAGTCACCCACAAATAATGTGGGAGACCATATTCACTAAGCATTGTCCTAGTCATCTCTTGTATTGTTCTATTTTTTCGTTCAACTACTCCATTTTGTTGTGGAGTTCTAGGACAAGATAGTTCATGCTTAATTCCATGTTCTTCACAAAAAGTGGTAAAGGGTAGGTTAATGAATTCACCTCCTCTATCACTTCTTATTCTTAAAATTGAAGTATCTTTTTCCTTTTCAACTCTTTTCTTAAAGGCTTGAAAATGTGAAAAGGCTTAGTTTTTATATTCCAAAAAGAAAACCCAAGCAAAACGTGAAAAGTCATCAACCAAAACAAATACAAAACGATTCCCACTTAGACTTTTAGTTTGAGTAGGACCAAATAAATCCATATAGATTAACTCCAAAGGACGTGATGTCATGATATCCTTGATTGACTTGAAGGAGGACTTGGTTTGTTTCCCAAATTGACATGCATCACAAACCCGGTCCTTTTCAAAATTCAAGCAAGGAATACCTTTCACCATTTCCTTTGTGTTTAACCTAGATATATGATCAAAAGAAATGTGACCTAATCTTCTATGCCACAACCAAGAGTCATCATCGAGGGCTTTTAAACAAGTAATATTACAAGACATATTAGACATATCATTCATATAAACATTGTTTTCACGAAAACCAGAAAATATACAAGTATTAGATATTCTATCAATAACTTTACAAACTACATTATCAAAAATAACATCAAAACCTTTATCACAAAGTTGACTAACACTCAAGAGATTATGCTTGAGGCCATCAACTAAAACTACATTTTCTATTAAAGGGGATGTACCAAGTTTAACATAACCAATACCGATGATTTTACCCTTGGCATCATCTCCGAAGGTGACGGTGCCACCTTCATGGTATCTTGATAGGGTTGCAAAGCTGTTGATGTCCCAAGTCATGTGCCTTGAGCAACCACTATCAAGAAACCACAACCCTCTACGTCGTTGGGCCTTGGACGGTACTACATCATTTAACAAATTCATTGATTTTGGTACCTAAATTTTCTTGGGTCCTTTAAAGTTAGTGTTTCGAACCCAAACATTATGACGAGATGCATTTAGTCTATCATAGCAAAAATTAGCTAAGTGTCCTTTATGGCCACAATATGAACATGAAAACACTTTACCATACATGAATGCATGATGTGTGTGTGAAGTGTGAGCATGTTTTGGAGGTTTTGCATGATGTAGAGGTTGTGAGGTATGAACATGAGCATGAGCATGAGTATGAGCATAAGATTGTTTCTTAGGGGCTTGTTTCTTAGGAAACATAGCCTCAAGTCTAGTTTTATCAAATTCACACTTTTTCAAAACTACTCCTAAAGAATCAATTTTCTCTTTTAGCATGGTAATTTCATTTTTATCAATTTGTAAAAATTTACCAAACAAGCAAGACAAACCTTTGCCGATGAATTAACACGAGGCATGCGTAAGTTAGTAAATTAGAAGGGTTAGCTAGTCATGGTTTCTTCTATCTAAAAGTCTTTCAAAAGTTTTTCTTCTTAAGTTTTCTTTCATAAGCTAGTCAAGTTTTCAAGTTCTTTTCACCTTCTTTTCCATCATATTTCTTTTCATGCAACAAATCCACAACGAATTTTCTTCTACTTTCTCATGTCATTTTGATTCTTTTGAACATAGAAGAACTCTCGTTTTCTTTCTTCAACACTTAACCGTTAAAGCTTCCATCGTGAGCTCTCCCTGAGGATCGACCCGTAATAGCTCATACTACTACGGTGATTCAGAAGGAGTAAATAAATATTATGAATACATTCTTGGAGTTTTAGAGCATAACATAAGAGCATCGAAGGTTGATTCTAAACCCTCTCTCTTTCTACATAAGTACACTCCTGCCTTCCGAACACCGGGACAATAACCTCAGTAGTATCCCATACTGAAGTTCGAAAACAGCTGCTAAGCTATAAGGGTCTTAGCCCTGAAATAGGAGTGGAATCATTATAGGGTGCCAGTATACACCACCAGAACACCTGAAGCCCTCATATTATTCTGAAGTTGTAGTTGCACAACATGGAACGTACATATTCATCCCATCAGTTTTTCGGCCCTGATGTAAGTTGTCCAGTTATTATTGATTTTCCATACTATTTTCAATTTATTTTCATGATAATCGTTTTGCGGGGAATAACAGGATTATAACAGGAGTGTATAAATCCTTGTTCAGGCTTCAGGAGTGCAAGAATTTTGTAGTTCAGGAGTACAGTAATTCAGGAGTACCTGAGTTCTGATAATATTATATTAATTATATCAAATCCCAATATTCTTTGACTTCAGTAATTTAACCAGTCAGGTGTCACAGTACCGGTCAGGTGTCAGAGTATTTGTACTAAGTCAAGTATTATGGTATAGAGTTAGGTGTTAGAGTACTGAGTCTGGTATTATAGTATAGAATCGAGTGTCAGAGTATCAGGTAGATGATACAGTCCAGTCAAGTAAATAATGTATCAATATCTGGTATCAGGAGCAATGCAAATCATATGACTTATTTCAAGAATAAATCATATCAAATATTTCAAACCCTCAACATCCATTAAAATAATATAAAACAGTAACACAACCAAGCGGAGCTAAGTAGTGTTAAGGTAAGGTTAGCAAGCAGCGTTGATCGTTAAAGTGAAAGGCGGGACTACCATACAAGAATGACTTGAGCGTTGAAACGCTATTCTGTTGATTGCCATAATTTTATATCATTTTATTGTCCCTATTTATCAATTTTTTGTATATAAATAATGCTAGTTGGGTATTTTTAGTGATGCAGAACAAATTTGTAAGAAGAAGAAAGAGCAACACTTGCATATTCTGAAAGAGCAGTCAAGCCAAAAGAAACTTTATTGAAGTATTTTTCGGACATGCTGTAGTATTTTGATGATAACTTTTACTATATAGCTTCAAACGAGTACAGAAAAATGATTAAGAGAGATACAACTCTCATGTTGATGACTTCTTCTAATTTCAGCTCCAATTCTTCTTCTGATTCTGAATTGAAGCTGAAATGCCAACATAAAAATTCAGGGGTCTAAATGTAAAGTACCAGAGAGCTGTGAATTCTTCTAATCTATAGGGACTTTTGTGAAAAATCCAAGCCTCTAAAACGCAAGGACACCTGGGTTTTGGGGGCTTTTCCTTGTTAAAAATTTTTTAGGCTTTAGATTAGGTTTTTTATGTTTTTAATTTTCTTTTTAGGCGGCTATGAAGGGTTTTTTTTTTAATGTTTTTGGGTTCTGTTTATTTATTTTCAGCTTTCAAGGCCGGCTAAGGTATTTAGCTTTGGAATTTTTTTACCGTGAAGGGCTGAACGTTCATGTGTAAACCGAATTCGGCTTTGAATTTTTTCTCATTTAATAGAGGTATGTTTTCTTTTGTGAATCTAAACTAGAGAGGCAGGTTTGTTTTTTAGCATTGATATAATAACTTTTTCCTAGTTGCAACCAAATTTGCAGGAAGAGAATTTGCAGGGAATCAATCAGTAATACTGATCGGGATTTAGAAGATTTTTCAAAATAAATCAGAAAAATTTCAGAAAATTGAAAAAATTCACAATATTAAAAATAATATTTGAAAATTAAAACAAGTCCAGTTTAACTAGGAGATGGTCAAATCAAGTAGTTTCATTAGCACTAGGTACTGGGTTTAGACTCAAGCTGACTCTAAGTCCACAAGAGACGGATCCGATATCAAATAATAGGAATAATAAGAGAAAATAATAATAAATACAGACAAATTAGAAAAATATGAAAAACACCTAGAGGGGGCGTGAATAGGTGTTAGTGTTAATCTAGAAATTAAATGCGGAAGCTAAAAACTAATTTGCAACACACTTAATACAACCAACAAGTGTAGCCGAATTCCCCGTGAAGGGCTCTGGACTAACTCCTCTTGATTCCCCTAGATATGGGTTGAGGTGCTATATGAAGCTCTTGTGGTTAAGTACAAGTGAGGCACACACAAACAACCAAGCATAAAAGGATGAATAGACAATATGAATATGCAAGGCACAACACAAGTAAAAAGATATGAATGATATGAATGATGTTTTGCACAAAATAAAGAGAGAGAGTTAGAGAGTCAATGGATCAAACGCAAAGACAAAAATATGTTTCGAGGTTCGCCTTCACCACCGTGAAGGATTTCCAATCCACTAACTCCCACCGAGGGACCTCCACCGAGGAGGATTTGTTCCAACCCGGAGTACCGAACTCCTCTCTCAAACACCGCCTCACAACTGAGGGGTAGGCCCGTAGCCAAACAACCACAAACACCTCTACCGAAGAGGGTTACAACCACCAAGCTCCACCTCTCACTAGAGGGAGCAAACCACAATCCTTAACCTCTACCAAAGAGGGAGCACCCCACAAGAATAAGGGTTTACAACTTGGAGGCTACAAAAATCTCAAACTCACTTTTTTCACAAAACAAAGATCCTAATAGATTAGGATAGAAGATATAGCTCAAGTGGATATAAGGTGTTTTTGGAAAGCAAATAACAAAGAAAAACTACTTGGGAAATCTCTTGTAAATGATAGAAATGAAAATCCAAAACAATATTCCCAAAAAACTAGTTTTCTTTGATTTTCCAAAACCCTTGAAAAACAATAAAGATGAAATCTTTGAGGCTATAAACACTTTGAAAACTAATTTTTAAAACCAGAAAGTAGGAAAAATTTTCTTATCAAAAGTCTTGTCCAAAATCCCTAAAGAGATGGGGTATAAATAGCCCCTCCAATAAACTAGCCGTTAGGCTGATCTGTCAGCCTGACAGGCTGGCGGTCGACCGGCCGGTCGACCGCCAACGGTCGAATTTTTGACCGTTGGAGCAGCCCGGTCGACCGCCTAGATACAGAGAGCAAAGCTCTCTGGTCCGGTCGACCGCCCAGATACAGAGAGCACTGCTCTCTGGTCCGGTCGACGGACCGGTCGACCGGCCCACTGTGCCAGCAGACGTGCACAGGTCCGTGCACGTCAGTCGACCGCCTGGTCGACCGGATCCTGGCTCGGTCGACCAGACGGTCGACTGACATGGCCTGTCAGCACAGTTCTGGGTCAGAAACTGAGTAAAACTAATTTTAAAAATTCCTTTATCTCTTCTAAAAATTCCATAAAAAATGTTTTAACATTTTATATTGAAATACAAACTTGTGATAAAAATTTCAAGACAATATTAAACATTTGAACTCTTTTTGATGTCTTGGAAATTTTACCAAAAACCAAAACTTGTATTTTATCAAACTTGGATTTTTCAATACATGAATAGAAAAGTCAAAATAAGTTTGTATAAGAAGTTAAGCATGCATGCATAGAATGAATCTACTATACATAAACCAATTAAACTTATTTTGATCTACTATTCATGAAAACACATATCGGTTAAACTAAAAACCGAAAAACTAATATCCAAACATAAAACGTGTGTGTGTTGTGCACTTGAGCATATCAACTATCTAATCTTTACAAATGGATCTAAAACATACTAAACTAAAACTAGGATACCTAAGCCTTCTTGACGATCTTCATCTTTAAGTCGACTTGGTCCCAAACGTGATCCACCGAGCGCAAATGTATGATCTTGATGCTCGGGCACCGGAATCAACATGAAAAGCTCCAAAAACTCCTTTGTTGAAGCTAATCACCAACTAATATCTTGATTAATGATCTGAGATTAAAAACACAAGAATATTAGTAAATATAACTACATGAGTTAATCATCATCAAAACTAGAGTGGAAGGCCTTCGGGCCAACAATCTCCCCCTTTTTGATGATGACAAAACTCATAGAGTTATATATGCATGGATTAAAGTTAAGCTTCAAAGAAGCTCCCCCTTAACTCATGCATAAAAACAAATAAGCAAATAGATATGCAATGAAGGCATATAAACAAATATGAAACACATATAAACAAACATGAAATACAATCTTTATGTTTAGTGGTATGCATGAACATGGTGATTCTAATAACATGCATACTCAAAACATGCATATAGAAAACATGCATAAACTAAAAACATGCATACTCAAAACATGCATATAGAGAACATGCACATGCATACTCAAAACATGCATATAGAAAACATGCATAAACCAAAAACATGCATACTCAAAACATGCATATAGAGAACATGCATAATCTCAAATTATTCTCCCCCTTTTTGTCAATCATCAACAAAGGGGTAAAAAACACAAAAACAAATTTTTCTCCCCTTTTTGTCAAAAACAAAAAGACCAATAAGGGGTAAACATTAAAAAAAATCTTCTCTCCCTTTTTGTATGAAACAAAGAAACAAGAAGAGGGGTGAATAAAAAAAAAATCATAAGATGTTCTCCCCCTTTTTTGTTCGAAACAACGAATCAATAAAGGGGTAATATCCAAAACATTGATACCAATAAAAAATATGTCAATGAGGTGTATCTTGATATCAATTTGAAAATTTTATTTTCTATCATAAAGCAAGGGAGTGGAAATACAAATTGAAAGACAAAATCAAATTTTCTCCCCCTTTATGAAATACCAACTAAAAACACTGCTTAGGCTTGAATTAAGATACCAATTGAAAACTAAATTAATTGAAACAAGATAATCATTATATTTTCAAGCTTAGCATAAACAAATATATATATGTATGAAAATTAGATACCAATTGAAATTGATACCATTGAATTGAAGGAATACATACATAAACACATATGAGTATACAAGAAGATGAAAATTGATACCAATTGAAACAACAATTATAGCAAGTATATACCTCATATCACAACGAGGAATACGAACTAGTTAAAATGAAAATTTTTGTTAACTAGTACGAAATCCTTCAAGTAAGGAATAAAAACAAATTATTTTTCATAAAATGTGAAATCCACATGATAATAAATACTCTAATCCAATTAAGCATAAATATGACTCATGAAAATAAAACATGAGCAAACAATAAAGGTGAGTGTACAAATACAATGTGAAGATCATAATCATGAAAATATTCAAATTAGCTCAATTATTCCTTAAAACATATAAACATGAAAATCATCAAAACTATTTAATCTTCAAGGTATATGTATGTCTAATACAAACTAAAGTATACATACATATCCAAAACACAATGAGTCCACAAAATATATGCATGAAGGCACATGGCTCAAAAAGGATATACATGTATATCTAATAGTTTGGACTAGATGGACATATACATGAAGTTTAAACAAAACACATGAACATGAAAATCTAAATTTTCATTAAAACAATTTTTTTAATTTCAAGGTATATGTATGTTTTGACAACACAAGAAGTATACATACATATCCCTAAACACAATTTGAGTCCATAATAAAGATTTGCATGAAAAGCAAATGACTCAAAGGGGCATACATGTATATCTTAAAGTTTGGCAAAATAAACATATACATGAAGTGAAACACACAATTATAAAACAAATTCAAAAATAGGAATACAAGTTTAAAATGCATTAGTCATCAAAACTAGACTATACTAGCACATCTAATGGGAACAAATAAGCATTCAAGCCCAAACATATATAGATTTATTTGTGGTCCATTATATGTACAAGTATAAATTCTAGTCTTAATGAAAACTAACATCTAAACATGTAACCAAATCATGAAGCATCAAAACATTATAAAAATCAACATGATAAACAAAAACATGATAATTATGTAAATTCACATGTTATTAGAGCTATGATAAACATGATAGCTAAACAATGGTGAGAACATAAAAATAATAATCCATATTAAATATGGGTGTCTCAAAGGCTATACATGCATGTCAAGGATCTAATAATCATGGCATTTTCATAATAATCTACAAACAATGAAACATGCTATAAATGAATGGAATGAAAAGCATGTAAACAATAAATGGGAGTAAAGGATTGTTACCAAAACCTAGTAGGCAACTTTCTTTGTCTCCAAAACAAGGTGGTCCTCCCACCAAACTTCCCTTGAAAGTGATGCATCCAATTGATTTCCATGAAGCTCGGAATGCATCCACTCCAAGGTACGGCAACTCTCACGTCATGTGAGAGCCCACACCTACATCATAAATAGGAGGGGTGGTCTTTGGTACCCATATCTTTTTGGGTCCAAGGGAGTTAGTATCTTCTCTAACCCAAACAAACTTAGTTGCTAAATTTGAAGCATGTAATCTATCAAAGCAAGATTTAGCAAGGTGGCCCATACGTCCACAATGTGTACAAGTGTACACATGAGCATACATAGTGTGATGGTGTCCGTGTGGAGCATGTGTATGCGGTGGGGAGTGTGCATGTATAATAGATGGAACTTGTTTCTTTCGAAACAAAGTTTCCAAACGTGTATGGCTCTTGGCACATTGGCTCAAAGTGGAGCCCAAACAAACAACACTCATCTTAAGTATGGATATATTTTTTTCAATCAAAGAAGAGGTGTGACAAGCAATCGGTGAAGTGGGTGATACTACCCTAGCATGGCAAACATGTGCATCAATATTATTTTGCAAAAATTCATTTTTCTTTAAACATGCATATAAATCATTTGAAATAGAAATTATTTTATTTTTCAAAGTAACATTCTCTTTTAAAACAAATTAACTTTTGAAGACAAATTTTCATTTTTCTTCAAAAGTGTTTCACAGTCATTTTTAGATTTTAAAATTTTATTTTCTTTTAGAGCAAGGTCTAGTTGAGATATCAATGAATCCCTTTCATTATAAACCTCAACCTTCTCTTGCAAAACCAAATCAAGTTTAGAAGACAATTTTTCATTTTCTTTATTTAAAGCAACTTCTTTTCAAAACTTTATATTTTTCTATTAATTTTTCACAAACTATAGAAAGTTCTTCATTTAAAGCATGGGCATCAATATTCTCATCACATGAAGAACTAGCATCAAAACTATCACTATCTAGTTGAGTTTTCGATTGTACCTCAAGGGAGTCATTCCCTTGGACCATGAAGCATTGAGAATCGACTCTCCACTAGATTCCTCCGGTAGGATTAGCAATTGAAGCTCGGAGTGGTGGTTGTGGTTGTCAACATGTTCCATACTGCAAATGCGGAATCAAAGTTAGAAGCAAGCATAAGATATTCTTTATTTAATGTGCTTTTAATAGCCTCAAGGGCTTGTGCATTGGCCCCTATATGAATGCGGTTACCAAGATAGCATTTCTTGGTAGCGGCAAGAAAAACATGCAAGCCTAGGGTCTTTAGGTATATGGACATCCTATATTTCCATGTGTCAATGTTGGAAATATCGAACATGGGAGGTGAAAAGCAATCCATGGGTATAAACTAAGTGTGTGCAAGCAAGCAAATGCAAATGAAAGATTAGCAAACAAGGATCTCACTCCTAACATGTTAAGCCTAAGTATCAGGAGCGTAGGCTCTTATACCAATTGAAAAACACCTATAGGGGGGTGAATAGGTGTTAGTGCTAATCTAGAAACTAAATGAGAAAGCTAAAAACTAATTTGCAACACACTTAATACAACCAACAAGTGTAGCCGAATTCCCCGTGAAGGGCTCTGGACTAACTCCTCTTGATTCCCCTAGATATGGGTTGAGGTGCTATATAAAGCTCGTGTAGTTAAGTACAAGTGAGGCACACACAAACAACCAAGCATATAAGGATGAATAGACAATATGAATATGCAATGCACAACACAAGCAAAAAGATATGAATGATATGAATGATGCTTTGCACAAAATAAAGAGAGAGTTAGAGAGTCAATGGATCAAACGCAAAAACAAAGATATGTTTCGAGGTTCGAACCCCTAGCTCTACATCCCCGCCTTCACCACCATAAAGGATTTCCAATCTACTAACTCCCACCGAGGGAACCTCCACTGAGGAGGATTTGTTACAACCCGGAGTAACACCGCCTCACAACCGAGGGGTAGGCCCGTAGCCAAACAATCAAAAACACCTCTACCGAAGAGGGTTACAACCACCAAGCTCCACCTCTCACTAGAGGGAGGAAACCACAATCCTCAACCTCTACCAAATAGGGCGCACCCCACAAGAATAAAGGTTTACAACTTGGAGGTTACAAAAACCTCAAACTCACTTTTTCCACAAAACAAAGATCCTAATAGATTAGGATAGAAGATATAGCTCAAGTGGATATCAAGGTGTTTTTGGAAAGCAAATAACAAAGAAAAACTACTTGGAAAATCTCTTGTAAATGATAGAAATGAAAATCCAAAACAATATTCCCAAAAAAACTAGTTTTCTTTGATTTTCCAAAGCCCTTGAAAAACAATAAAGATGAAATCTTTGAGGCTCTAAAACACTTTGAAAACTAATTTTTAAAACCAGAAAGTAGGAAAAATTTTCTTATCAAAAGTCTTGTCCAAAATCCCCAAAGAGATGGGGTGTAAATAGCCCCTCCAATAAACTAGCCGTTAGGCTGATCTGTCAGCCTGACAGGCTGGCGGTCAACCGGCCGGTCGACCGCCAACGGTCGAATTTTTGACCGTTGGAGCAGCCCGATCGACCGCCCGGTCGACCGGGCAGATACAGAGAGCAAAGCTCTCTGGTCAGGTCGACCGCCCGGTCGACCGTCCAGATACAGAGAGCACTGCTCTCTGGTTCGGTCGACCGATCGGTCGACCGGCCCACTGTGCTAGCAGACGTGCACTGGTCCGTGCACGTCAGTCACAGGTCCGTGCACGTCAGTCGACCGCCCGGTCGACCGGATCTTGGCTCGGTCGACCGGACGGTCGACCGACCTGGCCTATCAGCACAGTTCTGGGTCAGAAATTGAGTAAAACTAATTTTAAAATTTTTTTTATCTCTTCTAAAAATTTCATAAAAATTGTTTTAACATTTTATATTGAAATACAAACTTGTGATAAAAATTTCAAGACAATATTAAACATTTGAACTCTTTTTGATGTCTTGGAAATTTTACCAAAAACCAAAACTTGTATTTTATCAAACTTGGATTTTTCAATACATGAATAGAAAAGTCAAAATAAGTTGTATAAGAAGTTAAGCATGCATGTATAGAATGAATCTACTATACATAAACCAATTAAACTTGTTTTGATCTACTATTCATGAAAACACATATCGGTTAAACCAAAAACCAAAAAACTAATATCCAAACATAAAACGTGTGTGTGTTGTGCACTTGAGCATATCAACTATCTAATCTTTACAAATGAATTTAAAACACACTAAACTAAAATTAGGATACCTAAGCCTTCTTGACGATCTTCATCTTCAAGTCGACTTGGTCCCAAACGTGATCCACCGAGAGCAAATGTATGATCTTGATGCTCGGGCACCGGAATCAACATGAAAAGCTCCAAAAACTCCTTTGTTGAAGCTAATCACCAACTAATATCTTCATTAATGATCTGAGACTAAAAACACAAGAATATTAGTAAACATAACTACATGAGTTAATCATCATCAGAATTAGAGTGGAAGGCCTTTGGGCCAACAAAATACACGTATGCAGATACGTATTCCGGGAACAACGTATTACAACGACCATTGTTAAAAAAAATAAAATCATATTCTATTAAATATAAGATTTCAATAACTTCAAACTTGATTATATTATATTGGGTTAACAAAATATAAAAGTGGGTATAAGCTTAAAACAAGTCAATATCTATTTCTTACTATCTCAAGGCGCATCTATATTCTCTTCTTAGTTTTTTCAATTTTTTCAGTGGAACTAAAAGTCCTAAAATTGAAAACACTAGAGTCATCTTTACATCTTCTTGTGCGTTCAGAATGCCATAATCAATGAAACCATAACTAATGAGGTAGCTATAAATTTTTTTCCTTTCTTTTTAAATGAATAAAAGTATGGCATACATGTAAAAGATTCTTGAAAGACTTTTCTTGGAGCTCAATTTTTAATAATATTAGTGATTTTAAAGGAAACAAACAATTCCTAATAAAAATGTGGGATAAGGGGAAAAAAAAATCAACATAGACTTATTTATATTCAAGATATGAGAATGTCTTACACCTTAGGATTATCTCAAACTAAATAAAGCGATCAAAAACAATTATAGATAGTAAAACGTTAAACACATGGTTTTCCAAAAGAACACTAGCATCTGCAGTAAGAAGTGGCACCAATGCTCCTTGAGCAATGTTAAACCTTTGTGCTGGAGAATATTTTGGATCACAACTTCCCCATCCCGAGGGGACAAAATATGCACCATTTAAGAAAATATCTTTTGTTGATCTCCATTTCCAATTCTTCCACCCTTCTCCTTCCCTCTTTGTAACCTATCACAGATTAGAAATGTAGGATGTTAATGTAGTTTTTAACAGATGTGTGTGTGTGTGTGTGAGAGAGAGAGAGAGAGAGTACTTGTTTGAGAGCAGGACTATTAGAAGCGTAATGGTAGTTTCCTTCACTTAAGATGGTAGGATTTGAACTTCCTCCGATGGCATACATTCCCCAAGCATCATACTTATTATTTGCAACATAAGCATATCCTGTTCTAACACTGTTACATATTAAAAAGATTTGATTAATAGTATTATCATGGTGACAAAATAGGAGCAAGATATTTTCAACTTCAATTGGATAGAAAAACTATAACTGATTTTTTTCCCCTTACCGGGGCATTCTTTAGACTAAATTTGATCCGAAATGATTGAAAGCAACAGTCACTTTCATTATCTGGTCTTCAGCAAGACCATCCTTGTGACCAAGCAACATGACCTGCACAATCCTCAACTTGTTACAATTTATATTTTATTTCTTTCAAAATAGTATTTATATTTCTACATAAAGGGAAATATTTTACAATCCAACTCATTAAACTTTCATTATCTTGTCTTCAGCAAGACCATCCTTGTGACCAAACAATATGACCTACCCAGTCTAACTCATTACAATTTATATTTTAGTTCTTTCAAACTAATGTTCATTTTTAGTTTTAGCATTGTCAAACCCAAATCTTCTCGAGTTAAGATCCAAAATCTAAAACTTTGGTTTAGATTTTGAACTCATATAGAATTTATAAGTCTCGATTTCAAATATGGGTCAAAATAGATTAAGATAAAGTCAGATAAAATAGACACCTACTTGCAACTCAATTTATAATCCAACTTCATCAACTTCATCAATAAACTCCAAAATTGTAATGTGAGGAGAGGATTATTTCCACTATTCTAATGCTAATATTAGTGTTAAATTTACACTATATTTTCCTATTTAGTTAGATATAGTCATGGAACTAGAAATTAAAAGTTGTATACGTTACCTTATCATGATCAGAGTAGTAGTTGTTTGATATGGTGACTGTAGTTGAACCATGGTTGACATCAATGAGCCCATCAAAGGCCCGAGAAAGAGTGCAGTGATCAATCCACACATTGGAGGAGGCGAGCACTGTGATAGCATCCCCGTCGGAGCCCCCGCGGATGCCGGCATACGCCTCCAAGTCCCGGACCCAACCCCCCCTCCCCGCGCGGGTGCAGTCATGGCAATCTCAACCTTGCCCCCCTCCCATCAATCGTCTTGTTGCTGTTCACCATGAGCTGGTTCTTGAGCTTGATCACCATGTCACTCTTGAAAATTATCCAGAGTGGTTTGGACTGGATCACGCCATACCGGAGCGTGCCGGGCTTCGGGTAGACCTGTTCGTCAGAAAGGTCGGTGACGGTGTAGATTGCGCCGTACTTGCCTCCCAGAGCGGACTTGCCGAACCCCACGGCGCAGTCGGTGAGCTTTCGGCGGCTCGACGCCCATCGGCATCGAACCGCCAGCATGCGTCGATCGGGTTCATGATCTTCTTGGTGTATGTCGGGGTTTTGTACGATGTGACTCGATAGTCGTAGGAACCCTGGACATAGCAGAAGACAAAGGAGAGCATGATATGGAAAGAGAGGAAAGCAGAGAGCAAGGGGAGGCCCATTGAATGGAGGTGAAATTTTGGCATGAGAATGGTGGGAAGTGAAGGGTACAATATATAGGGAGAGATTTTGGTGAAATAGCTGGAGAGAAAATATGGGTACTGCTGTAAAACTTGAGAATATGACACCAAAATAGAGAATTCTAGAGATAGAGTAGAAGTAAGAATTCTTATTGATTTCTAAAGTGTACATTGAAATGAATCAGGAAGGGCCTATTTATAGAAAAATTTTGGGTTACTATGCAGTCACTACAATGCAGTTACTATGTATGCTTGCGTCATCGCTTGCATCAGTGAATAATAAAATCATTAATAGTGCACAGTAAAGATTGGCAACCATTGTTTCATAACAGGTACCACGATTTTGGTGACTAGTGTTTTTTACCCCTTATATTTGTTTTTTTTCCAACAAAAAAGGAATATGCCAACTGCTTTGTTAAAGAGAGGTCAATGAAACTCAACACAAAAGAAAGAAAATCAGAAGAATTATTGTATTTATCTAGTGTTTACAAAAAGATGAGTATTATGATATTCTGGAGGTTAAGGTATCACTCAAATTTGGTAAGCCATTTTAAAATCTTTATAGATATTGCATATTTCTACCTGAATTTTTTTTCCATTTAAAAATTTAAGGAGTACTTTTCCTTTTTCGCGAGGTGTCTAGAAAGTATCATTATTGCTTTCAGTATAGAGAAGAAGATTTTGAGGCTCCGCAGGATCTTAACACAATTCTTCTCCTATAAATCCATCTTTGTTAAGACCCTTATCGTTGATCCTGCATGTCTAGATTTCTCTTTATAGATATTAGAATAATTTGCATGCTCCCTTTAAATCACTTCAAGACCATAGATGATAATCTCTCGATGTTGTTTATTCTTAAATGATAAAGATATAAATCACACCAGTGGTGACTGCTAATTAAGCTAGAAAAGTTGGATATGTGTTTATTTATTTATTTTTTTTTTTAGGAAAAAAATGAAGTCTTGAAAAGCTGGATATCTTGTTTGCTAAAAAAATACGAATAAGGAACTCAATGATGTATGTTGTTTGTCAATGAAATAAAATTCTATTTATTGATTTATTACCGTATATAGCATCATAAATGCCTAAGAATTAAATCTTGGGTATCATAATGTTGTAATTCCATCTCAATGATCCAATAGATACTTGTATAAATTTGGTGTGATTATGAATCAATTGATTTATTACTGATGATTTATTATTGTATATAGCATCATAAATACATACTGCTATTGGCTGCAATCAGGTAGGTCCGGGTCTTTATAATAATTTATTTTTTATATTATGAAAATGTCACAAGTATGTTTGATTTTGAATTTGAAAATTTGAAGTTTTGTGCAAACTAAGAAATTTCCATCTTAAGTGTCAAAAAATCTAAAATCAAAAGGGTGAAGGACTCTGGAACTACTCCTCGAGATTCCTCTCAAATAAGGGTTAAGGTGCTATTAGAAGCTCTCTTGATTGAACACAAGTGTGAGCAAACAATCCCAAGTATATATCAATTAAGCACAAGAAAATATCAAGCATGTAATAGACATGGACAATAAGAGCATCAAGATATAAAACACAAGTGAGAGAGAGATCAGCAATCATAAATACGGGATAATTGTTTTGAAGTTCGAGCACACTTGCTCTACATCCCCGCCTTTAGCATTATAAAAAGCTATATAACAAGGATCTTATAGGATTGATATAGCAATGTAAAGCTCAACCTTGTGTGAGAAAACTAAATAGAATGAGTGGTGAAAAAACTCAGGAAAATTTCTTTGAAAACTCAAGATAAATACTCTTTAACATCTCTCCTTTTGATATAAAAGTTTTAGCCCAAAACATGTGGAGAAAAACTCTAAGAGAGGTAGGAAAAACTAGCTCAAAAACTTTTCTGAAATCTTATTCAGGCCAAGAGAACCCCTTTTATAGGATTCAGAAAACTAGCCGCTGGGCTCAATTTTTTAGCCAAACAGATCGACCGGCCCGTCGACCGGCCAGTGGTCATATTTATGACCGTTGAGGTTGCCAATCGACCGCTCGGTTAACCGCACCCAGGTTTTGACATGTCGATTGACTGGCTGATCGATCGAGCAAGAACCAGATAGCATTGATCCCTGGCCGTTCGACCAGGGCCAGATCCAGAGAGCTTGAGAGCAAGCGCTCTGGATCGGTCGACCGCCCAGTCGACCCCCCTCAATCCTGGCTAATGCATGTTGCTTGTGCACTTCGGTCGACCGCACGGTCGACCGACTTCTGGTTCGGTTGACCGGTCGGTCAACCGCCAGAAGCCTAGGTCAAGGTTTTAAGGTTTGAAAACTTGGACTTTGGAAAACCCTAAAAATTCTATTTAAATCTCATAAATTCCACAAAATAGTTTCATTAAAATACTTTGAAGTACAAATATGTGTGATCAAAAATCAACACATATTACAAATAGCTTGAACAATTTTTGAGGTATAGAAGTTAAACCTTAAACTGAAAATTGTATTTTTCAAAAATCAACTTTAAAATGAAAAACGATTTTTTCAAGACTTGCTCAAATATAAAAATAAGATATTTAAGCACATTTGAAGCATAGTGTGTATGGATATGATCTAATACACATATAAGATGAAATATCTATGTTTTTGACAATAAGCTTTAAATAAAGTTTTGATAAATACAGAACTTAAAAACCATTAACTATAAACATCAATTAAGTTTTTCTAAACAATATGAAGCATCAATGTGTATGGATGAAATCCAATACACATATAAATCATATAAACTTGTTTTGATGAAATCTATTCATGAAACCAAAGATGTATACTTTGAAGTTCAAAAAACAAAACCGTATTTTCTAAAATTAAATTATTTCTTATGAAAAACACATATAAATTTTATTTTTGTGTATATGAGATTGAGCAATTCACAACTAATCTATCCTGTACATTTTATCTTAAAACAAGATCTTAATACTTACAAACACTTGACTCAAGTCTTAAAAATCTTCTCTTGAAAATCTCCTTCTCCATCTTGATTTGGTTTAAAACTAGATCCAATGAGCTAGACTCTTCTTTGAGAACTTGATACGATCTTGAAGCGCGAGCTCTTGAATCAACAAGTGATAACTTCAAAACTTAATTTCAAATATATTGTTGAAGTTAAACACCAACTAAGATCTTGATTGAATATCTGTAACTTAATAAATACAAGATCATTAGTATTATAACTACATGAGTTAATCATCATCAAAACTAAAGTGATGGGCCTTTGGGCCAACAATCTCCCCGTTTTTGATGATGACAAAACTTATGAAGTTATATATGCATGGATTAAAAATAAGCTTCATAGAAGCTCCCTCTTAACTCATGGATAGCAAAAATAAGTAGATATTCAATGAAAGCTCATAAATAAAACACACACACACACACACATATATATATATATGCATAAACAATAAATATTAAACATATATATATATAAACTCACTAAATTCTTCTCCCCTTTTTTCAATTCATCAACAAAGGGGTGAAGAAAAATAAATACGATAAATGTATATACGATATACATTCATGAAGAGAAGAGACGTTTAATTAACTCCCCCTACATACATGCATTACATGGAGAAGGGTTGGCTAGACATTAACCCACATAAGCAAATATACAATGTATAGACGAAGATGTTAAGCTCTCCCTACACACCTGTATCACATAAAGAAGAGAGGTCAAGCTCCTCAATACGTAAAATACACTTAACATGAATCTATAAATTGAGGAGATGTTAAGCTCCCCTTTCATATAAGCAATACATATCAAATAAAATTTTAAAGAAAGCTTTGAAACAACTTTTAAAAAAAATTTTAAAATTTCTTGTAGTAAAAAAAATAATTTTGATACTAATAGAAATCAAATAGTAGTTGATAAAATAAATATTGATATCAACTGTAGATAAACAAAATTATTGAGATACAAATTGCAGATCTTGATCCAATAGAAGGTGAAACATGAAGTACATTTTGATAACAAAAAAAATACCAACTAAAATCAATGCACATGCTTGTAAAGATACCGATTAACATTTAGAATTAAGTCAAGCTTAGCATAAATATTTGTACTTTAAAAAAAATATGTAAAGACATTGTAAAACAAGCACAATCCAAATCATATATATGTATGTATGAAAATGAAAATTAATTGAAATTTGAAGCAAACATATATAGGAAAATATATATGAGTATACAAAAATGAAACAACATGAAGATCAAGTGTATAACTCATATCATCCACCCTTATCATCCACAAGATAAAAGAACTAGTTATTATGACACACAAGTCTTGGTCATCCAACCAACCGCCCTTTTAGGGTAGAAGTTTTCAAAAATAAGATTTGAAATTATTAGCATAGTTGGAAACACTACCAATTGAAGAATAAATAACTACTTTAAAATAATTTTTAAAAAACTAGTTAACGATCCTTTAAAATATGAAACCCAAATTATATATATCATGAAATATGTATATCACATAAGAGTTGTCACTCAATATCTATAAAACTCAAAAATGTACTCATGAAAATAAAGTTTTGAGTAAACATAAAGGTGAGTGTATAAGAATTATGTGAACAACAAATTCATGAAATAAATCGATAAGGCTTAAAACAAACATGAAATTCTTTAATAAAAAACTTAACGAGCTTCAAGGATATATATGTTTCGTCGAAACTAATGTTTACATATATATCCAAACATAGATGAGTCCATAAAGAATATTGCATGAAGGCAAGTGACTCTAGGATAGACATGTATATCTATAGTTTTGAACAACATTAACATATACATGAAGCAAACAAAGAACACATATAAAAATAGAGAAAACAAGTAAAAATACGTGAATCATTAAAATTAGGTTATACAAATACATCTACTGAGTATATATGAGCATTAAGGGACCCAAAAAAAGAGTCAAGTATAGCTTACTAATTGTACAAGTATAACTACAAGTTTTAATGAAAACTACATCTAAGCATGTAATCAACACATAAAGCACAAAAATTTAAATAAATATGATCATTAGGGTAATTGCTAGTGCTTTTAAAAATAGGATATATACAATAGCTAATTTAATAGTGAGAACACAAATATGAATTCATATAAACATGAGTATATCTCAATGACTATATATGTATATCACAAGTCTAACGAGCATTGCATTTAATATAATGAGCAATAAAATTACAACATGCAAAAAAATCAACAATAAGAAAGCATGTAAATAAAAAAGGAGTTAGAGATAGTTACCAAACCATATGAACTATTCTCTAGATCTCCAAACTAGGGTGGTCCTCCCACCATGTTTCCTTGATAGTGATGCATCAATTGGGTATGTCCATCAAGCTCCAAGTGTACCACTAGTAAGGCACTAAACCTCTCACATTTTGTGAGAGCCCACATCTACATCAAACACAAGCGGTGTGAATTTTGGTCCTCATATTTTCTTTTTAGCTCCATGGGGGTTAGTATTATAAGGAACCCAAACATTTTTATTAACATAATTTAAATGATTTATTCTATTAAAACAAAATTTTGCAAGATGGACTTTGCGGCCACAATGTGTACATGTGTAAATTCTAGCATATATGTCAGTGAGGTGAGCATGGTGTGCATGTGTATGCCATGAGGTATGTACATGTATGTGTGAAATTTATTTCTTGCGAAATATAGATTCTAATTTAGAGTGGTTAAATGCACATTAGCTCAAAGTGGAGCCCAAACAATCAATGCTCTTCTTTAAAATATATATCATCATTAATTTTAAAAGAAGCAACATGAGAAATATGAGAGTCAACAATCTTTTTCTTTCTATAAAAAATTTCCTTTTTTTCATAATATTTTTCTTTTTCAAAGAGTTATTTTACTTTAAAGCAATCTTTTTCTCCTTTTCAATCAAAATAACTTGATTTTTCAAAACTTCATTTTCTTTTGAAACAATTTTAAATTTATTTCTAAAAGAATCCTTTTCTTTTAAAATCAAATCATTTTCATTTTTCAAACTTTTGTTTTCTATTTTTGATAAGTCATATTTTTTAAGAAGTTGTTGACAAAACATAACTAGTTCATCATATGGCATGTCAACATCTTCATCAATCTCGGATCAGAATTTACCTCAAGGGTTCATCCCTTGGACCATATAGCACATGTTAGAAGCATCAATTCCATCATCTGAGTCACTATCCTTATGATATTACATTTGTTTATCAAGGAAGAAAAGAGTGTTACATACTACAAAAGCCAATTCAATGTTTGAATCTTAGATAAATTTTCATCATTTAGAGTTGACTTTAATATATGAAGGGCTTTTGCATTAGCCTCAAGATTTTTTCCATTAACAAAATGTGAATCTTTAATGGTGGCAAAATAAACATGTGTCCATAAGGCTTTGAGATACATAGACATATTAACTTTTCAAGTTTGGAGGTTAAGAATGTCAAACATGGAGGTGACATGAAATCCATGAGTGTGTGTAAAAAATATTGTGATTAGCTAAATAAGGATCTTTAACTCTAAGTTGTTAGACTAGATTAAGAGCACCAAGCTCTGATACCTATTATAAGTTCACCTAGAGGGGGTGAATAGGTGTGCAAGCTAATCTAGGACAAATGATATAAAATTTAAAATTTAATTGCAAATACACTATGTGTAATCAAGAGTAAGCCCGAATTCTCCGTGATGGACTCTGAAATTACTCCTCGAGATTTCTCTCAATTAAGAGCTGTGGTGCTATTAGAAACTCTCTTGGTTGAACACAAGTGTGAGCAAACAATCCCAAACATATATCAATTAAGCACAAGAAAATATCAAGCATGTAATAAATATGGACAATAACAGCATACAATATATAAAACACAAGTGAGAGAGAAAGATGAGAATATCACAAATACGAGATAATTGTTTCGAGGTTCGAGCACACTTGCTCTACGTTCTGCCTTCATCACTATGAATATTTTCACTATAATCTATCCTGCAAGATTACTCGATGTCGCAACACCTACAACGAGCTCTCTTAAGAACTCTTAGCCTTACAAGTCCCTTACTTGTTCTTGCAAGAACAACACACGAAAGCACGCTAGCTTGGCGAGGCCGTAACTCTACAAATTCTCAATCAAAGGGGGTGGAATGCTTGTGATCACTTCTCTTGATCACAAGAATAACTCACTCATAACAAGGATCTTATAGGATTTATGTAGTAATGTAAAACTCAAGCTTGTGTGAGAAAACTAGATAGAATGAGTGGTGAAAAAACTCAAGAAATTTTTTTTGAAAACTCAAGATAAACATCTTTAAAAACTCTCCTTTTGATATGAAAGTTTTAGCCCAAAAATATGTGGAGAAAAACTCTAAGAGAGGCAGAAAAAACTGGATCAAAAACTTCTCCAAAATCTTGTCCAAAACTGGCCAAGAGAACCCCCTTTTATAAGGTTCAGAAAACTAGCCGTCGGGCTCAGTTTTTTGGCCAAACAGACCGACCGGTCGACCAGCCAATGGTTAAATTTATGACTGTTGGGGCTGCTGGTCGACCTCGGTCAACCGCACGCAGGTCTTAATCAGTTGGGTCGCTCGACCGAGACAAGAACCAGAGAGCCCTGCTCTCTGGGCGGTCGATCGCTCAGTCGACCGGGCCAGTTCTAGAGACTAGTTGGGTCGATCGATCGGGACAAGAAGCAGAGAGCAATGCTCTCTGGTCGGTCGACTGCTCGATCGACCGAGACCAGATCCAGAGAGCAAGCTCTCTGGATCGGTCGACCGCCCGGTCGATCGACCCTCAAGCCAGGCTTGTGCATGTTGCCTATGCACATCGATTGACTACATGGTCAACTGACTTCTGATTCGGTCGACCAGTCGATCGACCACCAGAAGCCTAGGTTAGGGACTTTAAAAACCATAAAAAATCTATTTAAATCTCATAAATTCCACAAAAATAGTTTCATTAAAACACTTTGAAGTATATATATGTGTTATTAAAACTCAACACATATTACAAATAATTTGGACTATTTTTGAGGTATAGAAGTTAAAGCTTAAATTGAAAACTGTATTGTTCAAAAATCAACTTCAAAATGAAAAATGATTTTTTCAAACTTGTTCAAATACAAAAATAATATATTTAAACACACTTGAAGCATAGTGTGTGAATATGATCCAATACACATATAAGATGAAATATCTATATTTTTGACAATAATCTCTAAACTAAGTTTTGATAAATACAAAACTTAAAAACCATGAACTAGAAATATCAATTAACTTTTTCTAAACAATTTTGATCGGACATATGATGTAACACCACAGAGAGACCTACAATTTAATAGAAGCGAGTTAGACATGATGCTAGAGCCCGTAGTGACATGGGAGCCATATATAGATACAATTCTGCAGAGTTTTCCTCCAATATGTACAGTAGGAGCTAATATATAGCGTGCCCGTATGCCTATTATTTATATGGATAATGTTGAGATGCATGTTCCGGATCGGGTACTTCGACGATTTGGGATGAATCAACATATTTTCGATCCAGTCTCGTGGTTGATACGTGTGGACCACAGTAAATATCGGCTACATGATTAGAGTGTGGAGACAAATGCATATATACTCAATGAGAAGATCGAGCAAACCGGATTTAAAATGAACGCCACACTTACACATTTTTGGAGAAGTATATGTGTTGGTATTAGGGGATCACTCGGTGTTGGATTATTCAACGTGTTGAGGCTGCAAACGCTTTTACGCCTAGTGCTCCCTATGAGCAACAGTTGGTAATATCTTAAACAAATTCATATTATGTCTTTTAATTATGTGATATGTGATGTATTCTTCTATTTATGCATATTTTTCATTTAGATTGATGGATTGGTCAAAATAGATGAAATGACGTATGGGGCAATAGCTGATAAATCTCGATTGTACTCGATAATGCAGAAAATCAAAAACTATATCAAGAGTCTTTTATGACAAACTTGATTTGCACATCCATCCGAAAGGGCACCAAACCCCATGGTACCTATACAGGAAGCCAACGACGGTTACCTCATATGGAACACGAAGATGTGGCCGGACCTTCCCAACCAGCTCCTACACGGCGTACATGGCATCGAAATGTTGATGAGGCGGGACCATCTCAGCAGGAAACAACCAAATTCTCAAACTCTTCCTCCATCCAGTTGAGGAAGAGGACGTGGGGTGACCAAGGAAGGCGTGAATTGTTGTGTTTGTTCTGATATGTGATTTATGAAGAACTTGGGATATGTTATGCTTGTGGACATATGAAATAACTTGTGATATTTAATATCATTATATTAAATTTGTGATATTAAAGATACGTGATATTTAATATTATTATATGATATTTGTAATATTTAATATTATTGTATGATACGTGATGTTTGTGAATATTTCATTTCAATATTATTTAATATTACATTAAAGAGTTTCATTAGAACTGAAGATGTGCACAACATCCAGTTTTGGAACTGACCCTGTGCACAACATTAGTTTCAGTTCTGATAATAGGAGTCTCTCGTTCGGGCTTCTGAAACCCGAACCTAAGTTTCCCTTCGGTTATCCAGTCTGAGTAGGAGGATGTTGGTCTCCAGTTCGAGTTTCTAAAAATCGAACTTGAGTTTTACTGAAATTTAAGCAGAACCTTAGAAACCCAAACCTAATTTAAACAAAAACTTGGGTTTGGGTTTCAGTAACCTGAACCCAAGAAAACAAATTTTTTTTCAGGTTTCTAAAACCTTTACCTAAAACTTCCTGCCAGCACCACAATGGCAAGGAAATCCAACATGGCACTGAAGTGGCGTATAAGAGATCTGTTTTGGGAATTAAGTTTTATAGAGGCTTTTTTTATAATTATTTATTTAAATGAGTTTTTTTTAAAAAAAGCCCTTGAGAAAAATGCCATTTTCTATTGGGAATTTTTTTTCAAAAAAAAACCTTGTTTTAAAAAATAATTTCAAAAAAAGACCTACTCTAAAAATATTTCGAGAAATTGACCTCTCACAGACCACTTCAGTGTCACATCAGCGCTGGCCGGAGAGCAATTTTTGGTTCACTCAAGGTTAATATTTTTTTTTCCTAGTTTTGGACTTAGTTAAGGTTGGCAACCCTGGCCAACACAACTTTTTAACATTTTTGAATAGCAGTCGAACTTCAGTTTGGCTGGGGTGGCAATCCCGGTGAAGCCCAAAACTCAAAAATAATAATATTGCGGGGTTTCATGCATAAATTGTTTCCTCATTCATTTCCTGCATGAATTGTTTCATGAATTGAATGTTGGAACGAGCTTCATATATCCCTCTTTCAGTTTTGAACTGCAGCCCAACATTACTTTCCTCATTTGTTTCATGCATGAATAGTTCCATGCATTGAATGTTGATATGGGTACTTGAAAAAAAAATCAACTGCGGATTGACTGGGATTGCGAACCCCAGCCAAAGCCCAGAATACAAAAAATAAATAACATCCTGTTTCACTGGGGTTGCTAAGCTCGGCCTGCTAAATGCAATGGAAAAAATACATTGGTTCACTCGAGATTGCCAACCTTGGCCGAAGCAAAAAATGTTCCCCGCCACCGCCAGTGCCACGACGGCACCCAGCACCGGCGTGGCGTTGACGTGACCTGCTAGAGGTCTGTTCTTGAAAATATTTTTTGAGAGATCTATTTTTAAAATTATTTTTAATAATGGTTTTTTTGAAAAATTTCCCTTTTCCATTAGATTAGCAAATAAATGCATCCTCTTGTAAAATTTTATAACCCTTGTTATGCAGATTTATTAATTTCATGAACTTAACATCAATTTAGCAGCTAATCTCCTTGTCTATTACTTGTTTATGCGTCACTCCACCCCCCAACCTAACTGCTAATTATTTTTTATACAGTTGGTCAACTAATGATTACGAATTGGAGGACGTCTATCTTCTCACTAATATTAATAGTAAAAAATACATCCCTGTGGAATATTGTTTGTGGCTACCAACTCATTTATGAAAATGAGCTCGTGAGAGGAAAAATTAGTAAGGCACACCCTGCTATTCAACTCGAACTTAGAGTCTGACTATATTTCCATCTACGGGCACCTCACTTTTGTAAATAGACTATTAGCTCATAAATAATTTTTTTCTTTAGTATACTCGTTAAAATCATACTTATAGTGTCAAATTCAAAAGGTATATTACTATATTTTAAAAGAATAAATACTTAAAAGATAATTATATATTTTTTATTATGCATACTTTGTAGTGCTAAATAAAATATGTAGATAATATAATTAGGATAATTTGAGGAAAACACATTGCACTACCAGGTGTAGGGTCATACCCCCTAAACTATAAAAAAAACTAGCACATTGATCCATTGAACTGTCGCATTATTAACTTTTCCATCCAAATTGGTAAATCCAGACCTACTTAATCTCCCTAATTACTTTAGCAACTGGTTTTTTAAAATTAAACAATATTCAATTTTCCCTAATTATCTTATTCTAAGAAAACAAAGTAGTAGAAGAGGAGGAGAATAGCGTTTGTGGTGATACTGTTAGTGTTGGAAAGGAAGGGGGAGAGAGAAAGAGGAGGGGGATGGGAAGGCCAAGAGAGATTTGAGTTCAATTTAAGAAGAAATTTGATTTGATTGGTGGTGGTGGAGGAGGAGAAAGAAGTGGTAATGGGTTTGAGGATGTGGAGAAGAGGAGGGGAGAAGGAGGAGAAATTTATGGTGTCGGTGGTGATGAGTCTGAGGAGGAGGTGGTTGTGGTAGAGGAGAAGGAGGTGGTGCTGGTGTTGTGGTGGTGGTAGAGTAGGAGGTGGCGGTGGTGGTTTAAGAAGGAGAAAGTAGGGGGCTAAGGTGATAGGAATTATGGTGGTGCTGAGTTTGAGAAGAAGGAAGCGATGGTGGTGATGGATTTAAAGAGGAGAAAGAGGTAGTGGTAATGGTGATGGATGATAAAGAGGAACATGTGGCAGTTGATTTTCTAAAGAAAATGTAAGTCTAAAAGTGTCGCATGCCCCTTTGAAACAAAAGCTAAGAGTGTGACAATCATTTTTATACTTGCATCACGTTGATCCTATACATCAAGTGTGATAATCAGTCAACCTCATTTATTATAATTAATTAATATTTATGATTAAATATCCTTACTTATCTTTTATAAATTATAATTACCTAAATTATTTGTTGAATATTTTTAAAACCACAAACTCATATTCTTTTAAGCCACTGAGGCTTGGCTTAGATGGTTAAAGAGACGGGTTGAGAAATGGGATGTCCAATGTTCCAGCACGCATACATCCACCTAAGAGTAAGGCGATATTGATTATTGGAAACTGATTGGCGATCAACGAACCATGTTAATAGTGAACCCCGTGCATACCTGGGACAACAACCTCAATAACATCTCGTACTGGAGTCCGAAATTAACTGCTAAGCTATAAGGGTCTTAGCCCCGAAATAGGAGTGGAATCATTACAGGGTGTCAGTATACACCACCAGAACACGTGAACCCCTCATATTTTTCTGAAGTTGTGGTTGCGCAACATGGAACCATTATAAACACATACATATTCATTCCATCAGTTTCTTCGGCCCTGATGTAGGTTGTCTCCAGATTATTTTCAATTTATCTTCATGATAATCGTTTTATGGGGAATAACAGGATTACAACAGGAGTGTATATATCCTTGTTCATGCTTCAGGATTGCATGAATTTTGTAGTTCATGAGCACGGTAATTCAGGAGTATCTGAGTTCTGATAATATTATATTAATTATATCAAGTCTAAGTATTCTTTGACTTCTGTAATTTAACCAGTCAGGTGTCACAATACCGCTCAGGTGTCAGAGTATTTGTACTGAGTCAAGTATTATGGTATAGAGTTAGGTGTTAGAGTATTGAGTCCGGTATTATAGTATAAAATCGAGTGTCAGAGTATCAGGTAAATGATACAGTCTAGTCAAGTAAATAGTGTATCAGTATCTGGTGTCAGCAGCAATGCAAATCATATGACTTAATTCAAGAATAAATCATATCATATATTTCAAACCCTTCACATCCATTAAAATAATATAAAATAGTAACACAACCAAGCATACAAACATGCGGAGCCAAGTAGTGCTGAGGCAAGGTTAGCAAGCAACGTTGATCGTTAAAGTGCATGGCGAGACTACCATACAGGAACGACTTGAGCATTGAAATGCTATTCTGTTGATTGTCATAATTTTATACCATTTTATTGCCCCTATTTATCTATTTTTTGTATATAAATAATGCTACTTGGATATTTTTAGTGATGCAGAACAAACTTGTAAGAAGAAAAAGAACAACACTTGCACATTCTGAAATAGCGGTCAAGTCAAAAGATGCTTTTTGAAGCACCTTTTGGACATGTTGTAGTATTTTGATGATAACGTTTGCTATATAACTTCAAATGAGTACAGAAAAAAGGTTAAGAGAGATACAACTTTCATGTATAGGACTTCTTCTAATTCGGTCATTTGACTCCTCAAAACTGTCAAAGAAATTCTTCTTCTGAATCTGAATTGGAGCTGAAATTTAAATATAAAAATTTAGGGGTCTAAATGTAAAGTACCAGAGAGCTGTGAAATCTTCTAATCTATAGGGACTTTTGTGAAAAATCCAAGCCTCTAAAATGCGAGGACACCTAGGTTTTGGGGGGGCTTTTCCTTGTTTAAAATTTTTTAGGCTTTAGATTAGGTTTTTATGTTTTTAATTTTCTTTTTTGGGCGGCTGTGAAGGGGTTTTTTTTTTTAATGTTTTTGGGTTCTGGTTATTTATTTTCAGCTTTCCAGGCCTCTAAGGTATTTAGCTTTGGATTTTTTTTTCCTGAAGGGCTGAACGTTCATGTGTAAACCGAATTCGGTTTTGAATTTTTTTTCTCATTTAAAAGACGTATTTTTTTCTTCTGTGAATCTGAACTAGAGAGGCTGGTTTGTTTTTTAGCATTGATATAATAATTTTTTCCTCATTGTAACTGAATTTGGAGGGAATCAATCAGCAGTACTGATCGGGATTTAGAAGATTTTTCAAAGTAAATCAGAGAAATTTCAGAAAAATGTAAAAATTCACAATATTAAAAAATAATATTTGAAAAATTAAACAAGTCCAGTTTAACTAGGAGATGGTCAAATCAAGTAGTTTCATTAGCACTGGGTACTGGGTTTAGACTTAAGCTGACTCTAAGTCCACAAAGGATGGATCTGATATCAAATAATAGGAATAATAATAGAAAATAAAAATAAATACGAGAAATTAGAAACATATACGTATGCAAATACGTATTCCGGACCAACGTATTACAACAACCATTGTTAAAAAAATAAAATCATATTCTATTAAATATAAGATTTTAATAACTTCAAACTTGATTATATTATATTGGGTTAACAAAATATAAAAGTGGGTATAAGCTTAACATAAGTCTATATCTATTTCTTACTGTCTCAAGACGTATCTATATTCTCTTCTTAGTCTTCTCAAATTTTTCAGTGGAACTAAAAATCCCAAAATTGAAAACACTAGAGTCTTCTTTACATCTTCTTGTGCGTTCAAAATGCCATAATCAATGAAACCATAACTAATGAGGTAGTTATAATTTTTTTCCTTTCTTTTTAAACAAATCAAAGTATGACATACAAGTAAAAGATTCTTGAAAGACTTTTCTCGCAGCTCAATTTGTAATAATAATAGTGATTTTAAAGGAAACAAACAATTCCTAATAAAAATGTGGGATAAGGGAAAAAAAATCAACATAGACTTATTTATATTCAAGATATGAGAATGCCTTACACCTTAGGATTATCTCAAACTAAATAAAGCAATCAAAAACAATTACAGATAGTAAAACGTTAAACACATGGTTTTCCAAAAGAACACTTGAGAACACCAGCATCTGCAGTAAGAAGTGGCACCAATGCTCCTTGAGCAATGTTAAACCTTTGTGCTGGAGAATAATTTGGATCACAACTTCCCCATCCCGAGGGGACAAAATATGCACCGTTTAAGAAAATATCTTTTGTTGATCTCCATTTCCAATTCTTCCACCCTTCTCCTTCCCTCCATGTAACCTATCACAGATTAGAAATCTAGGATGTTAATGTAGTTTTTAACAGATGTGAGAGAGAGAGAGAGAGAGAGAGAGAGAGAGAGAGTACTTGTTTGAGAGCAGGACTATCAGAAGCATAATAGTAGTTTCCTTCACTGAGGATGGTAGGATTTGAACTTCCTCCGATGGCATACAATCCCCAAGCATCATACTTATTATTTGCAACATGAGCATATCCTGTTCTAACACTGTTACATATTAAAAAGATATTATAATTTGATTAATAGTATTATCATGGTGACAAAATAGGAGCATGATATTTTCAACTTCAATTGGATAGAAAAACTATAACTGATTTTTTTTCCCTTACCGGGGCATTCTTTGGACTAAATTTAATCCGAAATGATTGAAAGCTACAGTCACTTTCATTATCTGGTCTTCAGCAAGACCATCCTTGTGACCAAGCAACATGACCTGCACAATCCTCAACTTGTTACAATTTATATTTTATTTCTTTCAAAATAGTATTCATATTTCTACATAAAGGGAAATATTTTATAATCCAACACATTAAACTTTCATTATCTTGTCTTCAGCAAGACCATCCATGTGACCAAACAATGTGACCTACCCAGTCCAACTCATTACAATTTATATTTTAGTTCTTTCAAACTAATGTTCATTTTAAGTTTTAGCATAGTCAAACCCAAATCTTCTCGAGTTAAGATCCAAAATCTAAAACTTTTGGTTTAGATTTTGAACTCATAGAGAATTTATAAGTCTCGATTTCAAATATGGGTCAAAATAGATTGAGATAAAGTCAGATAAAATAGACACCTACTTGCAACTCAATTTATAATCCAACTTCATCAACTTCATCAATAAACTCCAAAATTGTAATGTGAGGTGAGGATTATTTCTACTATTCTAATGCTAATTATTAGTGATAAATTTACCCTATATTTTCTTATTTCGTTAGATATAGTCATGGAACTAGAAGTTAAAAGTTGTATACGTTACCTTATTATGATCAGAGTAGTAGTTGTTTGATATGGTGACTGCAGTTGAACCATGAGTGACATCAATGAGCCCATCAAAGGCCCGAGAAAGAGTGCAGTGATCAATCCACACATTGGAGGAGGCGAGCACTGTGATAGCATCCCCGTCGGAGTCCCCGCGGGTGCAGTCATGGATGCTGAGCCCGTGGACTATAACATGGCTCACCTCCTGGATCGTGATGCACGGCCCATAGGCAATCTCAACCTTGGCCCCCCTCCCATCAATCGTCTTGTTGCTGTTCACCTTGAGCTCGTTCTTGAGCTTGATCACCATGTCACTCCTGAAAATTATCCAGAGTGGTTTGGACTGGATCACGCCGTACCGGAGCGTGCCGGGCTTCGGGTAGACCGGATCATCAGAAGGGTCGGTGACGGTGTAGATTGCGCCGTACTTGCCTCCCAGCGCGGACTTGCCGAACCCCACGGCACAGTCGGCGAGCTTTTGGCGGCTCGATGCCCATCGGGCATCGAACCGCCAACAGGCGTCGATCGGGTTCATGATCTTTTTGGTGTATGCCAGGGTTTTGTACGATGTGATTGGATAGTCGTAGGAACCCTCGACATAGCAGAAGACAAAGGAGAGCATGACATGGCAAGAGAGGAGAGCGGAGAGCAGGGGGAGGCCCATTGAATGGAGGTGAGATTTTGGTCTGAGAATGGAGGGAAGTGAGGAGGACAATATATAGGGAGAGAGATTTTGGTGAAATAGCTGGAGAGAAAATGTGGGTATCACGGTTTTGGTGACTAATGTTTTTTTTTTCCCTTGTATTTTTTTCCCGCCAATAAAAAAGGAATATGCCCACTATTTTGTTAAAGAGAGGTCAATGAAACTCAGCACAAAAGTAAGGAAATCAGAAGAATTATTGTACTTGTCTAGTGTTCACGAAAAGATGAGTATTATGATATTCTGGAGGTTAAAGTATCACTCAAATTTGGTAAGCCATTATAAAATATTTACAGAAATTCCATATTTTCTACCTGAATTTTTTTTCCATTATAAGAATTTAAGGAGTACTTTTCTTTTTTCGCAAGGTGTCTAGAAAGTACCATCATTGCATTCAGTGTGGAGAAGAAGATTTTGAAGCTCAGCAGGATCTTGACACATTTCTTCTCCTATAATTCTATCTTTGTCAAGACCTTTATCGTTGATCCTGCATGTCTAGATTTCTCTTTATAGATATTAGAGTAATTTGCGTGCTGCCTTTAAATCACTTCAATACCATAGCTGGCAATCTCTCGATGTTGTTTATTCTTAAATTATAAAGTTATAAATCACACCAGTAGTGATTGCCAATTAAGCTAGAAAAGATGGATATTTATTTATTTATTTTTTTAGGGAAAAAAAATGAAGTTTTGAAAAGCTGGATATGTTGTTTTCTAAAAAAATACAAATAACGAATTCAATGATGTATGCTGCTTGTCAATGAAATAAAATTCTATTTATTGTTTTATTATTATATATAGCATCATAAGTACCTAAGAATTAAATCTTGGGTATCATAATGTTAAAATTCCATCTCAATGATCTAATAGGTACTTGTATAAATTTGGTGTGATTATGAATCGATTGATTTATTACTGTGTATAGCATTATAAATACGTACTGCTATTGGCTGCAGTCAGGTGGGTCCGGGTCTTTATAAATAATTGATTGGTTTTATTATGAAAATGTCATAAGTATGTTTGATTTTGAATTTGAAAATTTGAAGTTTTGTGCAAACTAAGAAATTTCCATCTTAAGTGTCAAAAAATCTAAAATCAAAAGGGTGAAGGATAGAAAATATGTGTGATAGAAAATAATTCAGAATAACTGTTATAAATGTACCAAGCTCTGATACCCATTATAAGTTCACCTAGAGGGGGACAAATGATGCGGAATTTAAAATTTAATTATAAATACACTATGTGTAATCAAGAGTGAGCCCGAATTCTCCGTGTAGGGCTCTGAAACTACTCCCCGAGATTCTTCTCAATTAAGAGTTGAGGTGCTATTAGAAACTTTCTTGGATGAACACAAGTGTGAGCAAACAATCCCAAGCATATATCAATTAAGCATAAGAAAATATCAAGCATGTAATAGATATGGACAATAAGAGCATGCAAGATATAAAACACAAGTGAGAGAGAAAGATGAGCAATCACAAATACGGGAGAATTATTTCGAGGTTCGAGCACACTTGCTCTACGTCCCTACCTTCTACACTATAAAGATTTTCACTATAATCGATCCTGCAAGATCACTCGATGCCGCAGCACCTACACGAGCTCCCGTAAGAACTCTTAGACTCACAAGTCCCTCACTTGTTCTCGCAAGAACAACACACACAAGCACACTAACTTATCGAGGTGCACCTCTATAAATTCCACAAAAATAGTTTCATTAAAATACTTTAAAGTACAAATATGTGTGATCAAAATCAACACATATTACAAATAGTTTGAACTATATTTGAGGTATAGAAGTTAAAGATTGAACCAAAATCGTATTTTTTAAAAATCAACTTCAAAATGAAAAACGTTTTTTTCAAAACTTGTTCAAATACAAAACTAAGATATTTAAACATATTTGAAGCATAGTGTGTATGGATATGATCTAATATTCATATAAGATGAAATATCTATGTTTTTAACAATAAGCTCTAAACAAAGTTTTGATAAATACAGAACTTAAAAACCATTAACTAGAAACATCAATTAAGTTTTTCTAAATAATATGGAGCATCAATGTGTATGGATGAAATTCAATACACATATAAACTATATAAACTTATTTTGATGAAATCTATTCATGAAACCAAAGATGTATACTTTGAAGTTCAAAAATCAGACGGTATTTTCTAAAATCAAAACTATTTCTTATAAAAACACATATAATTTTATTTATGTGTATATGAGCTTGAATCCACAACTAATCTATCCTGTACATTTTATCTAAAATAAGATCTTAACACTTACAAACACTTGACTCAGTCTTGAAAATCTTCTTCTCTATCTTGACTTCGTCCAAAACTTGATCCAATGAGCTAGATTCCTCTTTGAGTACTTGATGCGATCTTGAAGAGCGAGCTCTTAAATCAACAAGTGATAGCTTTAAAACTTAACTTTGAATCTTTTATTGAAGCTAAACACCAACTAAGATCTTGATTGAATATCTGAAACTTAATAAATATATTTAATACTATAACTACATGAGTTAATCATCATTAAAACTAGAGTGATGGGCCTTTGAGCCAACAATCTCCCTCTTTCTGATGATGATAAAACTTATGGAGTTACATATACATGGATTAAAAATAAGCTTCATAGAAGCTCCCTCTTAACTCATGCATAGAAAAAACAAGTAGATATTCAATGAAAACTTATAAACAAAACATATAAATATGCATAAATAACAAATATTAAATATACATATATAAACTCTTTAAATTCTTCTCCCCCTTTTTGTTAATTCATCAACAAAGGGGTGAAGAAAACAAACATGATAAATGTATATGCGATATACATTCATGAAGAGGAGAGACGTTCACTTAACTTCCCCTGCATACATGCATTACATGGAGAAGGGATGATTAGATCTTAACCCACATTAGCAAAATATACAATATATAGACGGAGATGTTAAGCTCCCCCTACACACGTGTATCACACAAACAAGAGAGGTCAAGCTCCTTAATACGTAAAATACACTTAACATGAATCAATAAATTGAGGAGATGTTAAACTCCCCTTGCATATAAGCAATACATATCAAACAAAATTTTTAAGAAAATTGAAACCACTTTTAAAATAAATTTTAAAATTTCTTGTAGTTAGCAAAATAAATTTTGATGCTAATAAAAATCAAATAGTAGTTGATAAAATAAAAATTGATATCAATTGTAGATAAATAAAATTATTAAGATACAAATTGTAGATTTTGATACCAATAGAAGGTGAAACATGAAGTACATTTTGATAACAAAAAAAAATACCAATTAAAAATAATGCACAAGCTTGTAAAGATACCAATTAACATTTAGAATTAAGTCAAACTTAGCATAAACATTTTGTACTTTAAAAAAAAATGTAAAGATATTGTAAAACAAACACAATCAAAATCATATATATGTATGTATGAAAATGAAAATATCATTTGAAATTAGAAGCACACATATATAGGAAAATAAATATGAGTATACTAAAATGAAACAACATGAAGATCAAGTGTATAACTCACATCATCCACCCTTATGATGCACAGGATAAAAGAAATAGTTATTATGACACACAAAGCAAGGTCACCCAACCAACCGCCCTTTAAGGGTAAGTTTTCAAAAATAAGATTTAAAAATATTAGCATAGGTGGAAACACTACCAATTGAAGAATAAATAACTAGTTTAAAATAATTTTTAAAAAACTAGGTAAAGATCCTTCAAAACATGAAACCCAAATTATATATCTCATGGAACATGTATATCACACAAGAGTTGTCACTCAATATCTATAAAACTCAAAAATGTGCTCATGAAAACAAAGTCATGAGTAAACATAAAGGTGAGTGTACAAGAATTATGTGAACAATAAATTCATGAAATAAATCGATAAGGCTTAAAACAAAACATGAAATTCTTTAATAAAAGAAAAACTAAACGAGCTTCAAGGTATATGTATGTTTTGTCGAACCTGAAGTATACATACATATCCAAATATAGATGAGTCCACAAAGAATATTGTGTAGGGCCTGCTCTGATACCAAATGTTGGTTGTGGGCTTGGTATACGATGCTTCTACGATGTTCCAAAGGTCGTAATTGAGCGAGTGCAAGTAGATCTTCATTCTATACTTCCAATAGGTGTAGTTGGATCCGTCAAATAGCGGTGGACGTTGTGTAGAATGTCCTTCTTTGAATTGGGATGATGAAAACTCCAATGCCATCCTTGTTGTTGACTAGGTATGCAGGTTCAGGGCTTGTACGCCGGTTGGTAAAGAAGGCTCTGATACCAAATGTAGGGCCTGCTCTGATACCAAGTGTTGGTCCCGAGATGATGCCAAATATGGAACTTTCTCTGTTGGCACTTATGGATCTAAAAATACCAAATCAACACAAATACTAAACAAAGAAGGATTAATGTTAATAAAATAAATAAACTTGCTAAAAGGAAAGTAAATCTCAAAAAAGTTTAGACAAACGCAAACACGAGAGATTTATCCTGGTTCGGTCCTCGTGACCTACATCCAGTCCCCAAGCCACCCGCTTGAGATTTTCCTTTAATCTTGATTTTGTATACCCAAAATCACAACCATGCACACCACTTGACAAATCCCCTTTGCCAAATGTGTACACCTTCTCTTCCACCAAGAGAACACCTTTTCTTCCACCAAGAGAACAAACTTCACCTTGTACAACTGCCTCTACACCAAGAAGTCACCCGTGTACAATGATTGCTTTGAGTATTACAACATTTTCCTATAAGCCTTGGTATTGTGTATGAACGTGGACAAGGTCTAGTATAGGAGAAACTTCAGAGAACTTCACAAAGGAATTGAATTTTGGTGAAGAACAGAAGTTGGAATCAGTTTTCAGGTTTTGACAGAATTTTGACTTAGAAAACTGAAGATTAGGATGCTTGTTTGGCCTTTGGATTAACCACCCTTTATATAGCTGAAGACTAGGGTAAGTTAGGGTAGTTATAGGTGCAATTTAAATGATTGGAACGTTGGAAAACGTTACACAAAAGACCAGATAACAGAACTGTCCAACAGTCAGAAACTGCCTATAGTCGACTTGCCTTTTGAGTTAGTCGACTGTACAAGGCAAATTTCCTGCTATTTTTGGGTATTAGTCGACTAGGGAAAGATAAGTTCGAGTGACAGTTTTCTGTTTAACTGAATCAAGTCGACTGGACCAGATATTAGTCGACTAGGGGCAAGGGATTAGTCGACTACAAATGCTATTAGTCGACTATGTTTGACTGTCAAGTTGACTAATGCACAAACAGAGAGTTGGGTTTCTTTCAAGACAAAAGATAGTCGACTAGGGAAACCTATAAGTCGACTATACCATATATTAGTCGACTAGTATTTTTTATAAGTCGACTAATAACATGTATTAGTCGACTAATCATTTTTATAAGTCGACTAATAACCCTATTAGTCTGCTAATAGGAAGGGTCAAGTTTGCTAATAGCAAGGGTCAAGTCTACTAATAGAAAGGGTCAAGTCTACTAATAGGTGATCAAGTCTACTAATAGGATATGATATGTGTGTGTGCATCAAGGCTTTTGACATGCTATTACGTAATTACAAAACACATCATATCAACTCTCTTTGGAAGTCTTGATCATGTAAAACTCTTGATTCGTCGTGTGGTAGAGCTCTAAATGAAATGCGTCACAAAAGTCTTCATCAAAACAAGTTCCAACATATTGCATGAAGGCAAGTGACTCTAGGATAGACATGTATATCTATAGTTTTGAACAAAATTAACATATACATGAAGCAAACAAATAACATGTATAAAAATAGAGAAAACAAGTAAAAATACAAGAATCATCAAAATTAGGTTATACAAATACATCTAATGAGTATATATGAGCATTAAGCTACCCAAACAAAAGAGTCAAGTATAGCTTACTAATTGTATAAATGTGTTTTTCATTGATTTTGCAAAGGGAAAAACTTATAAAAAAGGGGTCGAGGAGCTAAATTACAAGTATTTTTTGGAGTAAAAAGAATTACAGGTAGATCTCCTCTGAAATTTCTGGAAAAGTGTGCCGGTAGGAATCTGATCAGCGCGCAATCACTTTATCCCTTTGATAATGCGATCGATCAAACAATCGGATTCCTGCCTGATGGGATTCCCTTCTCGCCTGATTCGGGGAATCGGAGAACAGAAGGTCAGTAGAGCCCACTTTTTACTTCTCAAACTGCCTCCACTTAGAAATTCCTTCTCGCCTGGTTCCAGAGATTCCTTGAGAGAGAGGAAGATCTTAGGGTATTAGCACCCTGATTAGAGAAGTAATTCTTGAAAGCAAGGGAGTAGGTCTCAATCTTTAGTCGTCTCTCCTCTTTTTCCTCCATGTCCCCCTTTTGTATATGCCTCTGGTGGGCTATTTATAGGGAGAGCAGTGATTGTAGTTCATTTTTGCATCATCTTCCACCTCTTTATCATGCATAATATCAATAAAAATCTGTTTTTTACTCTTTTTCTCTCTATTTTTGCAGGTCCATATTTTAATGGAGAGAGGCCCATAAATCCATGTAATTAGTAAGAATTAAAGGAGATTAAGCCAAAGCCCAAAAGAGAGCCCAAGAGTTTAGCCCAGGATCTGGAATCACCCACGCATCCAATCAGCATTCTAGAAGATCCACGTGGCTAACAACTTGCAACAAACTCGCAACAGAAATCGTTGGCGCAACGGCCAAGATTCTGCCGCGAAAACGCGGCTCTGGCCGTGGATCCGCGGCAGTTATCTGGCCGTTGAGCCAGCGATTGATCCCCAACCGTCTGGATTCTGGAGCCTTCTCCTCTGAGGCCTATAAATAGACCATCAGGGCCAGTGAGAAAAAGGGAGGAGAGATTAGAGGATAGAGCTTGTATTTTGTAGGTTTTTCTCTAGGATTTTTATTGCTCTAGTTCTTCTTCTTCCTCCTAGAAATTTTGTGAGAGAGAGATTGAGAGAGAGAGAAGCTTGTGTAAACCAAGGTGTGACAACTTGTGAAGTAAGGATTAATCCAATCTCCTTTCTCTACTTGAGCAATTTCTAGTACTTTACTTGCATTCTTTCATTCAAGGTTTACTTTCCTTGCACTTTTATTCATGAATTGCTTTTCTTTTCTTGTAATGGCTAGTAGCTAACTTCTTCTAACATGACTAGCTGACCACTAACATTGCTAACTTCTAACTCTTGGGTGATTGCTAATTTTTCATCTTGCAATTGTTGAGTCTTTTTCATCCCCGATGGGTTACTTTCATGCTTGGCAAGCTCTTGTTGTAATTTCATATGATTCATATGTGCCTCATTTAGAGCCTTGTCTTTAGAACAAGTGCCTTGATGGAACATGGAGATGGATCACCAAACATATGCTATTTGTTGTACAACTTCATTACTTCAATGCTAACTTGTTGTATTTGCCTTGAATGACTAATGAATGTTGTATCTTCTTCCTTAGCATCCCTTGAGTGTCACTCCTCGAGTCCACCATTGAAATTCTATCTTGAGAGCCGATGAAATCAATGAGGCTACAAGACAAGTCCAAGAAGATCACCCATCAATCAAGTGGGAAAGTAACTAGACCAACACGCAAGACATACATATGACGATGAATCAACATGAGGCAAGCATCACCATAACGGAGTCTAGTAAGTTAGCAATTTAGAAAGGTAGCTAGTCATGGTTTTTCACATCTTAAAGTCTTTTACAAAGTTCTCCTTCTTTTAGTTTTCTTTCCAAAGCAAATCTTGTTTTCTAATTCTTTTCATTTTCTTTCCATCATGCACAAATCCACAAATTCTTTTATCTCTTTTTCCATTTCTTTTTCATTCTTTTAAAAACAAAGAAGGACCTTCATTTTTCATCTTCAATACCAAACCGTAATGCTTCCATCGCAAGCTCTCCCTGAGAATCGACTCGTATAGCCTATGCTATTACGGTGATTTGGAAAGAGTACATCAATCATTATAAATACATTTCGGAGTAAGTAAGCACTACAAGGTTGTCTCTAAACCTTCTCTCTTTTGTTGAATATCTGTGCATTTATACTCCGCTACTATACACTATTCTTTCCTTATCAAATTTTTGGGTATAATTTTCTCTTGAAAGTCTGAAAACAGATTGACTCAATCTGTTTAAATCAGGAAAGAAGCCTCACCGCGAGGCTAGAATTATCGTTTGCGAAGCTAAGAATAGCAAGTAATGTTGATCTCCTGATCCGCTTTGATTCTTTCCAAATAATTAAAAAATCTCCCCTGATCCTCTTACTTGTTTTAGGAGAGTCAAGAGATTATGGTAAACAACTGCCAAATTTGATTTCAGATTTAATCTCGATTAGATCTGATCTTGAATAGATTTGATCTTAAATAGATTTGATCTCATCTAGAGATTTAATTGGTCAAAGATGGCCATAAAAGACCCGCAATGGAGCTGGAAGGAGCATCTGGCGAAGTCAGAAGAGAGCTCTTCAGCGGAGCTGGATAAACTTTTGTGGCGGAGCTACCAATTACCCTTTTGCGTAGCTGCATAGGGCTTTGGGCGAAGTTAACTGCCTGTGGAGTTAACTGAGCATCTCTTGTTAGCGAAGTTCGCGAAGAAACTCTCTGCGATGCTAAGCAATTTCAGCTTCTCATGCGAGACTTATCTTGTGGGCTCGTGTGAGACTAAGTGTTAAGCTAACTTAGTGTCCCCGGACCTGCTTGGGCCTTCTCACGAGCTTTTCTTGGTTTACTGTCTGCCTCGCTGGCTTAGTAGAGTCCAAGTTGCTGATTCGTCCCCTTTTGAGATGGGTGAAGAACTGGTCGTCAACTTGTCTGCCGCTTGTCTTTTGTAAATGTCAACAAGTTAGACAATGTTCAGCCCAGTTAAGAATCTTGACTTATCAACAAGACCCCCTTTAAAGTTTTCATAAGTATGCAATGGAATGGTTCAGACTCTGAAATACTTTGAACTACTTTGACTGATTATATGCGAACGTCGCCTAGTGGTTGAGTTCAGCTCCGCTTTCAATCCTGCTTTCGGATTGGAATAAGTTCGTCGAGGAATCGTGTAGATTAGGATTCTGGGTAGTTTCGCGTCTGAGCCTCCTGGAGTAGGTTCTCCTCAAATCGGTTTTGGAACGACGTTCCTTTCCCGAGGCTAACTGCCTTTTGGCTAGTCACGAGAAGGATTGCTCCTTTTTTGAGGTTAGAATAACCTCTCTTTCATTAGCTAGAGAGATCATTCCTTCTACGTGCATTTCCGAGAGAGACCATTCCTTTTCTCAAGGCTCAGTACTTGAATGTCTTAAATTCGCTCGCGCTTCTAAGCTCGAAGTAGCGGCGGTGTGATCAGGCCATGAGGCCTATAAATAGGACACTTGAAGTCCTCTTCAAGGAAACAGTCTGTTCATGACATCTGTAGCACCCCGTCCCGGGATACGTACCCTGATACGTATCCCAAATTTTTTTCAACCATATTGTTCAATTTTCTTCTAGTATGTGTTTTTGGGTTGTGATTGCTTATATTATTGTGTATCGGATCTGGATTCTCAGATCGAGTAAGCCCTGACCTGGACCGGGAACCCGATACCAGCCAGTAGCCTGATTTGACTTTTGGTAATCCGATTTGACCAATTTTAGTTTCAGAGATTGTTTTTCTAATATTTTTGATTTTTCATGATTTTTTGGAATTTTTCAAAATTTTTCTGCAAAATCTCCAAAACCGGTGTCGGTCGGCATCGCTAACTGATTCTCAGATTTTTAGTTTTCAAACGGATTTTAATTTTTTAAAAAAGGCTTCAACAGTACTTCTTAAAATTTTATTTTTTATCTAAATATATTTTTTGAGATTTTTCTAAATTTATCAAAATTTGACCGATTCTGGTGTCGACTAGTATCGCTAGAAGATTTCAAGATTTTTAATTTGAAAACTATATTGAATTTCTCAAATCCAATTTCACCATATATCTTAAAATAATATTTTCTATTTTTGATAATTTTTTGGTACGTTTCTGAAATAGTCAAATTTTCGCCTTATCTAAAAATAATATTTTTATCGGCGATTTCTTTTCTTACTTTTCCCTCCTCTACTCCCCTACTTTATACTATCAGAAATTATAATAAATAAATTATTTAATAATAAAAATTTTAAAGTATTTTATTTTCTTTTTTCTTATTTTTTAATTTTCTTTCTTTTCTTTCTTTTTCTTTTCTTCACTTTGATTTCTCCCCCCATAATTAACGGCTTGATCCTTGCCAAGCCGCCCACTGCCGTCGACAGCAGTAGGGCTGTGCCTCCCCCCTAAACCATCAATTCATCCCTCCCTCGTCACCTATTAAACCACAACACCATTCAATTCAAACTAAAAATCCAAAAAAAATCAAGTTTCATCTCTTTCTTCAAACAACCCACTCACGCTTCACCATGGCCGCCGCCTCCACCTTCACCACCACCGCCGCTGGCCATCCTAGGCCACCCAACCAACTCCCCAACACCTCCTCTTCACACCACCACTTCCTTCAACCTCCAACAACCTTCCTCCTCCTCCTCCAATTTCAACAAAAACCCATCAACCTTCTTCCTTCTCTTCTCTAAAATTTAACCTCATCTCCACCAAATTCTCCACTCCAACTAACCCAACATCATCTCCTCCTCCTCCTCTAACTCCCCACCACCTCCAATCATCACCATAACCACCACCACCATCACCACCTCCACCAAAACAACAACCACAACAACTCCTCCAAAAAAAAAAACCAACTCCATCCACCTCCTTCTCCCCCCGGCCGCGCGCGGCCCACCAGCACCGGGGGCGTGCCACCGCTGCCAGGCCGCGGGCGGCCAGTCACCCCTCCCCTCCTTCTTCTTTTTCTTTCTTTCTTTTCTTTCTTTCTTTTTCTTTCATTTCAAACTTCCTTTCATTCCCTAAATAAACACTCTTTTACCTTATTATAAAATTACCCCTCCCCTCATTCCCTTATTACTTCACTATATTTACAAACCTACCCCTTTCATTTTAACTCCTATTTTTCTTTTAAAAACACCTTATTTTCTCTCTTCTTCCTACAACTTTCTCTCTCCTCTCTCTCCTCTTTCTTTTCCTCTCTAATATTTATAAAAATATTTATAATTATATATTTTAATATACTACTATGGGCTAGTGGATTCCTCATGCGGATCGCCGATTTTCCAGATTTTTAACTGGTATTTCACCCCAGTTTCAGGATAGTGCTTATTATTAATTTAAAAATAATTACACTTGTATTTATCGCATGATATTGACATGTGGATATTTTAATATGCCTAATACTTGCAATTGTAATTTTTAGTACATGACTCCATGCTATATTTGACACCGATTATTGTCACGCTATATTTGACACTGGTAATTGCCATGCTATATTTGACACCGATAATTGCCATGCTATATTTGATACCGATAATTGCCATGCTATACTTGACACCGATATTTGCCATGTTAAACTCAACCCGTGACATCTGACACTGGCACCTGGTATTTACACCGGTGCTCAGTATTTACACCGACACTTGGTATGTTACACGATATAATATTTATGACTCTGGCACTTGGTATTTACACCGGCACTCGATATATAGACCCCGTACTTGATATGTCATACTTGACACCTGACCCTAACACCCGGTATATGATATGCTTTCATGTGGTACAAATACCTGGACCTAACATTGTGACCCTTGACCGGACACTACCACCCCTGACACCTGTATTATACGACATATTCATGACTATCACTTTTACGGGGAGTTGACATGGTTATTATATTATTATTACCAGACATTTAGTACTCCTGTATACTTGAACCCCTGAAATAGGGAGGCTCCTGATATTACTCATGATATTATACTCCTGTTGACCCCCATAATAGGATAACCATGAATATAGATTACTATGAATACTCTGTGGACATTATCACCGGATAAATTAAAATAATTAGATAACTTACATCGGGATGGGGGAAACTGATGAGTACCGACATAGTCTCCATGTTTATGATGGTCTTATAGTGTCGCGCGGCCATATACTTAGATTCGACCTGGAGGCCACCAGGCGTTTCCGTGGGGTGTACTGGCACCCCTACTCCCTTGCCTGCCGGGTGTACCATAAGCCCCTGGGCCTATTCCTGTGGGAGCGGTGACATCCTATTCCTGTTCGGGCGTACAATAAGTCCTGGTACCTAGTGGTACATTCCGGCTCAGTACTGGATACTCCTTGACCGTTGTCCCGGGCATGTACGGGACCAATTCTAAACAAGGTTCGTCGTTCCCCATCAGTTTTCAATAACTTACTCCTCGGTCTATATGCTGAGGTATGTGGGATTGGACACATACCGATATATACAAATTAGATGAGTCTTAATAATTAATGATAACATGCTTCGGATATAGGACTAGCTATACTCTTGACCTATACTGCTCACCACTTATGCATGTGCTACCTTGTGAGATTACTCGATTGCTTCCATACTGTTTTATTATTATTGTGAAGGTAAAGTCAGATTATATAAACTCAGATTAAAGTGACGTGATGTACATAGTATATATATGAGGGTTTTCTTGTTTGGATTATTCTTTCGATGTACTAACCTCACAGATCGGTAATATGGGTTATATAACTTATTTTCTTGTTGTTATTTTATTTATTGTCTCATTTCATGTACATATGTGCTTATATTCACTATACACATTTCCTGTACACATGTATCTGTTATGCACGCTACCTGACTTTATTATATGTACTCGTTGGGGTTTCTAACAACCCTGGATTCTCATGTCTAGATCCTGGAGTCTGGACCTTGATGGCTTGGCTGGAGCTGATCAGAGTGCGCAGCGGATCCTCCCATGGTGGTCAGAGTGTAGCAGAAACTTAGACGTCATAATAGCTCTTCCTCCCAGTACCTTTCCTATTTGGCTCCCGAAGCCCTCTTGCTACTCGTGAGCACCTCTCTCTTTTTGTATATCTCTTCATGTATTATGTACTTTTGTACTTTCTGGTGATGTAACATTCATGTAATGTCGTATTATTCTTTATGATAACCATGTACTTGCGCTATTCTTTTGGAATGTATGTTACCACTGTGCTTCCGTCTCTGATTCTTGCCTGTACTGATGCTTAGCGTATATACGTAAGGGTATTTCTGATCTGCGTATATACGTCGCAGTGGCGTCCCCGTACCCGCCAGATCGGGGCGTCACAGGTTGGTATCAGAGCCTAGGCTCTAACATCCTCAGTGCAAGCAGTTGACAGATTAATGATGTATTAATCTGCAGCTGGAAAGCATGAGTCTTGAATATACATTCCAATCGCAAGTATGGTGTTATCTATTCCTTTCTTGCAATCTTTTCCTTGAATCCTGAGACCCTTCTATCTTTTCCTTTCAGCTTCTTCCTATCATCCCTTCAACCAACTCAGATATAGAAGGACGGAGAACCCGTAACGGTGCTGGCACTTCTCGCGACAGTTCTAATGGAGATAATGACAATATGATGAGGGTACTATATGGCATGATGGAGAGTTAGCATCAGCAGATAGAGCTCCTGCGGCAAGCATTATTGACAGCACCTAGAGAGCAGAGGCCCGATAATGTATCCAATTTTAGGAGACTACAGCCGGCTACAATTTCAGGTACAGAGAGGCTGTTGGACGCCGAGCAGTGGCTAATTAATACTGCAGATCTTATAAAGGCAGCCCGAATTCCTGATGAGAATAGGTGGAAGTGGTCAAGATCCAGCTGAAGGATGTGGCAAGAACCTGGTGGTTGGCAGAAGAAGCAAGATTGGAGAGGCCTATTACTTGGAATCAGTTCTCGAGGGGTTTCTATGAGAGGTTCTTCCCTGCAACACTCAAAAAGAGATGGAGGAGCAGTTCATCAGGTTGTAACAGTTGAACCGATTTGTGGATAAGTACGCTGCTAATTTCTGAGACTCAATCGATTTGCATCCTACATGGTGAGCGATGAGGAGAAGCGGGCAAGCAGATTTCAACAGAGACTGAAGATGGACATCCAGATATTCCTTATCGCTCAGCAACTTAAGATGTACTCTCAGGTTCTTTCTATTGCCCATGAGGTAGAACGGGGACTGGAGAAGAAGGACAAGCACCAGATGCAGAACAAGCCAGTGAAGAGATCTTTTCAGTTGATGAATGAAGAAGATCTGACCAGACCCAGTGATGGCCCGATAGTCAGCGACCATTCCGACCTCTCCCTCAGCAGGCGATATGCAGATATTGCTTGAGGCCCGGACACATCCAGAGCAATTATCGAAGGGCGAATGAGCTATGTTTGGCATGTGGATCTAGTGATCATTCATTAGGTGTTTGTCCGTTCAAGAGGACGTGGAATGCTACCCCAGCACCTCTAGCACTTCCAGCACCACCGTCGGGAAGGAACCCCGAGCCAGTTGGCAGGAGAACTCCACTCCCTCTCCAGCAGCGAGGAGCAAGAGTTCGAGCTGACCGTGAGAGAGGCCAGGCTTACTATTTGCCAGCAGGAGAAGCCGAGGCGTCAGTTGCGATAGCAGAAGGACAATGAACTCAGTACCCAGATCAGGAGCCCTGATGATGTTTCTGTGACAGCTATTCCCCAATCTTTTGTGTCCTGAGATTGTAATTTTTCTTATCCTTTTCAATTTATCATATTATCATCATCATTGTATCTCTTCCGTGTTCATTTCCCTCCTTATAGAAATTTCGAGGACGAAATTTTTGTTAGGTGGGTAGATTATAGCACCCCGTTCCAGGGATACGTACCCTGAAACGTATCCCAAATTTTTTTCAATCATATTGTTCAATTTTCTTCCAGTATGTATTTTTAAGTTGTGATTGCCTATATTATTGTGTATCGGATCTGGATTCTCAGATTTAGAGTAAGCCTTGACCTGGACCGGAACCTGATACCAGCCAGTAGCCCGATTTGACTTTTTGGTAATCCGATTTGACCAATTTTAGTTTCAGAGATTGTTTTCTAATATTTTAGATTTTTCATGATTTTCTGGAATTTTCAAAATTTTTCTACAAAATCTCCAAAACCGGTGTCGGTCAGCATCGCTGACTGATTCCCAAATTTTTTTAGTTTTTAAACGGGTTTGAATTTTCAAAAATAGCTTTCATAGTACTTCTTAGAATTTTATTTTCTATCTAAATACATTTTTTGGGATTTTTCTAAATTTATCAAAATTTGACCGTTCTAGTGTTGACCAGTATCGCCGAAAGATTCTAAGATTTTTAATTTGAAAACTATATTGAATTTCTCGACTCTGATTTCACCATGTATCTTAAAATAATATTTTCTATTTTTGAGAATTTTTCGGCACGTTTCTGAAACAGTCAAATTTTCGCCTTATTTAAATAATAATATTTTTACCGACGATTTCTTTTCTTGCTTTTCCCTCCTCTACTCCCCTACTTATACTACCAAAAATTATAATAAATAAATTAGTTAATAATAAAAATTTTAAACAATTTTATTTTCTTTTTTTAATTTTCTTTCTTTTCTTTCTTTTTCTTTTCTTCACTTTGATTTCTCCCCCCCATAATTAACGGCTTGATCCTTGCCAAGCCGCCCGCTGCTGCCGACAGCAGTAGGGCTGCGCCTCCCCCCTAAACCATCAATTCATCCCTCCCTCATCACCTATTAAACCACAACACCATTAATTCAAACTAAAAATCCATAAAAATCAAGTTTCATCTCCTTCTTCAAACAACCCACTCACGCTTCACCATGGCCGCCGCCTCCACCTTCACCACCACCGCCGTTGGCCACTCCTAGGCCACCCAACCAACTCCCCATCACCTCCTCTTCACACCACCACTTCCTTCAACCTCCAACAACCTTCCTCCTCCTCCAATTTCAACAAAAACCCATCAACCTTCTTCATTCTCTTCTCCAAAATTCACCCTCATCTCCACCAAATTCTCCACTCCAACCAACCCAACATCATCTCCTCCTCCTCCTCTAACTCCCCACCACCTCCAATCATCACCACAACCACCACCACCACCAACCACCATCACCACCTCCACCAAAACAACAACCACAACAACTCCTCCAAAAAAAAAACCCAACTCTATCCACCTTCTTCTCCCCCGGCCCCGCGCGCGCCCACCCTTCTTCTTTTTCTTTCTTTCTTTCTTTCTTCTTTTCTTTCTTTCTTTCTTTCATTTCAAACTTCCTTTCATTCCCTAAATAAACACTCTTTTCCCTCATTCCAAATTACCCCTCCCCTCATTCCCTTATTATTTTACTATATTTACAAACCTACCCCTTTCATTTTAACTCTTATTTTCTTTTAAAAACACCTTATTTTCTCTCTCTTCTTCCTACAACTTTCTCTCTCCTCTTTCTTTCCTTCTCTAATATTTATAAAAATATTTATAATTATATATTTTAATATACTACTATGGGCTAGTGGATTCCTCGTGTGGATCGCCGATTTCCAGATTTTTAATCGGTATTTCAACCCGATTTTAGGCGAGTGCTTATTATTAATTTAAAATAATTACACTTGTATTTATAACATGATATTGACATGTGGATATTTTAATATGCCTAATACTTGCTATTGTAATTTTTAGTACATGACTCTATGCTGTATTTGACATTGATTATTGTCATGTTATATTTGACACTGGTAATTGCCATGCTATATTTGACACCGATAATTGCCATGCTATATTTGATACCGATATTTGCCATGCTATACTTGACTCGTGACATCTGACACCGGCACCTGGTATTTACACCGGTACTCAGTATTTACACTGACACTTGGTATGTTACACTTGATATAATATTTATGACTCCGGCACTTGGTATTTACACCGGCACTCGATATATAGACCCGTACTTGATATGTCATACTTGACACCTGACCCTAACACCCGGTATATGATATGCTTTCATGTGGTACAAATACCTGGACCTGACATTGTGACCCTTGACCGGACACTACCACCCCTGACAACTGTATTATACGACATATTCATGACTATCACTTTTACGGGGAGTTGACATGGTTATTATATTATTATTACCAGACATTTGGTACTCCTGAACTCCTGTATACTTGATCCCCTGAAATAGGGAGGCTCCTGACATTACTCATGATATTATACTCCTGTTGACCCCCGTAATAGGATAACTATGAATATAGATTACTATGAATACTCTGTGGACATTATCACCGGACAAATTATAATAATTAGACAACTTACACCGGGATTGGGAAAACTGATGAGTTCCGAAATAGTCTCCATGTTTATGATGGTCTTATAGTGTCACGCGACCATATACTTGGATTCGACCTGGAGGCCACCAGGTGTTTCCGTGGGGTGTACTGGCACCCCTACTCCCTTGCCTGTCGGGTGTATCATAAGCCCCTGGGCCTATTTCCTGTGGGAGCGGTGACATCCTTGAAAATCACCTAGAGGGGGGGGGGGTGAATAGGTGATAATGCTAATCAAAGGGCAATTTAAAAATTTAAAGCTATAACAATCACAATATGAATGCAAGCAAGTAAGTATGATGAGCAAGTAATAAGTGCAAGCAAAGTAGAGTAATAATTGCAAGAATGTAAACCAATCGCAAACACAAGGATATGTTATCGAGGTTCGAGCACCCAGCTCTACTCCCCGCCTTCCCCAGAAGGATTCTGACCACTTCCACTATCACAAAGATCTCAAATACAATGGAGTACCCAACTTCTACAATCTCAAGAACAAGTGATTTCCTTGGTAGTCAAAAGACCACAAACTCTCTCTTTCAAAAATCTCTTCCCTTACAAAGGTCCTTAGAGAATAATGAGTAGAATTGAAGCTCTTTTGTGTAAGGAAAAGAAATTGAAATCAGAGAAAAACTTTTGAAAACCCTTCAGAAAATTGAGAGAATTTAGCACAAAAACCAAGAACTTTGAAAGCCTTAAACTTTTGAATTTTTAGCAATAATAGTTGTTGTAACCAATCTCTCCCCAAACACCCCTATTTATAGGAGAGGGCTAGGGTTTAGGGATAAAACATATTTACTGATGTTTAGGAGGTAATTAGATCAAAATATATCATTAAACGAATTTTTAAATACAAAAGACAAAAATAAACAGCTCTTAAAAATCTGCCCGTTACTGTTCAAACGGTCGGATCGGTCGACCGGGCCGGTCGACCGGTAGTATAAAAATTTGACCGTTAAAGACTAGCGGTCGACCGACCCGGTCGACCGATAAAACCTGTGAGCAAAAAAATAATAGTCCGGTCGACCGCCCCGGTCGACCGACAGACGTGCACACGGATACGTGCATCTGCCAGGACTTCGGTCGACTGGTCCGGTCGACCGGACCAGACTGACACAGACTCGGTCGACCGCCCCGGTCGACCGGATCAGGTCAAAAAGTCAATTTTTAAAAAGAAAACAAAGAGGATTTTGATTTTAACAAAAATACTTTTGAACTGGGATTAGTATAAAACATAAATATATATCTGTAGGCAAAATCTTGTATGCAAAATATTTTTGTATAATTTATGAGAAATTATTTTGGAATGAGCATGTGCGCAAAAACGTGTGTGATAGAGCTTCAAACCTATCCACTATTCTTTAACATACTATAAACTGAAAAACAAATTACATGAAGACTTCTTGTGCTATCTTCAAGTCTTTGAGCCATCCAATGCCTTGCTAGTGCCTTCTCTTCTATGATCCTTCCTTGATGTGCAATTTGCCTTCCTTACTTTGTGGAACTGGGAAGTTCTTGCAATAGCTAAGCGAATGGTCTCTAAACATGGTACAAACCTGAAACTTATCTTAACAAACTTGTTAGTACCAAATAGCTCATATTTGGTTTGTCATCATCAAAACACAAAACAATTGGAGAGTGTAACCTCTTGGGCTAACAATCTCCCCCTTTTTGATGATGACAAAACAAATAGGCTATTAACAAAAATATAGGGTAGGAGAAAACTCCCCCTCAAATTATGCTATACTTAAAACACAAGAATATGCTCTAGAAACTAATAATTGAAATGATGCACCAATTATTGAAACCAATTAAAACAAATATATAAAACACAAAAATTGCTCTTGATACCAAAAATACCAAAAACAACTAAAACACAAGAATTTATTTAAAACACAAAAACTCATAAAAACAAAACAACAAAACATATAAATTCATATGGAACCAAGACCAAATGAACTTATTTTTGTCCATGTAAACTTATTCTCCCCCTTTTTGTCATACATCAAAAAGGGTTATGAAAAAACATGTCTATTCAATAATACAAACATTAAGTTCTCCACAAATAAACGAAAATCTAGCAAAATCAAGAGGTTTAGTGAAAATATCGGCTAGTTGTAAATCCGTGGAAACATAATCAATATCTATATCACCTTTCTCAAAATGATCTCTAAGAAAGTGATATCTAATCTCAATGTGCTTGGTCTTACTATGTTGATTTGCATTTTTGGTCATGTGAATAGTACTAGTATTATCACAAAATATTTTTATATGATCAAAGTGCAAATCAAAATCAAGGAGAGTATGTTTCATCCAAAGGACTTGTGCACAACAAGCCCCCGCGGCAACATACTCCGCCTCGGCGGTTGAGAGAGCTACGGAATTTTGTTTCCTAGAGGACCATGAAACAAGACAATTACCAAGAAATTGACATGTCCCACTAGTACTCTTTCTATCTACTCTACAACCCGCATAGTCGGCATCCGAATAACTAGTCATAGAAAAATCTATAGTTTTCGGATACCAAAGACCCATTCCAATAGTGCCCTTAATATAACGAATAATGCGTTTTACCGCAATAAGATGAGACTCTTTAGGACACGATTGAAATCTAGCACAAAGACACACACTAAACATGATATCCGGCCTACTTGCCGTCAAATATAAAAGACTTCCTATCATGCTTCTATATAATTTAATATCAACATTTTTACCTTGTTCGTCCTTATCAAGCTTGGTAGTAGTTGCCATTGGAGTGTTGCAAGCCTTTGATCCTTCAAGCCCAAACTTCTTTACTAGCTCCTTTGCGTACTTGGCTTGGTTAATGAAGGTTCCGTCTTGCAATTGCTTGATTTGGAGTCCAAGGAAGAAATTGAGCTCACCCATGGAAGACATTTCAAATTCTAGTTGCATTACCTTCTCAAAATCCTTGCATAAAAGCTCATTAGTAGATCCAAAAATTATATCATCAACATAAATTTGCACAATTAAAATATCATTCTCAACATGCTTAGTAAAAAGAGTTGTGTCTACTTTGCCTTTAATAAAATCATTTGAAATGAGAAAACTAGAAAGCCTTTCATACCAAGCTCTTGGAGCTTGTTTCAATCCATACAAAGCTTTATCAAGTTTAAAAACAAAATCGGGATGAACATGATCAATAAAACCGGGAGGTTGTGAAACATAAACTTCTTCATTAATAAAACCATTTAAAAATGCACTTTTTACATCCATTTGAAAAAGTTTAAAATTTTTAAAACATGCAAAAGCTAGTGTCATCCGTATGGCTTCAAGCCGTGCTACGGGTGCAAAGGTCTCCTCAAAGTCAATTCCCTCAACTTGAGTGTAACCTTGGGCCACTAACCTAGCTTTATTCCTAATGACATTTCCGGACTCATCCAACTTATTCCTAAAGATCCACTTAGTACCAATTATTGGTCTATCGTGGGGCTTAGGAACAAGGTGCCAAACTTGGTTGCGCTCAAATTGATTGAGTTCCTCTTGCATGGCAAGCAACCAATATGGGTCCGTCTCGGCTTCGAGAATGCCTTTGGGTTCAAAATGAGAAATAAAAGTAAGTTACCACATATGTCATGGAGTTTGGAGCGCGTTGTGACTCCTTTAGATGCATCACCCAAGATGAGCTCCTTAGGATGATTTGTAGCGTATCTCCAAGCTTTAGGAAGCGGTTGAGTGCTTTCCTCCTTATCCTCTTGAACTTCACCAATAGGATCTAGCTTTTCTTCTTGAGCGGGTGAGTCCTTCAAGGATAGTCTCTCCATGTCTTCACCTAGTGGTTCAATCTCTACAACATTCTCAACAACCACATTAGATTCTTCAAATTTAACATGCATGGATTCTTCAATGGTTTGAGAAGATCTAATGAAAACTCTATATGCTTTGCTAGTAGAGGAATATCCAACAAAGATAGCCTCATAAGCCTTAGCATCAAATTTACCCAAATTATCCTTAGTATTTAAAACAAAACACTTGCATCCAAAAACTTTAAAATATGCAACATTTGGTTTTCTAGAATGATACATTTCAAAAGAAGTTTTTGAAGAATTTTTGCATAAATAAATACGATTCGATATATAGCATGCGGTGTTTACGGCCTCGGCCCATAAATATTGAGGGAGGTCATGTTCACTTATCATTGTCCTAGCCATCTCTTGAAGTATTCTATTTTTCCTTTCTACAACTCCATTTTGTTGTGGAGTTCTAGGACAAGATGTTTCATGCTTAATTCCCTTTTCATCACAATAAGTCATGAAGAGTTGGTTAATAAACTCACCACCTCTATCACTCCTTATTCTCAAAATCGGAAAACCCTTTTCTTTTTCAACTCTTTTTCGAAAAATTTAAAATGAGAAAAAGTTTGATCTTTATTTTATAAAAAGAAAACCCAAGTAAAACGGGAGAAATCATCAACCAAAACAAATGCAAATCTACTTCCATTTAAACTCTTAGTTTTAGTTGGTCCAAAAAGATCCATATGAATTAATTCTAAAGGCCTAGTTGACATGATATCCTTGATTGGTTTAAAGGAAGACTTGGTTTGTTTCCCAAGTTGGCACGCACCACAAATGCGGTCTTTCTCAAAATCCAAGCAAGGTATACCCTTCACCAATTCCTTTGAATTAATCCTAGAGATATGGTCAAAAGATGCATGTCCTAATCTTCTATGCCAAAGCCAAGAATTTTCATCAAAAGCATTTAAGCATTTAGTAGAACAATCTAAATTAAGCATGTCAATAATATAAACATTATTATCACGAAAACCGGTAAGAATACAAACATCGGATTTAACATCAAAAATCTTGCATGAGGAATCATCAAAAACAACTTTAAGTCCACGATCACAAAGTTGGCTAATGCTAAGCAAATTATGTTTTAAACCATCTACTAAAACAACATTCTCTATAATAGGAGATGAACCAATTTGAATATTACCAATACCGATGATGGTGCCTTTGGAATCATCCCCGAAGGTGACGGAGCCACCTTCCATGTACCTTGATAGGGTTGTGAAGTTGTTGATATCCCACGTCATGTGTCTCGAACAACCACTATCAAGGTACCACCGCTCCCTACGTCTTGGAGCCTTGGTGTGTACCTACATCAAGCATTTTAGGACTTGATTTTGGTACCCACATTTTCTTGGGTCCATGAGGGTTAGAGCCATTAACCCAAACAAGATTATTTGAACTATGCAATTTATCATAACAAAATTTAGCTAAATGTCCATTTTTGCCACAATAAGTACATCTATACACTCTACCATATCTAAAAGCATAGTGAGTGTGTGATTTGTGAGCATGGGTATTGTGAGCATGAAAAGATTTAGCATGAGAAGTATTATTTGAAGTGTGAGCATGTGGAATTTTAGCATGAGAATCTTTAACATGAGAAGTGTGCTTTTTGGAAAACTTTTCTTCAAGCTTCTTGGTGTTAAAAGCACAATCTTTCAAAATCTTTTCAAAATCAACCATTTTGGTTTTTAAGGAAGAAATTTCTTTATTATCAACAATAGGGGTTTTACCCTTACAAGAAATCTTATAAGCGTCAAATTCATTTTGAATATAAACAAGATTGGAAGAAAGATCATCTTTTTCTTTTGAAACCAAAGCAAGTTGATTTTTAAGAAAAGCAACTTCTTTTTGTAATTTTAAGCATTCAAGTTTCTTATTATCATAAGTTTCAGAAAGTTCTACAAAGGCATGAACTAGAACTTCCTTACTTAGTTCATCATCTTCATCATCAAGGGATTGAGGGGTTACCTTAGGTGTGTTTGCCATGAAACACATATTAGCTTGATCCACCTCCTCTTCGGACTCGCTTTCCGAATCCCATGTTGCTTTGTAGGCTTTCTTCTCCTCCGGTTTCTTTGGCTTGAAGGAGGAAGTCATCTTCTTCTTGAACTCCGGACAATCCGCCATGATATGTCCGGGTTTGCGGCAATTATAGCAAATGATCTTCCGCTCCTCTTTACCTTCGAATCTTCTCCGGAAGTTGAACTTGTTCTTTCGGTACAACCTCTTGACATTCCGCACAAGTAGAGTTAGCTCCTCATCTTCTTCTTCGTCTTCATCATCTTCATCATTGGTGGATGAAGTCTTGAAGGCTATAGATTTCTTCTTTGAAGTAGTGGCCTCTTCTCTTGCCTTCTTCTCCATCTCATGGGTCTTTAGGTTCCCAATGAGACTAATGATGTCCATCTCGTCCTTGTCGTTCAACTCCTTTAAGGTGGTGGCCTTGATCTCCCATGAAGAAGGAAGAGCCCGTATCACTTTGCGCACCTTTTGATCGTTGGAGATGACGTCACCTAATGAGGAAAGACCATTTGTAATTTTAGTGAAACGAGTAATCATACAGTCAATGGATTCATCATCAAGCATTTTAAAAGATTCATATTGAGACCTCAAGAGATCTATCTTAGCTCTCTTGACTTGTGAAGTCCCTTCATGTGTGACCAATAAGTGTTGCCAAATCTCATAGGCGGATTGGCAATGAATTACCCGTGTAAGGTCATCCTCATTCAAGGCGGTTAATAGGGAGTTTTGGGCTTTTGAGTTAGCCTCATATTCTCTAAAATTGAAGTCGGTCCATGTACTTTTATCACTATCGGGTGCTATGTAGGGTTTGGTCAAGGATTTAGCTACCAAGCTACCTAGTGATTGTAAAAATATAGTCATCCTAACCTTCCAAATGGGAAAATTTAGGCCATCAAATTTAGGTGGGTTTTAATGTTGTCGGCCATATTTACTAGTGTATGAATGGATGAATGAAAATGTTGATTAGCAATATTTTAAGGATCTCTCTATGGATGTTAAGCCAAACCTAGAGTCCAAGCTCTGATACCAATTGAAAATCACCTAGAGGGGGGGTGAATAGGTGATAATGCTAATCAAAGGGCAATTTAAAAATTTAAAGCTATAACAATCACAATATGAATGCAAGCAAGTAAGTATGATGAGCAAGTAATAAGTGCAAGCAAAGTAGAGTAATAATTGCAAGAATGTAAACCATCGCAAACACAAGGATATGTTATCGAGGTTCGAGCACCCAGCTCTACTCCTCGCCTTCCCCAGAAGGATTCCGACCACTTCCACTATCACAAAGATCTCAAATACAATGGAGTACCCAACTCCTACAATCTCAAGAACAAGTGATTTCCTTGGTAGTCAAAAGACCACAAACTCTCTCTTTCAAAAATCTCTTCCCTTACAAAGGTCCTTAGAGAATAATGAGTAGAATTGAAGCTCTTTTGTGTAAGGAAAAGAAATTGAAATCAGAGAAAAACTTTTGAAAACCCTTCAGAAAATTGAGAGAATTTAGCACAAAAACCAAGAACTTTGAAAGCCTTAAACTTTTGAATTTTTAGCAATAATAGTTGTTGTAACCAATCTCTCCCCAAACACCCCTATTTATAGGAGAGGGCTAGGGTTTAGGGATAAAACATATTTACTGATGTTTAGGAGGTAATTAGATCAAAATATATCCTTAAACGAATTTTTAAATACAAAAGACAAAAATAAACAGCTCTTAAAAATCTGCCCGTTACTGTTCAAACGGTCGGATCGGTCGACCGGGCCGGTCGACCGGTAGTATAAAAATTTGACCGTTAAAGACTAGCGGTCGACCGACCCGGTCGACCGATAAAACCTGTGAGCAAAAAAATAATAGTCCGGTCGACCGCCCCGGTCGACCGACAGACGTGCACACGGATACGTGCATCTGCCAGGACTTCGGTCGACTGGTCCGGTCGACCGGACCAGACTGACACAGACTCGGTCGACCGCCCCGGTCGACCGGATCAGGTCAAAAAGTCAATTTTTAAAAGAAAACAAAGAGGATTTTGATTTTAACAAAAATACTTTTGAACTGGGATTAGTATAAAACATAAATATATATCTGTAGGCAAAATCTTGTATGCAAAATATTTTTGTATAATTTATGAGAAATTATTTTGGAATGAGCATGTGCGCAAAAACGTGTGTGATAGAGCTTCAAACCTATCCACTATTCTTTAACATACTATAAACTGAAAAACAAATTACATGAAGACTTCTTGTGCTATCTTCAAGTCTTTGAGCCATCCAATGCCTTGCTAGTGCCTTCTCTTCTATGATCCTTCCTTGATGTGCAATTTGCCTTCCTTACTTTGTGGAACTGGGAAGTTCTTGCAATAGCTAAGCGAATGGTCTCTAAACATGGTACAAACCTGAAACTTATCTTAACAAACTTGTTAGTACCAAATAGCTCATATTTGGTTTGTCATCATCAAAACACAAAACAATTGGAGAGTGTAACCTCTTGGGCCAACAATCCTATTCCTGTTCGGGCGTACAATAAGTCCCGGTACCTAGCGGTATGTTCCGGCTCGTACCAGATACTCCCTGACCGTTGTCCCGGGCATGTACGGGACCCATTCTAAAGAAGGTTCGTCGTTCCCCATCAGTTTCCAATAACTTACTCCTCGGTATGTATGCTGAGGTATGTGGGATAGGACACATGCCGATGTATACAAATCAGATGAGTCTTAATAATTAATAATAACATGCTCCGGATATAGGACTAGCTATACTCTTGACCTATACTGCTCACCACTTATGCATGTGCTACCTTGTGAGATTACTCAATTGCTTCCATACTGTTTCATTATTATTGTGAAGGTAAAGTCAGATTATATAAACTCAGATTACAGTGACGTGATGTACATGGTATATATATGAGGGTTTCCTTCTTGCTACTCGTGAGCACCTCTTTCTTTTTGTATATCTCTTCATGTATTATGTACTTTTGTACTTTCTGGTGATGTAACATTCATGTAATGTTGTATTATTATTTATGATAACCATATACTTGCGCTATTCTGTTAGAATGTATGTTACCACTGTACTTCCGTCTCTAATTCTTGTCTGTACTGATGCTTAGCGTATATACGTGAGGGTATTTCTGACCTGTGTATATACGTCACAGTGGCGTCCCCGTACCCGCCAGATCGGGGCGCACAACATCTCCTGGTTATTCAGAGAAGGATACTCAGATCTCTGAAATAGTGGGGGCGACCACTTTGGTCACTAACCGGCCAAGGACTGGTAAGTCTTGGTCATCCAGAGACTTTACCAATGGACTAGTGACTTTAGGGAGTTTATCTCCATTAATTTAGCTTTACCAGCTACCTCGGGGATTGATTTCCCTTGGTTTTCATTCTGTATTTGACTGACTCGTAGAGAAGAGTTTCAGCCCTATTTTCCAGCTTCTTGGCGAAGCTATTATTCTTGCTTGATCAGGAAAAGACTTTTCTAGGCAGAGTCCTGTCTTGATCTGTTGAATCTGCCTGTTAAATCTGCCACATAGGTAAGGATTGGGATTTAGTCTCTTCAAGGTTGAGCCAGTTTTGCCATATAGGTGGGGTCAAGACTGCGTCCCTCTGAACCAGTCTGGCTTATCTATATAGGTGAGACTAGGACTTGGTCCTTTTTGAGGCTTCTCCAGCCTAACTGCCTTAGGCGGAGCTAAGACTCAGCTTATGCTGACCTAGTCCATCATCACTATGCAAGTGAGGCTATCCTCTGCTTAACTGAAGCCCCACTGAATCGGATATGAATTGCTCCGCCCAAAGAATTTGACTTAGCATTTCATCTTTGCATTTTCTTTGTGATTTAATGCTAACTTGTTTCCTGTTTGCATTGCAGTGAATTGTACCCGCCAGTCTTTCGTCTTGATGAAAGAGAATAGAAACTTGCTTCTTGATTTTTCAAGTTGAAGCTTTGACCATAAGCAGGAAGAACGTACTGGAGCAGCTGATATGCGTTCCAAGAAGAGGTTGGCAGTCGCTTATCCGAGATGATCCACTTCGGGAGGGGGCTGGTGGTCGCTTATCCGAGACGATCCACTTCGGGAAGGCGGACGTCACAGTAAGGTCTTGGATCCTCCCTTTACCAATTTTGATTATAGAAGATCCAGCTTTCCAGTGGCAACTAGTCCATTGCCAATTTTCATCAAAGAAGATCCGGCTCCCAATCTCTTACTAGTTTTCATCAAAGAAGATCTAGCTTCTTGATGGTAAAATCTGCCATTAAGTAAAGGATTACGGCCTTGTGCAGGAGGAAGTCCTTTCATGTCTAGTTGGTTTGGCTTATCACCTTGGAAGTAGATAGGACAACTTGTATGCCTTTGGAGCAATGATTCTGTTACATGAAGGACAACCTTGATGTAGTAGTATCAATGTATCTTCCCTTTTGAATCAATAAAAGTTTATTTTCTTCTTATTTGCTTTGTTTCTCTCCTTTTTGATTCTAGAACACTTGAAGTGGACCAACTTAGGTAAGTCTTTTCCCTAGGAGGAAATGAGAACTCTTAGCCGAGCTAAGCTTCCAGCGAAGCTGAAGACAGATTTCCAACTATATCAGGAGCCAGTTTCTGGCGAAGCTAACACAAAATTTCCGTGAAGCTAGAGATGTGCTTTTAGTGGAGTTAAGGCATGTTTCTCAGCAAAGTTATTCAAGCGTCGCGTGAAGTCAACGCTGAACTTATGGCGGAGTTAGCCCTTAGCGGGTCTGAAGTAACGCTTCTCAGGAAGGCGCTTAGTCGCCGTTTCAAATTAATTTGAAATGACTGCCTGCGCTTCTTTCGAGGATGCAATGTTTAGGCAATCATCAGCCTATAAAAGCCTGATTAGGCTGAAAGAGAAGGAACCACTTCTCTTTGAATTTTCAGAGATCTCCAAATCTCTTCTTCTTCTTTCTTCTTCGTTTGGAGTTCAAGAACTTCTTCAGTTCTCCGATGGCTCCCAAAAGACGAGCAGGCAAAGAGGTAGCAACCTCTATGACGGAGGGACCTCTTCCTCCTCCGATCATCGAACGACCTATCGTGGTAGGGATCTTTCCCTCTTATTTAGAGATTTTCATCTCTTTTTGAAGCCAATTTCTAGCTATCTTCCGACGAATCTAGGGCGATCAATCATGATCCCATGATCTTAGAGAGTTCAACTCCCTGAAATTTTGAGGGCTCAATTTCCCTTAATTTCTCGATTAGGAATCCAAAGGGTTTCTTTTCCAAGCTTCTATGCGAAGCTAACCCTTAGGCGGTTCACATCGAGTCGAATGATAGGATGCGAAGTTAGCCCTCAGAGCGTAGCTGAAAAGGACCTTAATGCCCTTAAAATAATTTTTAGGCAACAGTATCTTTCTAACGAAGCTAGCCCTTGAGGGCTTCTTCGCATTCTGTTGTCTGAGATCAAGCTTCCAGAGCGAAGCTAATACTTAGATGTTTTTTTGCATCCTGCCTTCATATGGTGTGCGGAGCTGCAGTTGCGAAGCTGGGCTTCGAGGCGAAGCTAGCGTTAGGCCAGCTTCGCTCGGAGAGGGAAGCTATGCCTTAACAAAAATTATATTCTTGTTTTAGCTTTCCTTCAACCAATAAACTAATCATAGTTTCTCCTTATTTTTATAGTGCACTATACTTCTGGTCCTCTGAACAGTCTCTTTGGAAAAGCCAGGGGGCTAGACGGCAATGTTAGCCTACAGTTCCAAGGGCAGGCTTCATTATTCAGCGAGCGGAGTGCTCCTAGTCAGGATGCTCTTATTCATGCTGGAGATCAGCATAATATGAGGAGTATTTTAACTACCGCTCCCCTTGAGGATTCTGACCGAAAAATCTATCAGAAGCCTGGCTTTATATTTGGGGATGCAGCGCCAGGCAACAATCACCAGCTGCTAGCCGGAGAGGGCCAGCGGATTTTCAAACTTGATGGCGAGAAGTATTATCTCCCATCTAGCAAGCGCCACTTTTCCTTGTCCTTCTTTCAATATGTGACAATGGCTCGAAAGATGCAGTGGCAAGTGACGCGGACTACCGATTCTGTTCACGTGGAGAAGTTGATAGCTCCGTCCCCGGGTTACATAAGGGCGGGTCCTCCTCAATGCATATTGGGTCTCCACCCTGGGAATATACTTCCAGACATCCCAGTGGGAGAAAATCCCGTGGTGGCTCAGACTTTTGAAAATTAGTTCTTTAAGGTTTATGAAAATTATCCAGCCACTGATTTTAGGACGCCGGTGTGGATTCATCCCCCCAAAGCATGGTAGAGGGATTTGACCTTATATGTCCTTGCCTATTTTGAAGAAGATCTAGAGAGGCTGGGACTCTACGTGGCCGTCAGGGTGACCTGTTACGGCATTCAGATGAGCGTAGCGAACTCTACGCCATCTTCGAGTTATACTGCCCAGTGATCGGGGTAAAATCGCGCACAAAAAAAGTATGTTTGAAATGGATGTTTAAAGTGTGTGCTTTGGCTTCCTCGATACTTCCGTTATAGCATAGAGGCTAAAATGAGTCGAATCCACAAGGACAGGAGGCGATAGAAGCTTTACCAGTTGATTCACGTGTTTGTTAAAAGTTCTTCAAAGTTTTAAAGAATGAAAAGAAAGGAAAAGAAAGAATGAAAAAGAGAAGAGTACGGTGAAATACGAAGAAGTGAAAAACATAGAAAAGAATGATTTTTGTGGTTTTTGTATATCTAAAACAAAGTGAAAGAGAAAGAAAACTCACGGCTACTAACTACTAATAACTCCACCAACACGCTAACCTCTTAGTGATAGTTGCCTCACACGTATCATTGGCCATCACTAGTCCTTGGTTCAAGAGCGATTCAAAGCATGACTCATATGTAACTCATCACAACCCAACTCAACAAACAAGTACAAGCTACACTTAAATCATCAAAACCCGATAAGAGCAAGCATGAATTAAAGTAATGTTAGCTTGTTAGTGATTAGGAAGTTAGAGTTAGATCCATCATCATGAGCCATCAATGGCTCTTGCAAGAGCAAGGCCAAAACGAGGCTATTAGATTCATGTGGATTATCATAAAAGAAGTTAGCAAGTTGGTGGTTAGTAGTTAGTTGCCATGAGAGAAAATACTAGCTACACATGTAAAAGAGATTAGAGAGAAGAAAACATAGAGAGGTAAAGAGAGCACCTTTCATAAATTGTCACCTTCTATTACAAGCACTCTTGCATTCCAAGCATGAACCACTCTCTCTTCCTAATACAAGATCTAAAATAAAATGGAAAATACAATGGGGAAGAAGAACTAAAACTACACTACACTACCCTAAACTACAAAATGGAATGAAAAACTACCCTAAACTCTGTATATTTCCAACTCTGGAATCTAAAGGGGGTTTATATAGGCATCTGGGGAACAGGGGGCCAGGGGACAAACCCTGGCCCGAAGCGGCGTGCGCGCCGCGACCGTATGGCCGCGAAAACGCAGCCATCCTGGCGCCGCACGCGGTCCTTTTGGTCCCCTGTCAGAATCTGCTCCCGGATTCGTCTGTGCAGCCCCTGGTTTGTACAGAATCACCACTCTAGGTCAATGGCTATCTTTAATAGGCTTTTAATCACCATTAAATTGTGATTTAGAGTCTTCTTCTCCATTGCACACCATTGACATAGGATCAAGAAAGCAAGATATTATTAGCAGAATTTATTATTAAATAAATATGAGAATGTGATGAAAATTATGCAAAATTATAGACTAATCACACCCCCACACTTATATTTTGCTCGTCCCGAGCAAAACAAAAAACTAAGAAATTATTACACCACTTTCGCAGGTGACACGATTGCACTGAGCATGTGCAATAAGCCGTTAAACCTCTATGTTTCCCCTAGAGGAGGAGTTTTGTCTCCTGAGGGTTTTCAGCGGATTACACCCACAAAATTCGTAAAGAAAGAAATCAAATGTTAGTACTTTGAAAACATATTTTGAAATAGAGAAAAGTGTTGAAATATTTTTGTGAAAATATAAGTGATCTAAGGTTATAGGTTAACCAGAAATTGTTCTTTCTTAACTAAGTCAAAATGCAAAAAACCTTGTTATAAATTAAATGTAAGAATTTAAAATTGAATTGACTCTTTGATCTTTCATAAAATTCTTAGAAAATATGCACTTTGTGAATTGTGAAGGTTTTGGGATATCGACTCTAACTTTCATGCCATTTATTTATATTATCTTTTTTTGTTCTTTTTTTTTTTTTTTTTTCCTTCTTCCCTTAGTTTTCTTAGGCTTTCTTATTTACCCGGGTAGTGAGCCTTTAGCCGGTGACTCCCAAACCAGATGGTCTTAGGGCACCAGATGAGAAAACATCCCTCAGAGTTAAGGACTCGAGTAAACAAGGCCACAAAACTAAAGGAGATTATTTTATTTTTTATCCACCATTTTAGGTATGAATAATCATGCTTCCTGAGGCATAATTACCCAACTTCAATAAGTGGTTTTATTATCGTAATAAGATTTTTTTTATGGCATTTCAGTCTTTATTTCAATCCCAAAAATTGTGTAAGTGTGAGTGCATAAATCTAAGACAAAAAATTCAAGATCAAATTATCTTTTCAATCTTACTTTCTTATCCTAAAATTTAAACAAGATCTATTATTTTGACTCGGTTTAAAATTTCATAATTTTAGGTCTTCCTAATTCCGAAGATAATCATAATTTTCTTAAAAATAAGTCAAAAACTATTTTCTCTTGTTTCAAAAGGTTTTGTAAAAAAGAAAAAAAAAGTTTTATATAAAGTTTTTTTTTAAGTAAAAAGAAGTGTAAAAGAAAGAAAATATAAAACTAACTATGTTAGTAAAAAAAAATATAAAACTAACTATGTTAGTAAATCCTCCCCCACACTTATCTCATGCATGGTCCTCAATGCATCGTGAATGTGTAAATACATGAAACAGATAGAGAGGGAAGGAGGATTACCTCAAGGGGGTGGCTCTGGTGGTGGTCTGATTGGGCCAAACGTGGCTACCCAATCAAAATAGCATGGATCGTCCAGAAATCCACCAATGACCTCTCTAATATGACCCCAGAAAAGAATGATGGATTGAATGGTCTTATTGAAAAATTTATCCCCATCTAATTTCTAATTTTCAAAAATAATTACTGAGTCAGTTTTGTCAACATTCTTGTCCAACAATGAAGTGTGAATTTTGAAAATAATGGATTTGGACTCAAGGGGATAAGGAATACAAACCGATACCGACTCGGGCAATTGAGTCAGAGCAAGTCGAGAGTCAACAATGAGAGTCAAAATTGGTTCAAAAATAGGATCCAAATCAAAGAATTGATATTCACACACTTTCCCCATAGTGTGATCATAAGAAATTTGTGATTCAATTTCACAATGTACGGGTACAGGATTCAATGTTGACTCCGGAATAGAGAAAAAAATCTGGTAAAGATACCGGAGTCATTATTGAATCAAAAAGTGAAAAGGAATCATCAACGTGAGGTTCAGGATCACTTTCAAGCTCAAGTTCAATTTCGGGAAAAGGATAACTTGCTAAAAAGTCAAGGTGGTTCTCAAGATTTTGGGCAAGTTCAAATGGATGTAATGAAATTGAATCTTGATTTTTGTCCACAAGAGGAAGGTGAATGGGTGAAATGATCATGTCCAAATCAGGAATGATGGGAATCAAAACTGGCTCGAGAATGTTACTAAGGTTAGGTAACACCACAGGAGTCGATATTGATTCAAGGATTAGACTCGAATTGCTAAATTGAAGCTCTGGTTCACATTCATCTTCAAGTTCAATTTCAGGAAAAGTATAACTTGCCGAACAATCAGGAATCGGATGTTGGTCAAGTTCTGGTTGGTATGATGAAATTGAAGCTGGATTTCCAAAATGGCAAGATTCTTGAACATTTGATGGACATGGGACGTCAATCATGTTTTGCATTATGCGCTCGGTCTCTTGCATGAATTCCATAGTTTTTTCCCATAATGATTTTCCTTTGAGTTTTTCTGGGAAAGAACTACATGAATTTTGGAAATTTTGTGGATATGATGAGGCCATATTGTTTTCAAATTGTTTTTGGGCCTTTATCGCTTCTTCCAAAGTCCTTTCCAATGATGATTTTTCTTCAATAGGTGGTTCAGGAAAGGGAGGATAGGAAGCAGAATCGGGGAATGAACTTTGTGAAAATTGTGAACAAGACGGTTGAAAATTTGACTCGGGGGAGGTGAATCCCCATGAACTCTGTGAAGAGTTGAAATTATTTTGAAAATTATAGTCATATGGTTGAGGATATGGGTCATATTGATACAGATAATCCCTCTCGGCATAAATGGTTGGTTCATATTGTACATACCGGGTGGGAGTTATCCGAGTCAAATGAGGTCGGAGTGAAATATGGATTTATATCATGATTGAAAGAAATATTGTTGTTAAAATCCATTTCACAGTATACAAAAAAAAGAAACAAACACACAACACACAAACAAACAAAGAAAAAGAAAAAGAAAACAAGCCTATGCTAGGGTTGACTTAGACCTAGACAACTCCTAACTGGTTAGATTGTCCACGGGGGGTCTGTTGTCGGAAGCTGACCACGAGTTAATCGGCCAGGTAGGGGCAAGATCAGTGGGAGGTATCCATGCCGGAGCAACGGGCCTAATTATGCCAAACCACCGTTCTTTGAGGTTTTGCCTCTCAATCTCCAACCTTAGACACTGATTTAGCAAGAGTCAAATTCTAACAATTTCCCCCTTAGGTCAATCTCCTAAATGAGTCCGAGATGTCCCTAGGGGTCAACGTCTAGCAAGTTTTATTTAGGCTTGGTTGTGTGAGTGGGGAGGTGATTTTTGGGCCAAGGGAGGGTAATAACTTCCCCACCTTATGTTGTCTTGGGTTTTGCCCTTAAGTTAAATTTGTGCAAGTGTGCAATATAGATAAGGATGAACACAAAAAGTGAGTAAATCACTGAAATGTTTGTCCTAACTATATACAATGCAATATGTACACCTCCTACAAGATCACAATAACAATAAAATACAGTATATTGGAATGAAAATTGACACGTGCCTAGATGCAAATGTCTAAACCGTTTTAAAGCATCGAATTTCTATATTTTAGTTCTTAAAATTATTTACAGTGTACAGGTAATATAAACAAAAATTAGCAGCAGAATATAAAATATACAAGAATTACCCGACCACACTTGAGCAAGTGTGGGTTCTGCAATGCTAAAACTTTAACCTGCATACCAAAAAAAACAAAGAAGAAAAGTTAGCAAACTTGTGAAATCAAACCGTTCCCATCCCCGGCAACGGCGCTTAAATTTGATCGGGGTAAAATCGCGCACAAAAAGTGTATGTTTTGAAATGGATGTTTAAAGTGTGTGCTTTGGCTTCCTCAATACTTCCGTTATAGCATTGAGGCTAAAACGAGTCGAATCCACAAGGACGGGAGGCGATAGAAGCTTTACCGGTTGATTCACGTGTTTGTTAAAAGTTCTTCAAAGTTTTAAAGAATGAAAAGAAAGGAAAAGAAAGAATGAAAAAAAGAAGAGTACGGTGAAATACGAAGAAGTGGGAAACATAGAAAAGAATGATTTTTGTGGTTTTTGTATATCTAAAACAAAGTGAAAGAAAAAGAAAACTCACGGCTACTAACTACTAATAACTCCACCAACACGCTAACCTCTTAGTGATAGTTGCCTCACACGTATCATTGGCCATCACTAGTCCTTGGTTCAAGAGCGATTCAAAGCATTACCCATATGTAACTCATCACAACCCAACTCAACAAACAAGTACAAGCTACACTTAAATCATCAAAACCCAATAAGAGCAACATGAAGTAAAGTAATGTTAGCTTGTTAGTGGTTAGGAAGTTAGAGTTAGATCCATCATCATGAGCCATCAATGGCTCTTGCAAGAGCAAGGCCAAAACGAGGCTATTAGATTCATGTGGATTATCATAAAAGAAGTTAGCAAGTTGGTGGTTAGTAGTTAGTTGCCATGAGAGAAAATACTAGCTACACATGTAAAAGAGATTAGAGAGAAGAAATATAGAGAGGTAAAGAGAGCACATTTCATAAATTGTCACCTTCTATTACAAGCACTCTTGTATTCCAAGCATGAACCACTCTCTTTCCCTAATACAAGATCTAAATTAAAATGGAAAATAAAATGGGGAAGAAGAACTAAAACTACACTACACTACCCTAAACTACAAAATGGAATGAAAAACTACCCTAAACTCTGTATATTTCCAACTCTGGAACCCAAAGGGGGTTTATATAGGCATCTGGGGAACAGGGGCCAGGGGACAAACCCTGGCCCGAAGCGGCGCGCGCCGCGACCGTATGGCCACGGAAACGCGGCCCAGGCCACGTTTCTGCGGCCATCCTGGCGCCGCGCGTGCGACGCTTCGAGCAGCGCGCGGTACTTTTGGTCCCCTGTCAGAATCTGCTCCCGGATTCGTTTGTGCAGCCCCTGGTTTGTACAGAATCACCACTCTAGGTCAATGGCTATCTTTATAGGATTTTAATCACCATTAAATGGTGATTTAGAGTCTTCTTCTCCATTGCACACCATTGACCTAGGATCAAGAAAGCAATGTATTATTAGCAGAATTTATTATTAAATAAATATGAGAATGTGATGAAATTATGCAAAATTATCGACTAATCACCCAGCTACAGGGACCTTCTTCATCCCTGTTAGCGAATTGGGCATGACTTTGCACGGGATATGGGAAGTCTCTGCTCTGACTTTGGGGTCTCTCTTATATGAAGAATATTTTCTGTTCGAGGTAGAATTGGCAGTTCTAGAGAAGCAGGAGCCCGCCTTATTTGAGACTTACCAGGAGTTGATGTGCCACCTTTACATTTGCTCAAGCATGCATGGGGTCATAAAGGGGCTTCATGCAGTTTGAAGAGCAGGGAAAATTATTTGTTCCCTAACCTGGAAGGTACTCCTGAAGCGGCTTACTGTGGAGTTATTGATGAAGACATCTTTCGCAGGATGCAAGAGCAATCTCAAGGGGATTTGGTTTTAGAAGAAGATGACGGACCCTATGAGAAAGGTGATATTCTTCTAAGTTTTAACCATCAGGCTCGTCGATCGATGTCTCAGAAGGTACTTCTAGCTGGCTTTTTAACAGTTTTGCTGAAGAGATGCGTGGTTTCACCTTCGTCTAGCGATGTCATTCATCCGACCGTCTTATTGCCGGCTGTCCGTTTAGTCCACGATCGTTCTCTCAGACTCCTTCCAGCAATGGTGTGCTGTATTCAAAGAGGCCTTCGTACATTGACGGAGACTTTTTATAGGCCACCAACGACAAAGCGGGGAAAGGGGGCTATCTTGCTTCGTGACGGATCAAACCCTAGAATTAGTTTGCCATATACTTATTTAATGGCATGGTTCACCCTTCACTGTCCCTCCATCATCCAAGCCGGTGAAGAGCCCCCAGAAGGTGTTCGAATGGCGCTTCTCCATTGATTCGAGGGGTGTTCGTGGTCACGGACTTATGTGGCTGCTGTCCGCAAATTGCTGTGCCGTCATGACGTCTACAACCTTTTTTGGTGCTTTCCCTACATTCATGATGCAGGCTATGGTGAAGAATTCAAGGATGTAGGGAAGGGCAGACGTCATTGATTCGAGGAGTCTTCGAATGGCTGGTTAGCATTCGGCCATCCCACTTGTATAGAAGCGGGGACTCCTGTTACCTGGAGCCCTATGTTCCGAGTCAGTTTGCTCGTCAGTTTGGGTATGGCCAATTGTACGTAGGTAATCCGAATAGCAGCATGGCCTTCATGGGGAGCCTCATCGATGGAGCTCGTGCCATGTTTTTATATTGCTGGCTGTACTGAGGCGCCGCTGTGTATGCTGCTGAGGACTCCGAACCTTCAAACAACTTTGGAGTTCTATCAGTGGTACAGAACTTCAAACTCTACAGCAACTGGGTTTTCTATTAATTCCTTTGGTGTGAAGTTGATCTCTCAATGGTTGAAGCGAAAGGTTACTGAGAAGAGCGAGGGTAAGAGGGTCCGCGTTCTGGGCCTCGGGGAATTCATTGCTGTTGATGATAGCGAAGCCTCGGATGCAGAAAGTCCTCGCTTTGAAGGGGATACAGGTGTTGAAGCTCTAGTAGCTACTTCTGGTGGGGCAGGCACGACCCCCATGGAACAAGTTGATGTGAAAGAAGTGGAGGAAGAAGATCCTGATGTCCACTTCAAGTGAAAGCGGGAAGGTGGATCTCATAGGAAGAGGGTAGTGAAGAAGCCTCATCGCTGCGCTCCTACTGTTATTGCAGAGGGCGAATCATCTGTAGTGCCTCCTCCTGCTCTATTAGTCATTAAGCTGTATGCCCCTAGGCAGACCGCTGGTAAAGCTGCTCCGAACCCGAGTAAGATCAGCTCCGTTCTTGTAATACACTCTTATGTATTCCAAACAGCTCATTGTTTACTTTATGATTCAGGAACTGAGGCGGTGAGCTACCCGAGAGCTGAGGCTGCCAGAGAACAAGGGGAGCATTATGATCCCTTGTTCACTTATAGAGAAGGCGATGAGGCTAGCTATTTTGTCGTTTCGGAAGAGTCTAGAGCTGATGCGGCCGATGTAGGTCCTTTGGGTGCTGGGACTTCAAAAGGAATAGCTTCCAGCTCTTTTGGATGGACCACAGAGGGTTCGGCGAGTGAAGGTGGGCCGGCCGTTCGTGTTGATTCCGCTAAAAATTTTCCTGTGGAGCCTGAGAGGGCTAAAGTCATTGTCGAGAGACATCAAAGAGAGACTGCGGCCAAGGCAGTCGAGGCGATACCATCTTTTGGTAACATTCTGCTCTTTCGTGAGTAATTTTTCTCGTGATATTCATTACACCTTGCTTAAACAAACTCGTGCTATAGGTGTTCCGCCTCTGGGTGCATTGACTTCGAGGGAGCCAGCCAATCTTTCTGAGGGAATCAGAGGTGAAGCAAGTACTTCGACCGCGGCAGATGCTGCTGAGTTGGATGCCTTGCATCACGGTCTGCCATCCTATCATCCTGAATCGACAAATGGAAGTGGGATTGAGGGAACAGTAGTTACGGAACCATCCTCACTTTCAACTATATCGGTAAGTGAGGTGTCATTGGTTTTGCCAGTGCCGCCTATTTTGCCAAGCGCAGAGCTGAAGGTGATTATCAGTCCTACATCTCCAATACTGGTGGTTGAGCAATCTCTCCCAGAAATAGTTACTAGCCCTACTTCTGTTGTGGCTGGTGTACTGGTTTCAATGAGGACTCCTCCGAGATCACCGGCGATCTCTCATGTTGCTCCAGCCAGTGTTTCTATTATTTACTCCATACTTACGCCGGTGAAACCGGTGGAAACTTTATCTTCAGGGGCTGCTCGTTCACTGGGAGTAGTTGAGGCTGAGAATGAATTTGTGGCTGAGTTAGCCGACAGCTTTTATAAAGGCTTAAAGTGATCCATTGCTTTGGTCTTGAAAGGCTCAACTACCTCATTCTCTACTTTAAAGGTGGTCCTCTCCTGAAGTATTGACAGTATTCGAGACTTTGGAGGGAACGACCAGGCCGCCACATTGGAGCTTCTGGTGGACAGGCTTGAGAGAGATATGGACGAGTGGCGCCATCTTAGCCATTCAGATATGAAGTCTTCAGTTAATGAATAGCTTGCTCACCTTGCTGCTCAAATGCATAAAGCCCATCTCGTCGCTCAAGAAGCAGCTAAGGCAGTTTCCTCCGACTTGAAATCCCTGGAGATGAGGAGAGTAGAACTCGGGGATGCCATAGATGCTTCTACTAGCGCCTTTCTTGACGCTGAGGATAAGATTGAAAAGGTCAAGAAAATGATCAGGAAGGCTAATCTTCTTTTGTCCAAGGCTGAACCAGTGCATCTTGAAGAGATTGCTCGGCTTGAGCAACTTAAGGCCCAAAATGACGAAGTCTTGTGGCAGGAGCTGGCATAGAGGACAACTTAGTTGAAATTGAAGCTCGCCTGGCCCAGATAGTAAGCTTTAATGAGGCCACGTTGAGGTCGCAGGCATTTATCAGAGCTGTTAAGGAGAGGAAGAATAGGCTGGCCACTATTGAAGAACAGATCAAGTTCTATGAAGCACCCTCGTAGCTTGTAATCCGTGCATTCATGTATCCTTCTTCTAGAATCAATAAAAAGTGATTTTATTTGACTCCTTTGTTGCATTTTTAACTTGTTTTATCTTCTGAATTCTTACTTTCAAGTTGTATTGCAGTCCTTAAAAGGAAATGGAATAATGATATAACTAATTTAATTAGCGGTGATAAGCTGAGAGAGTTAGTCACACATTTGAGAAATAGTCCTTACTAGACTAAAAGATGAGACTTGACTATCTGTTAGTTCAGAGGTCGCAATAACGTAACCGATTGAAGCCACCAAGCTCAAAATTTGTCATTCAGAGGTGACGAGCTGGACATGATGACAAAGAAATAGTCCTCACTGGACTGAAAGATGAGACTTGGCTATCTGTCGGTTCAGTGGTCGCAATGATGTAACCGATTGAGAAGCCACCAAGCTCAAAATTTTATCATTTAGAGGTGATGAACTCGACATGATGACAAAGAAATAGTTCTTACCGGACTGAAAGATGAGACTTGGCTATCTGTCGGTTCAGAGGTCGCAATGACGTAACCGATTGAGAGCCACCAAGCTCAAAATTTTGTCATTCAGAGATGACGAACTGGACATGATGACAAAGAAATAGTCCCTATTGGACTGAAAGATGAGGCTTGTCTATCTGTCGATTCAGAGTCGCAGGGACGTACCCGATTGAGAAGCCACTAAGCTTAAAATTTATCATTCAGAGGTGATAAACTGGACATGATGACAAAGAAATATTTCCACTAGAGGAAATAAGGCTTGATTATCAACTCCATGAGGATTTTGATATCTCCTTCGAATGTTATTTGGAAGAAATTATCAGAGGTATATTGTTAACGTGACAACTAGAAGTGTCTATTGAGGACTGATTATTAGCAACTTGCTGAGGAGTTAGGAAATGAATCCAATAAGAGATTACATGTCAGAGGTGATCGTTAATGTGACAAAAAGAACTCCGTGGAATTTGTAAAGCAATTTGTCAGAGGTGTGATGTTAACCTGACAAGGATTAATTTACTATTAGAGGTGTTTGAACATAACAGTAATTCGAGTGGACCTGTCATTCTATTAAAGAGAATGACAAGTGGAGTTTGCTCACTGGGGATATTGGTTTTATCCGTTGGGAGTAGATTATAATCTTGCTACCAGAGGTTTAGTGTTAACAGATAGGTTAGAATCATCATTTTGCAAGGGATATGAATATCTTTATATGTGGTCTCACCATTCCATGGATGGAAATTGGTAAGTGATTTTGGAGAGGGAATCAAATGAGAACAGGTCCCTTAAGATTTTTAGCAAATCCTTAGCTATTAACGGATTTGGTATGCCTTTACCAACTACCGTTTGAGTCGGGCTAGCCATGCTATTCCCCTCAGCATGATGAGTTGTCGAGGACTTATGTTGGCTTAAAGGCCAACATTTTCCTTATCCTTAACTCTGGAATCAAATGAGAACAGGTCCCTTAGGATTTTTAGCAAATCCTCAGCTGTCAATAGATTTGGTATGCCTTTACTAACTACTGTTTAAGTCGGGCTAGCCATGCTATTCCCCTCAGCATGATGAGCTATCGAGGACTTATGTTGGGCTTAAAGGCCAACATTTTCCTCTATCCTTAACCGTTAGTAGTGGTGTTGGATTATTTGGTTACTGCATTTGTAACCTTGATTCTTCTTTGAGACAACCAGTGTACGATCAGCTCTATAAAGGTTTATGGTTGTATGATTTCATTTAGAGAAAGAGAGGCGCGCTCCTTCTGCATATCTTGGATCTAGAGGTCTTGATCAGAGGTATAATGTTAAATTGATCATGAAAAGGATCCTTGATTGGTAGTGAAAAATGCATAATTGTCATCACATTTACTATCACATTTTCATATTTATTCATATAATAATGCACTATTATTAATATTTTGTTATTTATATATGTGCAGGCCTTGAGTGTTGAAATAAATAAAGAATTAAAGCTTAAAGAAACCCAAAAGCCCATATCCAAGCCCAAGTCCAAGCCCAGGTTCAAAAGTGCAATTACAAGAAGTCAAAAGTGCAAATACAAAGTGTAAATATTGCAAATACTACAAAGAGGGAAATGATAGAATTCTATTCAACCCTAAATGCTTGGTGGATGAGGATAAATAAGAGTGCAAGGATGAGATTCGTTTTTGAAGGGATTTGGATTTAGGGTAACTTGATTTCTAAGTTATCTCAAAAATCTAAACTGAAGAGTCAGGATGCAGCTCCAGAAGGAAAAGCCCAGATGGACGGACCAGAGGAGGCCACGCGCGAAAGCACGCGGCCAAAGATCAGACTATGGCTGCGGAAACGCGGCTCCGCGTTTCCGTGGCAAAGAAGATGAGATTGCGTACCAAATTTGGTGGCTGGGCTCTATCAGGACTCTATCACCTTCTGGATCTATAAATACCCCTACCGGCGCAGCAGAGAGGGCATCCAGAGAAGATTAGGTTTTTTCTTTAGCTTTTTCTTAAATTTCTGCACGTTGTAATTTCGTTTTAAAGGCTTTGTGGAGAAGAAGGAGCTTGTATTTTGAGACATACTTTCGAATAAAGGTTACTTTCTTTTACATATTTAATTCTTGTCAATTTTTATTTCTTTTCTCTGCGATTAATTGCTTTGGTTTTCATCTGTGATCTCTTGTTTTGTTTCTTCTTCTTTTCTTCTAATTAAGAAAGAAAATTAAAAAATAAAAATAATTATAAAAAAAATGATGTCTAACTAATTCCTTGTGTGGTTTGCTGATCTCTTAAGCAACCCTAGGGCAAGTTAAGATTTGAATCGATTGATGACCAGTTTTTAGAAACCCTAGGTCTAAAGATTATTTTTCTTGAAGATTAAACTGATAATTAGATTTCTTAATCTAGGTTGCACATTTAAATAACTCCTCATGCCTTCATACTTAAGAACTAGGATAGCCTAAATTTAAGATTAGTCTTTTCTTAAGCTGTACTTAGATGTTAAGATGAAACATTGTTTAGTTTTTGATAATGCAACTTAGTTAGATTCTAGTATCATATTTTCTTTCTTGAATCAATCTTAATAATCTAGGGTAAATCACATTTATCTCAAGATGAATTCAACATCCAAGACTTGCATGGCGGTTTGTGGTAGTAGATCAGTAAAACCATACTTCTTTATTCATATACACTTCAAATCTAATCCCTTCTTTGTTTTATTCAAAGCATACAGAGGAATCGGCCGAAAAGCTTACATCGCATTTTCCCTGAGGATCACGACCCGCTTTGTTCCTTGCTACAGCGGATAGCATTGAGACTAAGACTCTACAACTCATTCTTCTTATTTACAAATTCTAAAATCTCAATCAAAATTTTGGCGCAGTTGCCGGGGAAGGAACGGCACGATTTCCTCAAAACTAATTATTTTTATTCTTTCTGTTTGCAGGTACAGAGAACAGGAACTTAAACAGCAGAAAACACATATAGCAACTCTGTGCCTCTGCCCTCGAAGGCAGAGCAACAGAGCCTACTTCAGTGCCGCGCAAACGCGGCAAAAGCCGCGGAAACGCGGCCTGAGTAGTTCACTACTAATTCATTTTTCTGCAGGTTGCTGCAATCTGCAAAATCTGATTTTCTGCTTTATTAAATATTCTCTGTGATCATCCTGCAACTGCTAATTAATAACATTAACTCATTTGTTGATAATAATAAAAAAAAATTAGACTCT
>JAVJIF010001982.1:0-402530 GCA_038442645.1 Agave tequilana
AGATGTGATATTTCTTCAAGTGATGTTCTAGAAAGGGAGTATAGAAATCTTGGTTTTGGAAAAATTATGAAGGGTGTGAGTCCAACAAGTTTTGAGATGGTCACTCGGACTCACACAAGATTTCCTCAGTCAATTCCAAGATGGATGTTTGATCATTCTGAAGACGTGGGACTGAGCAAGACTCTTGAAAATATTGTGAAATTGGGGAGGGCCAACATTTTCTAAAATTATCGCTCGACCTCTTGTAGGTTGGCTTCTATACTCTTTTCTAACTCAGATTTTTCTTCAATTGGTGGTTCTAGAAAAGGAGTATAGGAAGTGAAATCGGAAATGAATATTATGAAAATTGTGAAAATTGTGGACAAGGTGGTTGAAAATTTGACTCAGGGGAGTTGAATCCCCATTGACTCTGTGAAGCGTTAAAATTATTTTGAAAATTATAGTCATAAGATTGGGTATGGGTTGTATTGATTCAGATAAGTTCAACCCAGTATATTTGGTTGGTTATCCGAAACAAATGGGGTCAGTGTGAAATATGGATTCATATTAGGATTGAAAGAATTATTATTATTGAATTCCATTTCACAAACAATCACAAACAAAAAGAAAAAGCAAACAACAAAAAAAAGAAATAAAATCAAAATCAAGCCTATACTAAGGTTGACCTAGACCTAGATGACTCCTAACTGGTCGATTACCCAGGAGAGGCTGTTGCTTAAATCCGACCATAAGCTAATCGGGCAGGTAGGGGCAAAATACGGTGGGAGGTATCCGTGCGTAAGCAACGGGCCTTAGTTATGTCAAACCACGGTATCTTCGAGGCATAACCTCTTAATCCCCAATCTTAGACACCAATTTCACAAGAGTAAGATTCAAAATAAGTTTCACCCTCGGTTAATATCTTAATGAGTTCGAGATGTCCCTAGGGGCTAAGGTCTATCAATTTTTATTAGGGCTTGGGTTGTGTGAGTGGGGAGGTGATTTTTGGGCTAAGGAAGGGTGATGAAATCTCCACCTTATCTTGTATGGGTTTTGCCCTTAATTTCAATTCGTGCAAGTGTGTAATATAGACAAAAAGATAACACAAAGTGAGTAAATCACCCACGTGTTTGTCTTATGTTGTATGCAATGCCATATGTACACCTCAATCCAAATCACAACAACTGAACAAAATACAGTATGAATTGAATTGACAGGTGCCTAAATGCAAATGTCTAAACCGTTTTAAAAATGTCCAATTACCTTATTTTAGTTCTTTAATTATTGTAGTATGTAGGCAACCAAAATAGATAATTAGCAGCAGAATACAACAATATATGCAACGTGCAAGGTCCCTGCAAAAGATAAAGTACAAATGCCACAAAATTGCCGCGTTTGCGCGACTTGTCTTTGATTTCCGCGGCACAGTGTAAGAAGCAAGATTTCTGTTTTCTAGAGCAGGGAGAGGCAAGCAAGAGTAGCCTTCTGCAATGCAAAGAATCTGTAAAAATTGCCCTGCACACCAAAATAAAGAAGAAAATGTTAACAAAAATGTGAGTTTAAACCATTCCCATCCCCGGCAACGGCGCCAAAAATTGATCGGGTCGGACCTAGTACTCAAAAATGTGTGTTTTATGAAATCAATGAAAATGTATATGTGCTAATGTTCCCTCGATACTTCCGTTAGAACATTAGCTCAACGGATCGAATCCACAGGGACGCGAGGCGATAGAAGCATTAACAGTTCTTATTCACGTCGGTTGTTAACAAGTCCTCTTTGTTAAAAGAATGAGAAAAAGAAGAAAGAAAAAAGAAAAAGAATAGATGGAGAAGGTGATGAAAACAGCAATGTGATAACAAATAAGAAGTGATGGTGAAGAAAATGAAACAAAGGCGAATTAAGAAAGCGGTGAAGACATTGATAGGAAAATGATAAAAAAAAATTTTGAAAATGATTTTTAAAACAAAGTAAAAAAGAAGAAGGAAAACTATGAAATAAAACTCATGATTACTAAGTACTCATTGCTCCACTAACCATGTAACCTCTTAGTAATAGTTCCCTCACATAGATCCTTGGCCATCACTAATCCTTGGCTTCAAGAGACGATACAAAGCATGGCCTATAAGATTGTTCTTCTACATTCAAACAACAAATTCATACCACACAACAAGTTACAAGTTACTATATATTCATCAAAACCGGTTAGAGTTGAGCATGAAATAAAGAAGACATTGCAAGTTAGCAAGTTAGTGGGTTTAAAAATGTTAGAATGTTAGAATCCATCATCATAAGCCATCAATGGCTCTTGCAAGAGCAAGGCCTTATAGAGGCTATTAGATTCATGTGAATTATCAAGTAAGTAGTTAGATGATTAGTGGTTAGTAGTTAGATTGCCATGAGAAGAAAGATTAGCTAAGCATCATGTAGAAGATGGAGAAGATTACAATGGAGAAGATATAAGACACCTTTACATAGATTGTCACCATCTATTTAATCAATATCTCTCTATCTTTCTCTGAATCTCTCTGCCCTATGACAAGATCTAAAAACGAAATGAAAATATAAAATAAAAGAAGAAGAGAATCCTAATCTATAATTAGAAGAGAAAAAACCTAGCCTAATTCTAAATCTGCTTGCGTTTCAGGCCTCTGTAGGGGTTTTTATAGGCAAAAGAGGTTTCTAGAAGACAAGACACCCACGCGTCAAAAATTAACGTGTAGGCCCACCACATTGCTGTGGAAACGTAGCTATTGCCGCGTCTCTACAGCAATATCAGGGACTGAGGTCCCTAGTTTTGGCGAGGAACTTCTCCTGACTTCGAGGACCATCCTGGTATATTCAGATTCTGGTATTTTCTCCCGGATATTCGTTTGACGTGCGCAAGGGTCTAGGTTCAATGCATCTTCTAGAAGCTCCTGCTTGGCCCCAAGAAATCCGGATGTAATTACCCAAAAATAGGTTTAATTAAGCTCTTATTACCCTTTTGTCATCTTTGTCTTGATTATCTGCAAGAGAGACCAAAACACGATTTAGACCGACATTTTATTTATAAATCAGTAGGGAAATGTGATATAATAATGCAGAACTGTAGACTAATCACAAGATCATTGCTGGAGTGGGGGTAGTATTTGTCTCGCTAGAGAATCACATTCTTCCTCGTACATTCTCATTAATAGAGCCCTGCTCTAATAATATAGCAGAGTATAATGCATTGCTCATTGGCCTCCAGCTTGCTCAATGAATGGAGGTACAATACCTTGAAGCTTATGGTGACTTTCAAATTGATTATCAACCAAGTGAAAGGAGAGTATAAGGTCCATCATGAAGACCTGATACCTTACCACCATCCAGCCATCAAGTTAGCTGACTTATTTGATAGCTCCTACATTAACCATGTGTCTCGCCTCCTAAATACAAAGGCAGATGCTTTAGCTGTGCTTGTAGCTACATTAGCCTTGCCAGTAGACACCACTTATCGCCTTACAGTGGCTATTCGTCATCTTTTCTGTCCAAAGTATGGTTTAGAGGTTAGTGAAGTTCATACAACCTTGACAAACTTTGAACTAAAGGACTGGTGATTTTCAATCATCGACTGCGCTTTGCATTGCATATTGCTCAATGATCCCAAGGAAGAGGCTTCTGTTTGATGAAGATCTACTCGATTCTATAATGATGCAGTGGTGAAGACGCCGTATCGCTATTCATATGACGGTACACTTCTTCGTTGTTTATCAACTCAGAAGCACGAGAAGTACTTAAAGAGGCCCATGATGGCATATGTGAAGCTCACCATAGGCCCAAAACTCAAGGACTGACTACACCGACACGACTATTATTGGCCAACTATGATTGCTGATGCAATTGAATATGCAAAAAAGTGTAAGGCGTGTCAAATCCATGCGGATTTCATACACCAACCCCGAAGCTCCTCCACGTTACAGTCGTTTCATGGCCATTTGAAGCATGAAAAATTGACGTTGTAGGATCCATCAGTCCTCCATCAATGAAATTCATCGGTTCATCTTGGCGTTAACTGATTACTTCTCAAAATGGGCGAAAGTCGCACCGCTCGTTGAAGTTAAAACCGCAATGTGGTAAACTTCATCAAACACCATGTCATCCACCAATTTGCTGTTTCCTGGTGGATCATCCATGACAATGGTCCTTAATTTGTTAGCCAATCGTCCTATTAGTTCTATGACAAGTATCAGATTCAAAATATGGCTTCAACTGCTTACAACCCTGCCACCGACTGGTTAGCAGAGGAGTTCAATAAGACGATCATCAAGCTCCTAAAAAAATTCATCTCTTCAAATAAATGAGATTGGAACCAGAAGTTCAGTGAATGTCCTACAGAACAACGGTTCGAACTCCTATGGCCAGTACGCCTTTCTCTATAGTTTACTGGTGTGTAGCAGTCACATATATAGAGATACAAATGTTGTTACTTCGTGTTGCCTGACGACCAAGATGACAGAAGGAGATAATGATTGTTTGCGTCTCCAAGAGTTAGAAGCACTAGAAGCGGCTACAAGCTCAACAACATATTGAGTTGTGTCAAGCTCGAATCTCGAGGGCTTCAACAAAAAGGTCGAGGAGAGATCTTTCATACAGGAGATTTGATCTTAGCTTTCAGGCGACCTATTGTCATGACACACAAGACTAAGGGCAAATTCCAATCTAAATGGGAAGAACCCTTCATGGCAGAGACAGTCTACTCAAATGGAGCATACCACCTAGAGAATCCAAATGGTGACATGCTCATGATGCCGATTAATGGTAAGTTCTTGAAAAAGTACTATCCCTGATCACGTTAATATTATACCTCTAATCAAGAAAGTATTGTGCATGATCATGTTAACATTAAATCTCTAGCCATTAAGACAGACTTGTCCGACTATTTTTCTATAAGAAATCCTTGTCCTCTACGGAATCAAATTCTTCTCCGCCTCCTGGGACCCCTACACAGGATGTTAAAAAAAAGAAGATAAGGGCAAAATTTCTGGTTTTAGTCTTGTCATTCTTCTTACTCTGAAGTCAAGCATGCTTAAATGGCGATGTTAGGAACTTTTCTTCTTGATCATTCCTTGCTGATCCAGAAAGAGGGCGACAGTTCAATATGTAAATCATCTCTTCGCCTCAGTCATTCGGCGATTCACGATTTGGTCTCGTGACGACCTTGATTGAGCCGAGTTCATTGAAGAAAGTCTGTGACTCATCTCAGCGAAACCTTTCCATTGTTTCCATATTCATAGCTGGATTTGGTAATCAGATGCAAGCCTGGGCCTTGATCATGATAAACACAAAGTGAAGCTTTGCAAGGAATCCTGACTTAATTGACAAATTTCTCGCAGAACTTATGTTCCATATCTAGACTTGATGACCAGTCAAGAACAAGAATCCCGATTAGGTTACACTTACTTGATAAATTCCCTATGAAGTTTATTCTTTAATCCCAGCGAGATTTTAAAAGTCACCAGTGGAATGCAGAAAGATCCACTTCAAATGGCACGATCCGAAACTTTCGGTGAATAAAGCTAGAGGAAAGTATTGGCTTCTAAGCCTAATATAAAATTCTTGATAACTCATCATGCTGAAGGAAATAGCATGACTAGCCCAACTCAAATGGTAGTTAGTAAAGGCATACCAGATCTATTAATAGCTGAGGGTTTGCTAAAAATCCTAAGGAATCTGATCCCATTTGATTCCTCAAGAATTCTTTACCAATTTTCCTCCATGGAATGGTAGATTCACAAAGCAAATAAGTCATGATAAAGTTTTCACCTATGACTTTTTCTTCATTTTAGAAGTATTATTCTGCTAATTCCCTGCAGGATCAATTTGAATCCTAAACAGTTTTGGGAGCACTATCTCCTATTCCCTGGCGGAATTCTCTAGCAATATTCTTATATTTTGTAGAGAACGATCTATTTCATCAAAATCCTTGCCAATTCCTATCCATGAAATGGTAGGACCACATCAAACTGTAATCATTTTCCCTCCAAAATGAAGATCAATCATGTCACATTAACATTAAACCTCTTATAGTAAAACCTTTGAATATCCCGACGGATCCTGCTAATATCCCTAGCAGATTGGAACTCCACCTGTCATTCTCCCTTATAGAATGGTGGGCCCACTCAAATTATTGTTACATTAACAACACATTAACCCTTCTCAAGTTAAACATCAAACCTCTGACAAGTCACTCTGATGAGTCCCCAGACGGAGAATTTTTCATGATCACTTCTGACAAAATCCTTTTCTGAAATTCCAAACAAGAAATTTGCATCCTATCTCCCCCAGCTTGATTGTCACAATAACATTACACCTCTGACAAAGCGTGGGATCCTTTTAACTCCCAGTGAGTTTTTGATTGATTCCCCTCGGAGTCTTTTCAGTCCCCAGTGAACTTTTTGGTTGTTAAGTTAATATTATACCTCTGATATTTTTTTTCAAAACTCTTCTAATGAAATGCTATATTCCCCACGAAGTGTCAAAACACATTGCCCAGTTGAATAACTCATTTTGTCGTCACATCCAGTCAATCACCTCTAAATGGAGAGACTCTAAGCTTGATGGCTTCTCAATCGGTTATGTACATGTTATCTCTGAATTGACAGATAGCCAAGTTTTATCATCCAGTTCGGTAGGGACTATCTTTTGTCATTATATTCAGTTAGCCACCTCTGAATAGCAGGGCTCTGAGTCTAATGTTTCTTAGTTTGTTATGTCTAGTTTACTACCTCTGTACCAACGAGTGCTCAGATCTCTTCCATTTTTATGGTACTCGAACTGTTATGTTCAGTTCGCCACCTCTGAACAGATGAGTCCATAACCTTGTTCTTCTTTCTCCCTCAGAGCCAGAAGTTCTTACTGTCAAGTTAATACGACTACCTCTGAAGAGCGAATTGTGAGACTAATGTCTTTTAGTCGGTTATATCCAGTTCGTCACCTTTGAATTGACGGGTGCCCAGATCCAGTTTACCCTTGCAGTTCCTAGTGGGTTAGCTGCTAAGTTAATACGACTACCTCTGGCAGTGGATTTGGAATTTAGTATGTCTTAGTCTATCACGTCCAGTTTATCACCTCTGAAAAGACCGGTCCCTAAAATTGAGTTTACCTTTTCTTTGTTTACGTCCAGTTTATCACCTCTGAATGATAAATTTTCGAGCTTAGTAGCTTCTCAATGGGTTATGTCTAGTTCATCATCTCTGAACCAACAAATAACCAAGTCTCATCTTTTATTTTTGCCGTTATGTCTAGTTTTTCACCTCTGAATGGTAAAACTCTTAATTTGAGTATTTTTAAATTGGTTATGTCCAGTTCATCACCTCTGAACCGATCAATGTCTGAAATTCATCTTTAGTCCCTTGTGGACTTCCTTTGTTGTCATGTTCAGTCCATCACCTCTAAACAACAATATTCTGAGTTTGGTAATTCTCGATCAGTTATGTTCAGTTCATTACTTCTGAACTAACGAGTATCCATTCTCACTTTTCTTTGTCGTTACGTCCAATTTATCTCCTCTGAATGACAAAATTTTGGGTCTAATAACTCCTATCACGTCCAGTCAGTCATCTCTGAACAGACGAAATATTAGACCTACCCTTCTTTTATCCTTGGTGGATTCTTTCTCCTAGACTAATTTTATCATACTCAAGATTAGTTTTAATTTTAATTTTTTATTCCTTCAAAAATTTTGCTTGGTGAAAATTTACCTTTCTTTAAGTTCTTTCCAAAGAACTCACATGCTAAAGTTTTTCTCATAAGAAGAACTTGAAAGCAAACACATGCTAAGGGTTTTCTCGTATGGAAAACTTGAAAAGAGCAAAAGGACACCAGACAAATCATTGATCGAAAAGGCAAAATTTATTAATTGATGATAAGCATAAAGAAGATACAAGGGTGTTACATTAAAGATGTTTCTCATAAGATTTGATCATTGTCTCAAGAGCAGACATCCTGGTCTTTCTCTCTTCTTCAGCCTTCATCAGAGACTGTGCCTTCAATGCATCCTAGTTGAATTCAACAGTCATTGTTTCTAGATGGGATTTTAGATTCTCCAAAGCTATTCTTTTCTCTGCCTCCGGCTGTTAGATCTGAAGCCTCTCGGCCTTTATCTTTTATAGTCAAATAGTTTCGACTTCACATTCTGACTCAGGTTTGGAAAGAAGAAGATTGGCCCTTTGCAATCATTTACCGCGCTTCTTGATTTAATCCTTGGCAGAGTCAAGCGTCTCACTAGAGATATGGATTACCTCTATAGCCTCAGGATCTCGGGCCTCTATAGATCTGAGCTCCTGAGATACGACCTCTACTTCCTGGACCATCTCTAGATAATTTTTCTTCATCAGTTTCGCTAGACGCACCAGTTCGGCTTCCACTAAAGAAGTAAGGTCTCGCTGCATTAGCTGTTTTTTTACTGACATCCTTCTCAAGATTTTTGACCACTTCCTCCAAGATTCAACTTCTGTAATCCCTCCAACATCCCAAATATTTCTTATCACTTGGGAAAAAATGATTCTCTAAGAAGCAAATGAAGTATGAGCGCTCTTAAAAATCCTAGGGAGGCAACGCTTCAAGCTATTATAAAAGCAATCCACTAGTTCCCTAATGAACTCATCTTGGGATTCGATTTCGACTGGAAAAGAAGCGACGGAAGCAGGAGGGATCTGCTGGGACAAGGCTGACTCTAGGATTGTTGAAGCCGTAGCTATTTGAGCAATCCTCAAAAAAGGTCTTTGAAGGAACATCTGCCAAGAATCGAAAGCCAGGTATATGGATCAGTTCAACTGGGAGTGTCGACAGACCAGCCTCCCTGATCTCCACCAAGTGAGAAACTGAGGGGCTAAATGCAATTGGTGGGACCAGAGACAATGCCATCCTAGGCTCAGGCTAATCTTCACCTTCTTTTAGAATGGACTTTGTTTCAACCATCGCCGACGCGGCCTGTTGTTGGATAGCTCTTTGATGAATAAGGCCCAGCAACACGGGATCAATCACTAGGGGATTTCCTCCACTTGCTCAGCAGAGGCCGAAGTAGCAAGATCAAATTCCACTGCCTCACCTCGAGAAGTCCCAGTGATACGGCTCAACAGTGGTGACATGCTCGGTCGCAACAACTTCTGTAGGAGATGTAACCTCAGGAATAGGTGTCTGAACAGAAGTACTTTCTATGGCCGGTTTGTCTACAAAAGTAACGGGAATAGGGACATCCTCTATAGAGGTCTCACGGATCTCAATGACCTCCACACACTCCGTCTCGTCTGCTCAAGTGGTCACCCGACCTAGAAAGAAAGCCCAGCATCTTGCACCTCTCCCCCAGCTCCTCAGGTTTCAGGTAGTCAGCCACATCATTTGTATGGTGCGAAAAAGAAGCGGACCATGTTTCCTCGTCCTCTTCATCTGCATTCTAAGATATATAGAATTAGTCATAAAGGTAAATAACTGCAACAAAATAAGCTTGTCTTATCTGTGACCGACACAAACTACAAGAAGACATGCCAACAGCTGAGATGGACTAGAGCGATCGCAGGCGGAACCGGAGGAAAAATCGCCAGGACAGCGGGCGGAGGAATATCAATTGTCGGTGGTTCAACTTCCCTCATTTTGAAGGACCCCTCTACGCCGACTTGAGGGATTGAAGGTTTGCTTTACCTTCTTCTAGGGAGAAGCTACATGAGAAATAACTGAAGAAGGCAATCTTCGCTTTTGTTTGAAATGAGTGTCGCGCTCCTCCTCTTCTTCCTCCTCTTCTCTCCGACGCCAATAATGGCAGCAACCTCTAGGGAAATATCACTACCTACTTCACTTAGATGAGGACTTGTGGCAGTCTCCTTGCAAGCCCTGACGTCCACTTCTTTAGCACAAGGACTCGCAACCACTGAACCCTCACTAATATAATCAGCAAGGAATTCCTTCATGCAAGGTACTCGAACATGTTTCCTTTTTATTATTCTACCACCTTCCCCTTCTACCGGACAGCAATCAAAGTTATCCTGGATGAGTTTACTTTATACGTCGGGGGATGTATGTTCGACATGTTGTACCATTGATAGAAGCTAAAAGTTGTAAGCAGCGTAGGAGTCTGATGGGGCAAGTAGAACCGAGCTCCAGTATACTCAGTAATAAAGTACCTCCAAGCTTTAGTACCGTTGATTAAACTTTTAGTACACCTGAGTTTAGGGTTGGGGTTACCAACATAAAGTTGGTCGTACCCAAATTATCTGGCAAAGCGACAGCATAGATAGGGCACTAAGTAGCAGTCGTCCCCGCATCGATAAACCAAGTGCAAAGTCTGATGCTGATCAACTACTGGAAAGTACTGTCTCCCAGCGTAGTGCATTCGTCCCCGACATCGCGAAATTCCTCACCATATGTCATGTCCAGGATGTGGGAAAAGCTGTGAAAGAGGTTGTATGAGTCTTGATGCTCGACTAGCCTCCGAACCCCAACAAGGTATGTTCCTATCCAAAGCAAATTTTTAAAGCAGCAAAGATGAGCATGATATTCGCCTTCTGGTGGTTTTTTTTCTCCTAATTATCAAGACGGGGCAGTGGAAGGCAAACCAAGCCATTAAGTATGTATAGGGCATCTCGATTCTGGTGGAAGGTCTGTCCGTGGGTAAACGAGTTCTTTGACCATCCGATTGATAGTCCATTTTCTGCAAAACTGCTCCATCAGCATCCGGAGACTGCTCTGAATACGACAGACCACGGTGGGTAGTAGGCCTAGTGAACGCCAGGGCACTAACTGAACAGCCAAAAAAATCGCCAAAGACACGATGCAGTCATGAGGTGGTGACGAGACCACACACCTCTTTAGCCAAGATGACAGGAAGCCAACCAACAATACTTGAGGCTTGGCGGTGAAAGCTGAAAAAGACATCCCCTCACTCAAATTCATCACCATCCTCTTCCATGACAACGTCTTCGTGATTCTCGATTTTCATGGCTTTAGTGAAATATACCTAGAAGGGGGTGAATAGGTATACTGGCTAATCTAATGTCAAATAATGCGAAATTAAAACTCAGTTGCAACACACTATGTGTAATCAAAGAGTGTAGCCGAATTTCTCGTGAAGGGCTCTGTACTATCTCCTCGAGATTCCTCTAAATTAAGAGTTGAGGTGCTATATGAAGCTCTCTTGGTTCAACACAAGTATGGGCACACACAACAACTATATCTAGCACATGAATATGTGCAATATAAATCAATGCAAGATATAAGAGAGATCGAGTTGAGAGATAGTCGAGCAAACGCAAACAACAAAATATGTTTCGAGGTTCGAGCCACTGCTCTACGTTTCGCCTTCACACAGAAAGATTTCCACTATGTCTACATAGGACCTTCCACAATTGGACCTCCACCGAGAAAATACAACTTTACACTTGGAGTACATTACTTCACTCTCAAATACAACCACCTCTACACAAGAGGGATAGGCACAAAGCCAAACCACAATCACCTCTGCACAAGAGGGATGGCACAAAGCCACTTCTACTCAAGAGGGATAGGCATAAAGCAAAACCACAATCAGCTCTACACAAGAGGGATAGGCACAAAGCTAAAACTCAAACACAATCACCTCTACACAAGAGGGATTGGCATAAAGCCAAAGCAAAGAAGAGATTACAATCGTGGTGATCACAATAGACTATAAACAACACTTGGTGATCACAATAAACCACAAACAATTTTCCTCACAAAAATAAAATCCTATAAATAAATTAGATATGATAGCTCAAGTATGAGAAAACAAAGTATTTGAAAATGAAAATAACAAAGAAAAACACTTGAGAAAAGCGCAAGAAAGATATTAAAATAAAGATCAAAACCAATTTCCCAAAGACTCTCTTTCTTTGATTTTTCCAACACTTTGAAAATATATAAAAGATAAAAATTTTAGGCACAAAAACTCTTTTAAAAACTTACTGCCAACTGATCGGCAAAAAGCAAGCACAAGAATAAGTAAGAAGAGTGTGGGTTGATGTTACTGCTTTTGCGATTCTTCCATAGTAGCGAAGTGGCTATACGGGTCGTATCCACAAGGAGGGAGAGCGATGGAAGCTTGATGCGGCTTCTTTTGTTCAAGAAAAGAGAAAGTTCTTTGTTTCAAATAAAGAATTGGAAAATGAAAACAAGTTAGTTTCAAGAATTGTTTGAGAATGATTTGGTGGTTTGTAAAGTTGAATTTTCTTAATGGTAAAAGCGCATGGCTAACTTTCTACTAAGTGCTCCCACTAATCCCTAACTTCTTTAAGATGTAGCCTCACGATGGATCATAGGGTAAAATCTTTATGCATAGGAACTATTCACGTTGGGAATGAATGAAAGTCCTTCCTTTAACCTAGCTTTACACGGCAAAAACTTGGACATTCCCTTTTCAAGATCCAATAGAAGGCGAGAATAAGGGAAGACACAAGTGCACTAATGGTATCGGCAAAGTTAAAAGAAAAATCTCTAACTTACAAAAATAAGTGAAGGATATAATCCATAGATCATCAAAACCCCTTAAGCATGAAATATAAGAAAGTGAATACTTGTATGTAAGTTAGAGTTAGAACCCTCGTCTTAAGATATCATAGTTCTCGTTTGCACAAGGCTTATTTGATACTATTGACTAATTTAGGTTTATCAATCAAGTTGTTAGAGATTAGTTGGTTAGTAGTTAGTTAGCCATGCTATGAAGGAGTTAGTTAGACATTAGTAAAAAAAACCAATAAAAGAGAAGAGTAAAGAGAAAAGGAGTTACACTAAAACAAAGAGATAAAAGCAAAGGAAAACAACTAGAAAATGGAAAGAAGAAAGAGAAGTAGTTACTTGTATTAGCTTGTCACCTTCCAAATACAACTTTTACACGCTCTCTCTTTCACTCTAATGGCTAAATCAACTAGAAGAAGAAGAAAAACAACAATAACTGTAACTCTAAAATCAAACTAACATAAAGATCCTAAAGCTCTAGATATCCCCAAGCTGAAGAACCCTGAGGGGTATTTATAGGCACCAGGGGAAAGAGGGCCAGGGGACAACCCTTGGCCCGAAGCCAGGCGCGCGCCGCGACTGTATGGCCGCGGAAACGCGGCCCTGGCCACGTTTCTGCAGCCATGTCCGGGTGGCGCGCGCCAGGGTTTGGGCAGCATGACGTCCCTTCTGTCTCCTGTCCACTTGATCTCCTGGATTCGTGATTTGATGCCCTCGGCTGACAAAATCTCCTCCCTAAAGTCAATGGCTACTTGGTAGGCCTTTAATCACCCATTAAATGGTGGTTTAGGGTCTTCTTCTTCATTTGCACATCATGGACCTAGGATTAAGCAAATAAAGCTTTATTAGCAGAATTTTACATCAAATAAATATGAGAATGTAATGAAATTTATGCAAAATTAGAGACCAATGACACCCCCACACTTATCTTTTTGCTCGTCCCGAGCAAAACAAAATAAGAAAATTATTATACCATTTTCGCAGGTCACGCGATTGCACTGAGCATGTGTAACAAGCCTTTAAAACTCTAAGTTTCCCTTAAGGGAGGAGTGTTATCTCTTGAGAGTTTTCAGCGGATTGCACCCACAAAATCCATAAGTGAAAAAATATTTAAGTGTTAGCAAACCTCTTTCAACAAAAAGAACTTTCAATCATCTAAGTAAAATTCACCGAATGGTGTAAGAATTAGGTTCAACCCTCATGAGTCCTCCTATACTTTAGCCTTTATAAAAGAAGAAATTATGGTTTTTCCTTAATTTAGAAAGAATCTTATACTTTTACTCATTCTGTTATTTTGCTTTAGATAGATATGCATAATGTGTAAGTGTGATGCTTGAAAATTTTCAACTCACTTTGAATACCATTTAATTTTATTCATATGTATCTATTATTCTTGGTTTTCTTAGGCTTTCTACTTTACTCATGTAACACATATCAAACCGATGACTCCCAAATCAGATGGTTTTAGGACACCAGGTGGAAAAACACCTCTCAGGTCAAATATGCAAGTAGAGTAGGCTACAAAATTATATTTACTATTATATATTGATTATTATTTTTTGGCGTTAGTAATCATGCTTCTTGAGGCAAAAGTATCCAGCGCCTTTTTTTTCAGAGTTGTGTCTCTAAATCCCAAGCATGTGTGTGTGGTTTATGTATATTCTACAAAGGCTAAATAAAAGGTATGAGTTATTTTCCTTATCACTCCTAACTCTTAGTCACACCAATATTTCTTGTTTATTTAGGCAAAAATAAAGATTCATTAATAAGGTTCCCTTAATTCCTACGACCTTTTGGTATTTTTTATAAAGAAGTGTTAGCACCCCCCCACACCTATTAATGCATTGTCCTCAATGAATGTGTATGTAAATGCAAATGCAATAAATAGGGAGAAGAAAGGAGTGCACCGTCTTCGTTAACTCGGGCCAGCCAAGTACGAATAGGATAAAGAAAGGTCAAAAAATGTAAAAGGGTAAGCATATAAAAAAAATTGTTATTATTATTATTTTTTTAGTTGCTGTGGTTAGGTGTATGACGGGGCAAAACAGTCAGGACACTATCATCTGGAGTCATAGGCTTAGTGGTCAAGAAGGGCTTCAGTCTTTATCCGTTCACTTTGAATTCTGTGTTGTTCTTAGGATCTACAATAATTACAGCACCGCGTGGGAAAATGGTGCGCATAATGAACGGTCCAGATCAATGAATCTTTAGCTTTCCCATGAAAATAAGAAGTTTAGAGTTATACAGCAGAACCTTGTCGCTCGTGGCAAAGTTTTTCCAGTTTATAATCTGATCATGAAAAAGTTTGGTCTGACTTTTGGTGATTCGATCATTCTCATATGTTTCATTCCTTATCTCCTCTAATTCTAAGATCTGCAGTCTCCTTAGCTCATCGGCCTTACTCAGATCAAAATTGAGTTGCTTAATGGCCCATAGGGCACGGTGTTCTAACTCGACTGGTAGATGACAGGCTTTTTCAAATACGAGTCTATAAGGAGACATCCCCAGAACTGTCTTAAAAGCAGTGCGGTAAGCCCACAATGCATCATGGAGTTTGACCGACCAATCCTTTTAGTTTTGTCCGACAGCCTTTTCTAAAATGAGCTTGATCTGTCGATTGGTGACTTCGACCTGCCCATTCGTCTGGGGTGATATGGAGAAGATAACTTGTGATTGATGGAATATTTTCGCACCAGAGCTTCAAAAACTCTATGCAGAAATACAATCCATTATCACTAATTATCGCTCTGGGGGTGCCAATCGGGAGAAGATGTTTTCTTTGAGAAATTTGGCAACCACTTTGTTGTCATTAGTCTTTGTTGGCACAAGCTTCTACCCATTCAGAGACGTAATCGATAGCAACCAAAATGAACTGGTTGCTGAAGGAATTAGGACATAGTCCCATGAAGTCGATACCCCAAACATCAAAAATTTCAACTTCCAGATCGGGTTCAGGGGCATCATGTCTCTTCTTGAAATTTTTTTCCAATCTTCTAATAATTTGCGCATGACTTGCAAAAATGGTATGAGTCTTTGAACAAAGTGGGCCAATAAAACCCACTTTGTAGAACCTTCTCTGCAGTCTTGCGGGGACCGAAGTGTCCTCCGCATGCAAGTTCATGATAAAAGCTTAGCACACTCCTCTGTTCTTCCTCTGGTATGCATCATCGAATAATCTGGTCGGGACAATACTTAAAAGATACAGCTCTTTCCAGAAGAAGTACCATACTTGGGCAAAGAAACGACACTGGTCTTACTTTGTCCAGTCAGCATGTATTTGTCCAGTGGCCAAGTAATTGACTATGTTTGCATACCAGGGTTTCTTGAAAATGGCTAGGATGTGCTCGTCTGGGAAATCTTTGTTGATCAGAGCTTGTATGATGGGTGCGTTCAGAATTCATGACAGATGATCAGCGACCACATTCTCTATACCTCGTTTATCTCGAATTTCCAGGTCAAATTCTTGAAGCAAAAGGATCCACCGAAACAGTCGAGCTTTTGCTTCCTTCTTGGTCATGAGGTATCTTAGTGCCGAGTGATCTGTGAAAATCACCGTCTTCGACCTAACAAGTATGGCCGGAATTTTTCTAACGCAAAGAACAACGGCCAAGAATTCCTTCTCAGTCGTTGTATAATTCAGTTGGGCGTCATTCAAGGTCCTACTCGAGTAATAAATCACGTGCTGCTTATTGTCGATGTGCTGTCCTAGAATAGCGCCAATAGCAAAATCAGAGGCATCGCACATGATTTCAAATGGTTGGGCCTAATTAGGAGCAGAAATAATGGGCGCAGAAATAAGTTCTTGCTTAAGCTTCCCCCATGACTTGAAACATTCATCATTAAAATCAAAGGCACGTCCTTAGCGAGCAGATTGGTTAAGGGCCTAGCAATTTTGCTAAAATCCTTAATGAACCGTCAGTAGAACCCAGCATGCCCTAGAAAGGATCTAATATCCTTGATACTTTTGGTGGTAGAAGCTTAGCAATCACTTCTACTTTAGCCTTGTCCACTTCAATACCTCTCCAAGAAATCTCATGGCCTAAGACAATCCCCTGTCTCACCATGAAGTGACATTTCTCCTAGTTTAGAGTTAGATTCTTCTTCTTACATCTCTGCAAAACTAACTCTAGGCGATGAAGACACTAATCAAATGAATCTCCGTAGATGGAGAAGTCATCCATAAAAATTTCAAGGAAACGTTCTACCATGTCGGAGAAAAGACTAAGCACGTACCGTTGGAATGTTGCGGGAGCATTGCACAATCGAAAGGGCATGCGTCGGTAAGCGAATGTTCCAAATGGGCAGATGAACGTGGTCTTTTCCTGATCTTCTGCAGCAATAGGGATTTGATTGTATTGATATCCCGAGTACCCATCTAGGAAGCAATAGTACTCGTGTCTAGTCAGGCGTTCAAGCATTTGGTCGATGAAGGGTAGCGGGAAGTGGTCTTTACGGGTGGCTGCATTCAACTTTCTATAGTCAATACAAATGCAAACCTTGGTAGGCAGTCTTATTTGTACCAACTCTTTTTGCTCATTTTCAACTACCGTAAAGCCAGCTTTCTTCAGGACCGCATGAACCGGGCTAACCCATTGGTTATCATAAATGGGATAAATGATCCCGTTGTCTAATGTTTCATAATTTTCGCTTTTACTGCCTCTTGCATGAGTGGGTTAAGCCTGCGTTGTGGGTCCCTCCTGGGGGTTGCGTCATCGATTAAATGGATTATGTGTTGAATTATGGCTGGACTTATCCCTTATATCCTGCATGTCCATCCAATGGCCTCCCTATGTCTTTCAGAATAGACATTAAGCTATCCTCTTGTTGCTCAGTCAGGTGGGATGCTATGATGACTGGCAGGGTTTCTCTTCAGCCCAGGTAGGCGTACTTAAGGTGTTCAGGTAAGGCTTTTAGGTCTAGAGAAGGTGTTGCCTCATTCTAGGCAGTCTTTGGACTTGCAATCCTATGATGAGGTACACCTGGGCTTGACGCCCAATCCACTGCTGAATCTACGATCTGGTTTAGATTAAAATCCTCAGCCTCCAGATCAAACTCTGCCTCTGTTTCTACTTCCATGCTTTCCTCATGCTCACTGGTCAGATTTTCAATAGAATTGGCCTCAAAAGTCTGATCATTGATATCCCTCGATTGTCTTCTAAGATTGAAGACATTGACTTCCTTCGTCATGTCTCCAAAGGTCAATCGCATGGACCCGTTCCTACAGTTGATTATGGCATTGGCTGTAGCAAGGAATGGGCGTCCTAAGATGACCAGACTTTGAGACCGCGGATTTGACACAGGTTGGGTCTCAAGCACAATGAAGTCAACGGGGTAGATGAAATCCCGGACCCGAATAAGGACATCTGTGATTTCCCCTTCGGGATTTTCACAGATCGGTCAGCTAACTGAATGGTGACTCGAGTTGGGCTTAGCTCTCCCAACCCAAGTTGCTGGTATACTGAGAAAGGTAGCAAGTTGATACTTGCTCCCAGGTCAAGTAGTGCTCTGCTGATTTCTGTTTATCCTATGGTGGAGGAAATTGTGGGACATCCGGGATCCTTGTATTTCACCGGAATAGGACCAGACAGAATTTCGCTTATATTGGTTGCCAAGAACACTTTCTTGGGCACATTTGTCTTTCTCTTCTTCGTACACATATCCTTAAGAAATTTAGCATAAGCTGGGACTTATTGGATAGCGTCAAGAAGAGGCACATTCAGTTTGACCCGGTTAAACATCTCAAGCATCTTTTTCATGTGCATATTCTTATTGTTGTTCCTAAGCCTATTGGGAAAGGGTGCTATAGGCTTATGAACTTGTTCAGCAGCTTTGTCATTATCAGATGTTTGAGGAGCAGTTTGGAAGGAACTAGCAGAGGTGGAGGCTGGAGTAGGATCAATATGTACTGCATTTTTCTATTGGTAGACCTGTTGTCCACCTTCTTTCCAGATCGAAGTGTGTGAACAACATTGCACTGGTTGATCGAAGGATCCTAAATTTCATACACTTGATTGGAGTTTTTGGGGTTAACTAGCGGCTGACTAGGTAAAGTACCCTTTGGTCTTTCACTTAGAGAGTTAGCTAACTGACTCATTCGCATCTCAAATCTCGATATAGCTTGCAAATGGTTGTTCAGCATTTGTCCCTGGTTTTGCATGAAAGCAGTTTGGGACTTCATAAAAGCTTCCATGCTCTCCTCCAACTTACTGAATTTCTTTTTCATTGGTAAACTTTGAGAGAAGCAGATGGAGCTTGACAGGGGAAATTTGGTGGAGGATTGGGATGGTGAAAATTGTTGGAGAAATTAGGCCTTGGAGGATTATTCTGGACCCAAGAGAAATTTGGGTGATTCTTCCAACCTGGATTGTATGTTTGTGAGTAGGGATTATGCGGTGGCCGTGAGTAGGCCACGTTCAGGTGTTCCGATGGCACTTTCTGGGCATGAAAAACAATGCATTCTTCAAAGATATAGTTTGGTGCCTGACAGTATGAACAACCTGGATTGTGGATTGGGGTGGGTTGATTGGTTGACATTGGCTGGCTCTTTTGTCTCTAGAGCCTCTATAGCTATGGATGATTCTAGTGATAGGAGTCCACCTCTTGAAGCTATAAATTGTGAATTCCTTGATTTTTCTGAGGCTGGCTCCCATTGCAGGGTTTTCTCAGCTAAATTCTCAAATAAGTCTCAACCCTGATTCTCATCCTTTTCCAAGAACCCTCTCTGACACATGGTTTCTAAAAGGGTTTTCGTTTGATAATCTAAGCCATCGTAGAGAATCTGGCACTGACGCCATTTCTCTACACCATGATAAGGGCACTGAGCTAGGAGATCTTTGAATCGCTCAAAGTATCCCTAAAATGGTTCGCTCGGTTCTTACCTGAACTGCATGATATTTTTCTAATGAGGGCAGTTTTGTGAATTGGGTAGAATTTCTTCAAGAAAGCCTTGACAAAATCATCCCACGTCATGACAGAATCTGCCACCAAAGTGTACAACCATTTCTTCGCTAGGTCCTTTAGGGAAAAAGGAATGAAACATAACCTAACGGCATCATCTCCTGGCTAGGGTATACGCATCATCAGGCACACTTCTTCAAATTCCCTAACAAAGAAGTATGCGTCCTCCGATTCTAAATCATGAAACTTTGGGAGAGTGTTGATGAATTAAGGTTTTAGTTCAAAATTATTTCTATTTGCCTCAGGTAGTTTTATACAAGATGGTAATGAGGTTCTGATCGGGAAAAACCTGTCCTAAAGTGACGCCATCACAGGTTCTGGATGCAAGGGTAAAGAAGTGTTTCTGGTTAATCTGGAAGATACAGGATCTCTTACCCACTCTTGCATGCAGCACACCACAAACAACGTAAAGACAACAAATAACCGAAAAGAATAAAATAAACAAACAAAAGAAAGAAAAAAACACAAGCCTTAGTCTAAGGTACCTGGACCTAGACGACTCCTAACTGGTCGATTCTCAGGGAGAGGTTGTTGCAGGAACTCGGCTACAAGCTAATTGGCCAGGAAAGGGCAAAACTCGGTGGGAGGTATCCGGGCGTGAGCCACGGACCTTAATTACGCCAAACCACGGAGCTTTCGAGGCTTTGCCTCTCAATCCACTTTCCTTAGACACCGATTTTGCAGGAGTATAGTTCTTGTAATTTCCAACCTCGGTTAATCTCTTAGAGAGTCCAAGATGTCTCTAGAGCCAATGTCTATTAATTTTTAGTTAAGGCTTGGGATAGTGCGAGTGCACTTGGAGATGATTTTTGGGCTGAGGAAGGGTGATGAAATTCCCGCCTTATCTTGTTTATTTGAGATTTTGCCCTTAATGTCAATTGTGCAAGTGTACAGTTTATTCACAACAGGTAACACTCAAAGCAATAAATCACTCCAAAATATTGGTCTTATTCTATATGAATGCACAATACCTTTTTTCCAGCACTCTTCAACAGAAATTGAAATGAATTGAAATAGACACGTGCCCTAAATGCAAAAGTCTAATCCAAATTTCAATTAAGCAACAAGTGTTGAGTTTATTACACATGTATAAGGTGAAGCATTCAATGGAACAGAAAAATTTAGAAAGCAATTTTAGCGGCCTTCAGTACCCTGCAAACGAGTTTGTTAGTACTACAATTGGAGAAACTCGCTTTTATACGAATTTTCCGAGGGCAAATGAATCCTCGTGCAACGTCTTAGGCCACCACTTTCGCTTCCCGTGATAGTGAGCTCCTTGGTACTCTCTTACACACAAGAACAAAGAAAAATCTTTAGTATTGAACAATAAAGTCGTTCCCTCCCCGGCAATGGCGCCAAAATTGATTGGCAAAAAGCAAGCACGAGAATAAGTAAGAAGAGTGTGGGTCGATGTTACTGCTTTTATGATTCTTCCGTAGTAGCGAAGTGGCTATACGGGTCGTATCCACAAGGAGAGAGAGCGATGGAAGCTTGATGCGGCTTCTTTGTTCAAGAAAAGAGAAAGTTCTTTGTTTCAAATAAAGAATTGGAAAATGAAAACAAGTTGGTTTCAAGAATTGTTTGAGAATGATTTGGTGGTTTGTAAAGTTGGATTTCCTTAATGATAAAAGTGCATGGCTAACTTTCTACTAAGTGCTCCCACTAATCCCTAACTTCTTGAAGACGTAGCCTCACGATGAATCATAGGCAAATAAAATTTTTATGCATAGGAACTATTCACGTTGGGAACGAATGAAAGTCCTTCCGTTAACCTAGCTTTACACGGCAAAAACTTAGACATTCTCTTATCAAGATCCAATAGAAGGTGAGAATAAGGAAGACACAAGTGCACTAATGATATCGGCAAAGTTAAAAGGAAAATCTCTAACTTACAAAAATAAGTAAGGATACAATCCATAGATCATCAAAAACCCGTTAAGCATGAAATATAAGAAGCGAATACTTATATTAAGTTAGAGTTAGACCCCCGTCTTAAGATATCATAGCTCTCATTTGCACAAGGCTTATTTAACACTTTTGACTCATTTGAGTTCGTCAATCAAGTTGTTAGAGATTAGTGATTTAGTAGTTAGTTAGCCATGCTATGGAGGAGTTAGTTAAACATGGCAGTAAAAGAAACAATAAAAGACAAGAGGTAAAGAGAAAAGGAGTTACACTAAAATAAATAGATAAAAGCAAAGGAAAACAACTAGAAAATGAAAAGAAGAAAGAGAAGTAGTTACTATATTAGCTTGTCACCTTCCAAATACAACTTTTACGCACTCTCTCTCTCTCTTTCACTCTAATGGCTAAATCAACTAGAAGAAGAAGAAAAATAACAACTACAACTCCAAAATCAAACTAACAAAAAGATCCTAAAGCTCTGGATATTCCTAAACTGAAGACCCTGGGGGGTATTTATAGGCACCAGGGGAAAGGGGGCCAGGGGAAAACGCCTGGCCCGAGGCCAGGCGCGCGCCACGACCGTATGGCCGCGAAAACGCGACCCTGGCCGCATTTTCGCGGCCATGTCAGGGCGGGGCGCGCCAGAGTTTGGACAGCGTAACATCCCTTCTGTCTCCTGTCCACTTGATCTCCTGGATTCGTGATTTGATGCCCTCGGCTGACAAAATCTCCTCCCTAAAGTTAATGGATACTTGGTGGCCTTTAATCACCCATTAAATGGTGGTTTAGGGTCTTCTTCTTCATTTGCACACCATGGACCTAGGATTAAGCAAGTAAAACTTTATAAGCAGAATTTTACATCAAATAAATATGAGAATGTGATGAAAATTATGCAAAATTAGAGACTAATCACAAACCATTGAGAAAGATAGGAAGAATTGCTCACAAAAACCTTGTTAAAATAGCTTGAGAGAAGCCCTATTTATAGGCTCTCAAAATTATAGCCGTTGGCAGCCAGAAAAGGTCATTTTTGACCTTCCGGTCGACCGGCCAACGGTCATATTTCTGACCGTTGAGCCACCGGTCGACCGCTCGGTCGACCGAGTCTAAAGGCAATCAGCCTGTCGACCGCCCACCTGGTCGACCGGCGCTACCCGAGAGTTAGGTAGTTATAGGTGGTCGACCTCTCGGTCGACCAGCCTTTTAGGCTGACCTTGTGCTTGTCCTTGTGCACATCAGTCGATCGATCGATCGACCGAGCTCTGGCTCGGCCAATCGGTCAGTCGGCCGCCAGCAGGCTCAGAAACAGTTTTTAGGGAATGAAAACTTGTCTTTTTAACTTCTATAAAGTCCGATAAATTCCATAAAAATCAGTGCTTATTAATATTTGAAAAACAAATATGTGTGACAAAAAATCAACACATATTGCAAATCATTTGAATTATTTTTGTGACATTGAAATTAAGCTTTAACACAAAATTGGTATTTTACAAAAACCAAACTTTGAAATGGAAATTTGATTTTTCTCAAACTTGTATAAATACAAAAACAAGATATTTAAACTCTTTTGAAGCATAGAGTGTATGGATAGAATCTAATACATATATAAAAGATATATCTATACTTTTGACATTAAATCCAAAATAAGTTTTGTTAATTTACAAAGCACTAAACATATGAAATAGAATCATCAAAATAAGTTTTTCTAAATATATGAAGTATAGATGTATATAGATAAAATTTAATATACATTAAACCATGTAAACTTGTTTTGATTCTATCATTTCATGAAACCACATATATTTATTTGAAATCCAAAATCGGTTAAACCGAAAACCAAACGTATTGAACTTGTGTGTGTGTGTGTGTGAACTTGAGCATATCAATACTAGTCTATCTTTACACAAGATCTAAACACAAACTAAAACTAAACAAACCGAAGTCTTCTTGTAGAACTCCTTCTCCAAGCCGACTCGATCCAAACACGATCCAAAGAGCTTGATTCCATTCGAGTGCTAGATACGATCATGACGTGCGAGCTCTTGAATCTACATGTGTTAGCTCCAAAACTTCTTTGTTGAAGCTAAGTACCTACTAAGATCTTGATAGTAAATCTGAAACTATATAAACACAAGATCATTAGTACTATAACTACATGAGTTAATCATTATCAAAACTGGAGTGATGGGCCTTTGGGCCAACAATCTCCCCCTTTTTGATGATGACAAAACTTATGGAGTTATATATGTATGGATTAAGGATAAGCTTAATAGAATCTCCCTCTTAACTTATGCATAGCAATAAACAAATAAATATTCAATGAAATGCATAAAGTAAACACAAACATATATGCATAAATTCTAATATTAAGCATGCATATATAAACTTACTAAATTCTTCTCCCCTTTTTGTCAATTCATCAACAAAGGAGTGAAGACAACCAAACAATAAAGATGTATATGCGATATACATTCATGAAGCGGAGAGACGATAAGTTAGCTCCCCTGCATACGCGCATTACATGGAGAAGGGACGACTAGACCGTAACCAAACATTAAGCATACTATACAATGTATAAACGGAGATTTTAAGCTCCCCCTACACACGTGTACCGCATCAAGAAGAGAGATCAAGCTCCTTAATATGAGATACACTCAACATGAATCTATATATAGAGAAGATGTTAAGCTCCCCTTGCATATAGGTAATATATATATTAAAAATATATAAGAAAATTTTGAAATCACTTTTAAAACAAATTTTGAACTTTCTAGAAGTTAACAAAATAAATTATGATACCAGTAAAATTAAATAGTTGTTAACAAAAATAAATATTAGTACCACATGTAAAAAAACATTTTTAAGATACCAATAATAGATTTTGATACCAATTGAAGGTGAAACATGAAGTATATTTTGATACCAAATAAATACCAATTAAAATCAATGTATAAACTTGTAAAGATACCAATTAATATTTAGAATAAAATCAAGCTTAACATAACATAATTTGTGCTTTAAATGTAAAGACATTGTACAATCAATCATATATATGTATGCATGAAAATGAAAATATGAATTGAAATTTGAAGCATACATGTATACAAGAAAACAAATATGAGTATACAAAAATGAAATAACATGAAGATCATGTGTATAACTCATACCTACTACCCAATTCATGCACAAATCTAAAAGATATTCAATAAGGGTACACAAGGCATGGTCACCCATCCTACCGCCCTTTGATGGTAGGGGTTTTCAAAAATCATAATTTGAAAATATTTTATTATAGTTTGAAAATTCTACCAATTAAAGAATAAATACTAGTTTTAAAGATAATTTTGAAAACTAGTACAAAATCCTTCAAGCAAAAACATGAATATATCCATGAGGACATGAAAATCACACAATAATTGACACTCAAAGTCTATAAAACACAAGAGATTATCATGAACCCAATATCATGAGTAAACAAGATGATGTAAAGTGCAAAAATAATGTAATAAGCATAATCACGGAGATATGCAATGAAGCTCATATGAAATTCCTTTACAAACATGAACATCATAAAAATTCAATTTACATCAAAATAAAATAAACTTCAAGGTATATGTATGTTTTGTCCAAACTAGAGTATACATACATATCCCAAATATAAATTAGTCCATAACAGAATATTGCATGAAAAGCAAGTGACTCTAAGATAGACATGTATACCTAAAGTTTTGGACAAATTGACATATACATGAAGCTAAACACATTTTTATGAAACATGTAAAAAAACTAGAGAAAACAAGTATAAATGAAAGAATCATCAAAACTAGGTTATACATGTACATGTAATGAGTACAAATGAGCAATGAAGCACAAACACATAATAACCAAGTGTAGCTCACTGCTTGTACAAGTATAAACACAAGTTTTAATGAAAACTTTATCTAAACAAGTAATCAAAAACATGAAGTGCAAAATCATAAACAAACATGATCATTAGGGTAAATGCACGTGCTTTAGAGTTAGGATATACACAATAGCCAAATTATAATGAGAACACAAAAATAATAGTTCATATAAACATGGGTGTATCTCAAATACTATTTATGTATATCTCAAGTCTAATTAACATTGCATTTAATATAATAAACATGAAAAACATGAAAACCAATACATGCTAAAAACATTCATGTAAAAGCATGTAAACAAAATAAGGAGTTAGAGATAGTTATCAAAATAATAGGGCTAATTTCTAGGTCTCCAAACTATGGTGGTCCTCCCACCAAACATCTTTGAAGGTGATGCATCCAATGTAGTGTCCATCAAGCTCAAACGCATCCACCATCAAGGTACCAAAGCCCTCACGTCAAGTGAAAGCCCACACCTACATCAAATACAATAGGGGTGAATTTGGTACTCAGACCTTTTTGGGTCAATAGGGGTTAGCACCTTTCCTAACCCAACAAACTTTTAGCAAAATCTGAATTATATATTCTATCATAACAAAACTTTGCAAGGTGGCCCTTACGTCCACAATGTGTACAAGTGTGCACACTAGCATACAAGGTGTATGAGAGTAAACATGAGAAGTATGTATATGCCGTGATTGGTGTGCATGAATATGTGAAACTTATTTCTTTCGAAATATGGATTCCAATTTCTTATAATCCATAGCACATTGGCTCAAAGTGGAACCCAAACAATCTATACTATTCTTCAACATGCAAATATCATTTTCAATTATTGAAGAAGAAGTGGAGCATGTTGGCCCAAGGTTACAATCACTCGATTTTAGAGTTTTGATGATTACAAAACATATATAGTTATTTATACTAATCATGTTTAAGTGTTAAGATTCTTTCAGGGTTCTAAGAATTCAACATGTTTTCTTCCCTAAAGGAAGGTGGTGATTGACTCAATTCAGGATCAAGAATTCAAGTTATTCAACGATGCATATGGAAAAGCCAAATTGAAGATCTTGTAGTCACCTAAACCATTTAAGAATTAGTATGTTAAAGAGTAAGGATATGATAGTTGAGCTCAAGAAAACACACACATAAAAAATACACTTTTCAAAATACAAGTTTTGGTTAGTTGGTTTGGTGCATGTTGATTAATATACATGTTTCAAAATATTTCAAATTTTATATCTAGTTTAAAACATGTATTTCATCTCCTATAGTATGCTACTTAAACCTCAAACCATTTAAAAATATTTTCAAAAATTATTCAAGTTCAAAAACCTCTTCAAAAACTGTTTCAGGCCTTTACGGTCGACCGGGACCGGTCGACCGGAACTATTTCAGGCCAGATCGGTCGACTGGGCCTTATGGCCATGAGCGTTCACGTCTATGCACGTCTGCCGGTCGACCGGGCCAGTCGACCGACAGACCTTGCGGTCGACCAACTGCAAGACCCTAACTCTCGGGTTTTGCCGGTCGACCGGGCCAGTTGACCCGCAGTTCAATATTTTTGTTTCTATTATAGCCGACGATCGACCGTTCCGGTCGACCGGAGCCAATGGCTCTTTTGCTATGTGGCCTGCCGGTGGACCGGCCGCTCGACCGGCAACCGTCCAGAAAGCTCCAACGGCTATTTCTTGGAATTTGTTTCATTTTTTAATGATTCCTACAGCTTTTTCTGGTTTCCTAGTGGCTAAACTCTACCCTAATGACCTAATAACAATTATGAATGGTATTTATCCATTCCCTATAAATAGAGGTCATTGGTCTTTTGTTTTTCACAAGAATATATCCAAGTTTCAAGTTTTTCAAAAGAGAAGAAAAGTTTTCATTTTCTTAGCTCTTTCAATTGCAAAAGTTTCAGTTGGTTTTCAAGTCTTTTACTCTTTTCAACTGAAATTTTTCTTTCACTTACTTCTTGAGCCAAAAACCATACTCCACTCTTATAAGAAGGTGTAAGAGAGAGTTTGTGGTCTTTTAATCACCAAGTGACTTGTATTCCATTGTGTTGAGATCCCTCTTGTGTAGAGGTTGGATTTGTTGGAGTTAGGTACTCCGGTCTTGTGTAGACCATTTGTAATCCCCTTGGGTGTAAAGGTTCTTGTGTGAAAATTCTCTTTGTGGATTTAGTGAAAATCCTTCATAGTGGTGAAGGCGGAGACGTAGAGCAGTGGCTCGAACCTCGAAATAAATTATTTGTGTTTACGATTGGTTTACTTTTTGCTCTCTATTACTTTACATTCCTAACTTGTGATACCACTTGCTTGTACTTCATTATTGCACTCATTTCATTTATTTGCATTTTCGGTCTTTACTCATTTCAACAAGAAAGTAATTACGCACCTCAACTCATAATCTAGAGGAATCAAAGAGGAGAAGTTTTAGAGCCCTTCACGGGAAATTTGGCTTCAATTTCTTATTTTGAGTGACCGTTTGCATCATTCATACTTGTTTAAAAAGAGCCTTAGATTAGCATTAACACCTATTCACCCCTCTCTAAGTGTTTTCAATTGGTATCAGAGCTTTGGTCTCTAGGTTCTTGGTTTAACATCTTTAGAGAGATCCTATATTGCTAATCACTCTATTCATATTTCATCCTCATACACTTTAGTAAAAATGGCCGAAGGTATTAAGACCCCACCCAAGTTTGATGGCCTTAACTTTTCCGTATAGAAGGTTAAGATGATCGTGTTTTTGCAATCCTTCGGGAGCTGGGTTGCAAAGGTGGGGACCAAACCATTTAGCGCACCCCTTGGTGATGAGGACACTTGGTCCGACATTGTCACGAAAGAGTTTGACGCTAATACTAGAGCACACTATGCCTTATTTCAAACTCTTAATGACGATGATATTACTAGAGTCATTCACTGCAAATCTGCTTATGAGATTTGATCTCACCTTCTAGTCACTCATGAGGGAACTTTACAAGTAAAGAGGGCTAAAATTGACCTTCTTCATTCCCAATATGAAAACTTTTCAATGCAAGAAAATGAAATCATAGAGATATGGTTACAAAATTTACAAAGATTACTAACGGTCTTTCTTCTTTAGGTGACGGCATTGATAACGACCAAAAAGTGAGGAAGATCATCCGTGCACTCCCTCCATCTTGGGAAGTCAAAGCTACAACTTTGAAGGAGCTCAACAACAAGGAGGAAATGGAGCTCATCGGTCTCATTGGGAATCTCAAGAACCATGAGATGGAACAAAAAGCAAGAGAAGAGATGGCTCCTTCAAAGAAGAAAGCAATAGCTTTCAAAAGCTCTTCCACCTACTCCGAAGAAGATGATGAAGAAGAGAATGATGAAGATCTTTCTCTTCTTGTGAAGAACGTTCAGAGAATGTACAACAAGGCTAAATTTCAAAATAGAAGGAGATGACAAGGTAAAGAAGAGAAGAAAATCATTTGCTTCAATTGCCGGAAGCGGGACACATAGTTGCGGAGTATCCGAAAAAAGGGCAAACCCTCCATCTCCAAGAAGCCATACAAGAAGAAAGCTTTAAAGGCTATTTGGGATTCGGAGAGTGATCCGACGAGGAAATCGACACCGCCCACATGTGCTTCATGGCAAATGAAAGCACAAGCAAGGTAACTCCCAAAACATCTATTGAAGAATGTGAATTATCTATAGATGAACTAGGAGAAGCTTTTGAAGAACTATCTCAAAATTATGATTTTCTCAAGAAGAAATATTTAAAAATGAAAAAGGAAAATGAATCACTTATCACAAATTTTCACTCTCACAAAAGAAAAGGATGAATATTTTCAGCTCTTACTTCCACTCAAAAGGATTTTGATGATTATAAAATTTCTTGCAAAGGTAAATTTTCACTAGTTGATAAAGATGAGATTTTCATTCTAAAGAAGAAAATGACTTATTAGGAGAAGTTTTAAAAAATGTGAATTTGATAAATCTAGACTAGAGGCTATGTTTTCTAAGAAACATATCCAAAGAAACAATCACATGCTACACACACCCATGTTCATAAATCACAACCTTCACACTCACATCATGCTAAACACCCAAAACATATCCACACCCCACACACTCATCATGCATTCATGTATGGTAAAGTTTATGTATGCACATATTGTGGCCGAAAGGGTCATTTGGTTAAATTTTGCTATGATAGGATAAATGCATCACATAATCATATTTGGGTTCGTAATGCTAACATTCATGGACCCCAGAAATTTTAGGTACCAAAGTCAACAAATTTATTACATGATGTAGGTACACCCCAAAGCTCAAAGACGTAGGGAGCAGTGGTATCTTGATAGTGGTTGCTCAAGGCACATGACTTGGGATATCAACAACTTTGCAACCCTATCAAGATACCTTGAAGGTGGCATCGTTACTTTGGAGATGACGCCAAAAGAGAAATCATCGGTATAGGTAACATTAAACTTGGTACATCTCCTATAATAGAAAATGTTATTTTAGTTGATTGCCTCAAGCATAATCTCTTGAGTGTTAGTCAACTTTGTGATAAAGGCTTTAACGTGATTTTTGATGGCTTAGCTTGCAGTGTATTTGATAGACAAACTAATGCATGTATATTTTTCAGATTCCGTGAAAATAATATATACATGATTGATATGTCTAATATGAAATATAATGCTACTTGTTTGAATGCCTTCAATTATGACTCTTAGTTATGACATAGGAGATTAGGTCATATTTCTTTTGACCATCTATCTAAATTAAACAACAAGGAAATGGTAAAAGGTATCCCTTGCTTAAATTGAAAAGGACCGCATTTGCGATGCGTGTTAATTTGGAAAACAAACCAAGTCCTCTTTCAAATCCATCAAGGATATAATGACATCACAACCCCTGGAGTTGATCCATATGATTTGTTTGGTCCTACTAAAACCAAAAGTTTAAGTGGGAATGTTTTGCTTTCATTTTAGTTGATGACTTTTCTTGTTTTACTTGGGTTTTCTTTTTAGAACATAAAAATCAAGCCTTTTCACATTTTCAAACTTTTAGGAAAAGAGTTGAAAAGGAAAAGATTCTTCTATTTTAAGAATAAGAAGTGATAGAGGTGATGAAATTCAATAACCAACCATTTACCACTTTTTACGAAGAACATGGAATTAAGCATGAACTATCTTGTCCTAGAACTCCACAACAAAATAGAGTTGTTGAGAGGAAAAATCGAACATTACAAGAAATGGCTAGGATAATGATAAATGAGTACGGTCTCCCTCAATACCTATGGGCCGAGGCCGTAAACACATCTTGTTATATATCAAATAGGGTTTTCTTACGCAAAAACACTTCTAAAACATCTTTTGAAATTTATTATTCAAGAAAATCAAATGTTTCATACTTTAAAGTTTTTAGTTGTAAATGTTTTGTTTTAAATACTAAAGATAATTTAGGTAAATTTGATGCAAAAGCATATGAAGTTATTTTTGTTGGTTACTCTAACAAAAGTAAAGCTTATAGAGTCTTCAATAAATCATCTTTGACTATTGAAGAATCTATATATGTAAAGTTTGAGGAATCTAATATTTTTATTGAGAATGTTGTAGAAATAAATTCCTTAAGTGAAGACATGGAGAGGATTACCTTGAAGGACTCACCTACTCTAGAAGACAAGCCAAAGGTTGATGGGGAAAGTGAAGTTCAAGAAGTTGAAGTGGAGCCAACACAACCACTTTCAAAGGATTGGAGATTCACTCCACATCATCCCAAGGATCTTATTATTGGTGAAGTATCAAAAGGGGTAACTACTCATTCTAAACTTCATGATCTTTATGGGCACTATGCATTTATTTCTCATTTTGAACCAAAGAACATCCTCGAAGCCGAGGGCGACTCATATTGGTTGCTTGCCTGTAAGAGGAGCTCAATCAATTCGAGCGCAACCAAGTCTGACATCTGTTCCTGACCCCATGATAGACCAACAATTGGTACTAAATGGATTTTTAGGAACAAGTTAGATGAGTCGGGCAATGTTGTTTGGAATAAAGCTAGGTTAGTGGCCCAAGGTTACACTCACGTCGAAGGTATCGATTTTGAGGGAACTTTTGCACCCGTAGCACGGCTTGAAGCCATACGGATAACACTTGCATTTGCTTCATATAAAGATTTTAAACTTTTTCAAATGGATGTAAAAAGTGCTTTCTTAAATGGATTTATTGAAGAGGAAATGTATGTTGAACAACCCCCTGGGTTTGTTGATCCTACACATCCAGATTTTATTTTCACACTAGACAAAGCTCTTTATGATTTAAAATAAGCCCCTAGGACTTGGTATGAAAGACTTTCTTCATTTCTTCTTTCAAATGGATTTGCTAAAGGAAAAATAGATACTACTTTGTTTACCAAACATGTTGAAAATGATATACTTATAGTTCAAATATATGTTGATGATATTATATTTGGTTCTACTAATGAAATACTTTGCAAAGATTTTGAATCATGCATGAAGGAGGAATTTAAGATGTCTATGATGGGCCAGCTTAACTACTTCCTTGGTCTCCAAATCAAGCAAAGGAAGGATGGGATTTTTATCAATCAAGCCAAGTACACGAAGGAACTTATCAAGAAATTGGGCTTGAAAGAGCTAAGGCAAGCAAAACTCCCATGGCTACCACAACAAAGCTTGACAAGGATAAACAAGGTATAAATGTAGACATTAAACTCTATCGTAACATGATTGGTAGTTTGTTATATTTAACGGCTAGTAGGCCGGATATTATGTTTAGTGTGTGTCTTTGTGCTCGATTTCAATCGTGCCCTAAAGAGTCCCATTTGATTACGGTAAAACGCATTATTAGATACCTTAAGGGCACCATTAAAATAGGTTGTGGTATCCGAAGACCGGACAATTCTCCATGACGAGCTTTTCGGATGCCGACTATGCGAGTTGTAGAGTGGAGAAGAAGAGTACTAGTGGAACATATCAGTTTCTAGGAAATTGTCTTGTTTCATGGTCTTCCAAGAAGCAAAATTCTGTAGCCCTCTCAACCGCTAAGGTGGAGTATGTTGCGGCTGGGGCTTGTTGTGCACAAGTCCTTTGGATGAAACATACTCTCCTTGACTATGATTTGCATTATGACCATATTAAAATATTTTGTGATAATACTAGTACTATTCATATGACTAAAAATGCAAATCAACATAGTAAAACAAAGCACATTGACATTCGATATCACTTTCTTAGAGATCATTATGAGAAATGTGATATTGAAATTGATTATGTTTCTATCGATTTCAACTTGCCGATATTTTACAAAACCACTAGATTATAATCGATTTTCCTTTATTTGTGGTGAATTAAATGTTTGTGTTATGGACTTATAAAATTTTCACATATTCTTCAACAATGTTTATTGACTTTGCCCCTTTTTGATGCATGACAAAAAGGGGGAGAAATACTCTTGAGTTATTATTTTTTATAGCATGATTTGAGGGGGAGCTTTCAAGCTCCTTTTTCCATTTGTTTGTTATATTTATTTTTTTCTCATGACATTTTTAGTTCTTTTTGTAAAGTTCATATATAGCATGTTTTGAGGGGAGCTTTCAAGATCCTTTTCATTTTTTTGTTAAATACTCATATGTTTTGTCATCATCAAAAAGGGAGAGATTGTTAGCCCAGGTTACAATCACCCGGTTTTAGAGTTTTGATGATTACAAAAATATATAGTTATTTGTACTAATCATGTTTAAGTGTTTAAGATTATTTCAGGGTTCTAAGGATTCAACATATTTTCTTCCCTAAAGGAAGGTGGTGATTGACTCAATTCGGGATCAAGAATTCAAGTTATTCAACGATGCATATGAAAAAGCCCAAATTGAAGATCTTATAGTCACCTAAACCATTGTAAGAATTAGTATGTTAAAGAGTAAGGATATGGTAGTTGAGCTCAAGAAAACACACACACAAAAAGTACACTTTTCAAAATACAAGTTTTTGGTTAGTTGGTTTTGGTGAATGTTTGATTAATATACATGTTTCAAATATTTCAAATTTTATATCTAGTTTAAAACATGTATTTCATCTCCTATAGCATGCTACTTAAACCTCAAACCATTTAAAAATATTTCAAAAATTATTCAAAGTTCAAAAACCTCTTCAAAAACTGTTTCAGGCCTTTACGGTCGACCGGACCGGTCGACCGGAACTATATCAGGCCAGATCGGTCGACCGTCTAGTCGACCGGGCCTTATGGCCATGAGCGTGCATGTTTGTGCACGTCTGCCGGTCGACCGGGCCAGTCGACCGACAGACCTTGCGATCGACTGACCGGTCGACCAACTGTAAGACCCTAACTCTTGAGTTTTGCCGGTCAACCGGGCCGGTCAACCGGCAGTTTAATATTTTTGTTTCTATTATAGCCGGCGGTCGACCGTTCCGGTCGACCAGAGCTAATGGCTCTTTTGCCATGTGGCCTGCCGGTCGACCGGCAGCCGTTCAGAAAGCCCTAACGGCTATTTCTTAGAGTCTGTTTCATTTTTTAATGATTCCTACAGCTATTTCTGGTTTCCTAGTGGCTAAACTCTACCCTAATGACCTAGTAACAATTATGAATGGTATTTGTTCATTCCCTATAAATAGATGTCATTGGTCTTTTGTTTTTACAAGAAATATATCCAAGTTTCAAGTTTTTCAAAAGAGAAGAAAAGTTTACTTGCTTTCATTTTCATAGTTCTTTCAATTACAAAAGTTTTTAGTTGGTTTCCAAGTCTTTTACTCCTTTTCAACTGAAAATTTTCTTTCACTTTACTTCTTGAGCCAAAAATCATACTCCACTCTATAAGAAGGTGTAAGAGAGAGTTTGTGGTCTTTTGATCACCAAGTGACTTGTATTCTATTGTGTTGAGATTCCTCTTGTGTAGAGGTTGGATTTGTTGGAGTTGGGTACTCCGGTCTTGTGTAGACCATTTGTAATCCCCTTGGGTGTAAAGGTTCCTGTGTGAAAATTCTCTTTGTGGATTTAGTGGAATCCTTCATAGTGGTGAAGGCGGGGACGTAAAGCAGTGGCTCAAACCTCAAAACAAATTACTTGTGTTTGCGATTGGTTTCCTTTTTGCTCTCTACTGCTTTACATTCCTAACTTGTGATACCACTTGCTTGTACTTCATTATTGCACTCATTTCATTTATTTGCATTTTCGGTCTTTACTCATTTCAACAAGAAAGCAATTACGCACCTCAACTCGTAATCTAAAAGAATCAAAGAGGAGAAGTTCTAGAGCCCTTCACGGGGAATTCGGCTTTAATTTCTTATTTTGAGTGACCGTTTGCATCATTCATACTTACTTGTTTAAAAAGAGCATTAGATTAGCATTAACACCTATTCACCCCCCCCCCCTTTAGGTGTTTTTCAGAGCATGCATTCTTATCAATAGAGGATGAATCTATAGTTGCATGTCAAACATGAGAATCAAAATCATTTTCAAAGAAATATTTCCTTTGAAACTAAATCTAGATCTTTTGAAATTAAAACAATTTTATTTTTCATGTTTTGAAGACAAAACCTCATTTTTCTTCAAAACATCATCACAATTATTTTTATTCTTTAAAATTTCATTTTCTTTTAAAGCAAGGTCAAGTTGAATTTTCAAGGAGTCTCTTTCACTTGAAATCTCAACCTCTCTTGTAAAACCAAGTTTAGCTTTGAAAATAAAATTTCATTTTCTTCTTTTAATTTAAAACTCTTATTTTTCAAAGATTTGTACTTTGAAAGCAAGCTTTCACAATATATAGATAGTTCTTCATTTTATAAATGTGCATCCATGTTATCATCACAAGAAGAACTAGCCCTATCATCTAGATTAGTATCCGAATGTATCTCAAGGGAGTCAATTGATTAGTCTCTAATTTTGCATAATTTTCATCACATTCTCATATTTATTTCATGTAAAATTTTGCTAATAAAACCTTGCTTGCTTGATCCTAGGTCCATGGTGTGCAAATGAAGAAGAAGACCTAAATCACCATTTAATTGGTGATTAAAAGCCTACCAAGTAGCCATTGACTTTAGGGTGAAGATTTTGTCAGCCCAGGGTATCAAATCGCAAATTCAAAAGATCAAGGCATCAGAAGAAAGTCTGGGCGACGCGCTGCCCGAAGCCAGGCGCGCGCGCACCTGCGCTTTGGGCTACGTGTCGTTCACGTGGCCCCCTTTCCCCTGGTGCCTATAAATACCCCCCAGGTGTCTTCAATTGGAGCAGATCCAGAGCTTTAGCAAGTTTTTGTAATCTTATTTTTAGGTTTGTAGTTGTTTTTGTTGTTGTTCTTCTAGTTGTTGTTTTAGCCATTAGAGTGAAAGAGAGAGTGTGTGTAAGTATTGTATTTGAAGGGTGACAAGCTAATACAAGTACTACTTCTCTTCCTTCTTTCCATTTACTTGTCTTTGTCATTTACTTTTACTTCCTTATTGTAGTGTAACTTCCTTCTTCTTCACTTCTTTTCTTTTACTTTGTTGTAGTGTAACTTCCTTTCTTTAACTTTTTTTTTCTTTTATTTTCTTGTAGAGTAACTTCCTCTCTCCACTCCTTTTCCTTTGTTGTTTCTTTTACTTTTATGGCTAACTAACTTTTCATTAGTATGACTAACTAACTACTAACCCACTAATTTCTAACACTTGATTGATAACTCACATGAGTCAATAGTGTCAAACAAGCCTTGTACAAACAAGAGCTATGGCATCTTAAGACGAGGGTTCTAACTCTAATTTACCTACAAGTATTTACTTTCTTATACTTCATACTTAATGAGTTTTTGATGATCTATGGGTTGTGTACTTTGCTTGTTATTGTAAGTTAGAGACTTTTTCTTTTAACTTTGCTGATACCGTTAGTGCACTCGTTTCTTCCCTTATTCTCGCCTTCTATTAGATCTTGATAAGGGAATGTCCGAGTTTTTGCCGTGTAAAGCTAAGTTTTAGGATGAACTTTCACTCGATTTTCACGTGAATAGTTCCAATGCAAAAGGGTTGTGTTTGCCTATGATCCATCGTGAGGCTATCTTCCAAAAGTTAGAAATTAGTGGGAGCACTTAGTAGAAAGTTAGCCATGCATTTTTATAACTAGGAAAAAAATCACTTTTACAAACCACCAAAACATTTTTCAACAATTCTTAAAAACAACTTGTTTTCACTCTTAATTCTTTATTTGAAAACAAGAACTTTCTTTCTTCTTGAACTTTGAAGCCGCATCAAGCTTCCATCGCTCTCCCTCCTTGTGGATACGACCCATATAGCCACTTCGCTACTACAGAAGAATCGTAAAAACAGTAACATCAACCCACACTCTTATTACATATTCTTGTACTCACTTTTTGCCGATCATCAATCCCTTGGACCATATAGCAAGTTTCGTCAGACTCATCCACCAAAGGTTCCTTCTCTATATAGTTTGTCGTCTGTAGCTCGGGAGAGGTCAATGTGTTTCACACTGCAAAAGTGAAATCACAATGAGAAACAATAGAAAGATAATCTTTTCTAAGTGTGTGCCTAAGTGCGTCTAAGGCTTGTGTATTAGTCTCAATGTACTTGTCATTATCAAGATAAGATTTCTTGATAGTGGCAAGGTAAACATGCAATCCTAGGGTTTTAAGATATGCACCCATCGTAAACTTTCACATATCGATGTTGGAAATATCATAAAATCCATATGTGTGTGTGTAAACAAATATAATGATTAGATATAATAGGGATCTTTAACTCAAGGTGGTTAGACCCAAATCAAGAGCACCAAGCTCTAATACCAATTGAAATACACCTAGAAGGGGATGAATAGGTGTACTAGCTAATCTAATGTCAAATGATACGAAATAAAAACTCAACTGCAACACACTATGTGTCACCAAAGAGTGTAGTCGAATTCGCCGTGAAGGGCTCTGGACTATCTCCTCGAGATTCCTCTAAATTAAGAGTTGAGGTGCTATATGAAGCTCTCTTGGTTCAACATAAGTATGGGCACACACAACTATATCTTGCATATGAATATGTGCAATATAAATTAATGCAAAATATAAGAGAAATAGAGTTGAGAGATAGTCTAGCTAACGCAAACAACATGATATATTTCGAGGTTCGAGCCACTGCTATACGTCCCCGCCTTCACACAGAAGGATTTTCATTATGTCCACACATGACCTTCCACAAAGGGACCTCCACCGAGGAAATACAACTCTATACTTAGAGTACACTACTTCTCTTTCAAATACAACCACCTCTACACAAGAGGGATAGGCACAATATACAAGAGGGATAGGTACAAAGCTAAAACACAATCACCTCTACTCAAGAGGGATAGGCACAAAGCCAAACCACAATCACCTCTACACAAGAGGGATTGGCACAAACCAAAACTCAAACACAATCACCTCTACACAAGAGGGATAGGCACAAGCCAAAGCAAAGAAGAGATTCAATCTTGGTGATCACAATAGACCTCAAACAATACTTGGTGATCACAATAGACCACAAACAATTTTTCTCACAAAAACAAGATCTTATAGATAGGATTAGATATGATAGCTCAAGTGTGAGAAAATAAAGTGTTTGAAAATGAAAATAACAAAGAAAAACACTTAGGAAAAGTACAAGATAGATATTGAAAAAAAGATCAAAATTAATTTCCCAAAGACTCTCTTTTCTTTGGTTTTTCTAACTTTTTAAAAATAAATAAAAGATAAAACTTTTAGGCACAAAAACTCTTTTAAAACTTGTTGCAAACCCTATGAAAGATAGGAAGAATAGCTCACAAAAACCTTGTTAAAAATAGTATGAGAGAAGCCCTATTTATAAGCTCTCAAAATTATAGCCGTTGGCAGTCAGAAAAGGTCATTTTTGACCTTCCGATTGACCGGCCGGTTGACCGGCCAACGCTCATAATTCTGACCGTTGAGCCACCAGTCGACCGAGTCTAAAGGCAATCAGCCTGTCGGTCGACTGCCCGATTGACCGGCGCTACCCGAGAGTTGGTAGTTACAGTCGATCGACCGCCCGGCCGACCTGCCTTATAAGCTGGCCTTGTGCACATTCTTGTACACATCGGTCGACCGACCAGTCCACTGAGCTTTGGTTCGGTCGATCGGTCGGTCGACCGCGAGCAGGCTCAAAAACAGGTTTTTAGGGATTGAAAACTTGTCTTTTTAACTTCTATAAAATCCCATAAATTCTCATAAAATTCATAAAAATCAGTTCTTATTAATATTTGAAAAACAAATATGTGTGACGAAAAATCAAGACATATTGCAAACTATTTGAACTATTTTTGTGATATAGAAATTAAGCTTTAACACAAAATTGGTATTTTTCAAAAATCAAGCTTTGAAATGAAAATCCGATTTTTCTCAAACTTGTATAAATACAAAAGTAAGATATTTAAATTCTTTTGAAGCATAGAGTGTATGGATAGAATTCAATACACATATAAAAGATATATCTATGTTTTTGACATTAAATCCAAAATAAGTTTTGTTAATTTACAAAATTCTAAACACATGAAATAGAATCATCAAAATAAGTTTTTCCAAATATATGAAGCATAGATGTATATAGATAAAATCTAATATACAATAAATCATGTAAACTTGTTTTGATTCTATTATTTCATGAAAACCATATATATGTATATTTGAAATCTAAAACCAGTTAAACCGAAAACCAAACGTATTGAACTTTTGTGTGTGAACTTGAGCATATCAACACTAGTCTATTTTTACACAAGATCTAAATACAAATTAAAACTAAACAAACCGAAGTCTTCTTGTAGAACTCCTTCTCTAAGCCGACTCGATCCAAACACGATCCAAAGAGCTTGACTCCATCCGAGTGCTAGATGTGATCATGACGCGCGAGCTCTTGAATCTACATGTGTTAGCTCCAAAACTCCTTTGTTGAAGCTAAGTATCTACTAAGATCTTGATAGTAAATCTAAAACTATATAAACATAAGATCATTAGTACTACAACTACATGAGTTAATCATCATCAGAACTAGAGTGATGGCCCTTTGGGCTAACATTTAGCAATCTTTTTCTCTACCACCAAAGCCTAGAGATCTTCGACAGGCCTACCCACTGTCGGGAATAAATACCTGGTCCAGGACTTTAAACTGATCAAAGTTCCACGGCTAGGATGGAGATCGAGACAAGTGTAATAGTGGCACATTAGCTCTCTGTATGCCTTATAAAGCGCCGGGTCATTCTTCTCCAGCTGTGTCAACTCTTTGGCACAGGGGAAGTACTTCTCATATGGTAACGAACCCATGGGAAGTTTGATATTTCCCATATCTCATGGAGCGCCATCCATAATTTACCGACCGGGGTGAAGAAAGTCCCTGATGCCTGATAGTACATCTCCATGATGGCATAGAAGGTAGGGGTTCTAATATTGATCCTAAGGCAAGTGGCCCTTACAGCTTCGTAAAGTCTCAGTCACTTCAAGTCAGCTCCAAAGATGTCTAATACATATAATGTGAGGTTGCTTCACCATGCCTGCTTGAGGAGCATACCAACCCTGGTATCCGAAAGTCGAAAGCCGGATAGTTACCCCCCGCCTTCACGAATTGGTTCAAGAAAGTTGAAGCTTGGTCAGGAATCTCCCCCATGAGTGCTTTTCGATTGACATTACCCGGGTGCAGACCAACGATACTGCGAGGAGGTCCACTTCGGGTGAAGCAATGGGCCAGGACCCCTATGATGGCCCAAAACCCATTTGCCCTACTTTAACAAAACATATGTAGTTATGTTTTGAAAATTTTTTTAAATAAGTTTCAAGTTAACACCATGTTGCATCGTGGCTTCACTATAAGACTCATACTTTTAGAAGCCATGAAAGATGTTGATCCCAGAGCCTAAGCATATAGAAAAGTTCAAGGATCAAGATTGCAAGTGAAGACTATATACAAGATTTGTATTTTTATTTTTACATTTTAGATAGGATTTGTAGTCTTTGTTAAAACTAAGATGATGTAGGTTGATAGCTCTTGAGATTGACACACACACAAACACACACACACACATTCATTTCTATCTACAAGTGCTCTTGAAAAGAGTTTAAAATGTTTCGCTTTTTCATTTTCAAAACGAGTATCAGAAAAATGAGTTTCAAAAAAATTAGTTTTCGATTTAGAAAAGTATTTTTTTCAAAATATAGTTCTAACTTTGTTTTGTGTTGATCTCTGATCACACACTAGACTCTTATGACCATAGAACTCTATTTTGTGTTTTGTAATTAAAGTAAATTTCATTGGAAAAGGATGGACTTCAAAAGATTTTTCAAGATGTGCTTTTGGCCCTAGGTCGGTCGACCAACCGGTGACCATTGGCAGAGTAAAATTGCTCTGTCGGTCGACCCCAAGCGGTCCATTGACATGCATAAGATTTTTCCTTAGTTCTTCTTATGCACTTCGGTCGACCATTCGGTCGACCGACTGTGAGACATTTGGTCTGGTTGGGAACGGTCGATTGACCGGTTGACCGTCAGAGAGATTGACTCTCTGTTTGGTTAAATGGTCGACCGATCAGTTGACCACTAACCCTAACGGTTGAAAATCCAACCGTTGGTGATCGTTCAGTCGGTCGACCGACAGAAGGATTTCCTTCTGTATTTTTCCCCACGGCTAGTTTTCTGTTTGTCTTTTTCTGGGTCTATTTTCAACGGCTCTTTTGAGCTTTCTCCTCATGTTTTCATCCCCTATTAATAGAGGGACTGTAAAAAAATCCAACAACAAGTTTTCAACATCAAAAATCAAGTTTTAGAGATCATTCTTCGTATTCTCAAAAAGATTTTTCAACTTGAGCTTAAATTTTCGTATCCTCAATTTTGCTTGAGCCATCCTTTAGACCTTTGCAACCTTTTCTCACCTCACAATCTCAAAGAGCTTCACCTCCTCATCTTGGTTATAGGATTGTGTTTGTGAGCTATTTGTGATTAAGAGAAGATCACCGTTTTTCTTTAATTGTGAAATTGTAGATGTTGCGGCCTCAAGTGAGCGTGAGCTACATTGTGGGTGTTGCAGCACTAAGAGGACTTGTAAGTTCATAGAATTCAAATAAGAACTTGTACGAGTTGACGATCTAGTGAGATCGGTCATAGTGAAATTTTTTCATTGTAGTGAAGATGGGGACGTAGAGCAGTGGCTCGAACCTCGGAATATATCTCAGTGTTTGCGATTGCTTACTCTCTCTTTACTCTACTCTCTCATTACATACTTGCTTACTTAACTTGTTTGCTTATTTGAAAGTATTCTTTGTGTTATAAATGATATTTGCTAGGTTGCTAGCAAATAATTTTTAATTCTGTATTATTTGTCATTTAGTATAGCCATCACCTATTCACCCCCTAGGTGATTTACACCCTACATGCTCCAATTCGTACTTTAGCTAACTCTTCATCTCATGAATCTCTGCATTATGACCGATTGAAAGAAAGTCAGAGGATAGTGGCACTTGCTTTCGGGCAGATAGTACCGATCTCCTTCCAAAGTATAGATCCACTGCCCTTCCCCAGCGAGCAGCTACTGATCCGTGTCCAGTGCTACATCTCTGAACAAAAAATCAGACTTCCTAAGGATTGCCCGGTTCTCCCCTCAAAAAGGTCATTGATATGATCAACCGGAGGGTCCGCTCATCTGCGCCTAGATGAGAGCATTGCATTCTGGAGTACTTTCCTCACTAAATAGCGAGGCATGCCCCTCGAACTGAAAATGTATGTTCCCATCAATCCACCTCACAGTCCCGAAAAGAGTGCAATGAAGAAGAAGACTCTAAATCACCATTTAATGGGTGATTAAAAGCCTATAATCTAGCCATTGACTTTGAAGTGTTGTTTTGTCACAACCAGGGGCTGAAAACCAGAAACCGGGCACTGATGCCGACAAGGGACAGACGGAACAGCGCGCGGCCCGAAGCGCCCCGCGCGCGGCTCTAGAAGAGCTGCAGAAACGCGGGTTTTGTCGCGTTTTTGCGACAGTACGGGCGCAGCCGTGCCCGTACTTTGGGCCAGGGTTTGCCCCCTGGCCCCCCTTTCCCCTGGTGCCTATATATACCCCCCTGGGGTTCTTCAGTTAGAGATATACAGAGAGTAGTGTAGTTTTAGGGTAGTTTTCTTCTCCATGCTGTAGTTTAGTTTAGGTTAGGTTAGTTCTTCTTCTTCCTCTTTGTATTTTCCATTTTCTTTTAGATTTTGTAATAGGAGAGAGAGAGAGAGAGTGGTATATGGTGAGGAAGCAAGAGTGCTTGTAATAGAAGGTGACAATCTATGAAAGGTGCTCTCTTACCTTATCTTTGTTTTCTTCTCTCTAACTCTTTTACATGTATAGCTAATTTTTCTCTCATGGCAACTAACTACTAACCACTAACTAGTCTAACTTCTTATTTGATAATCCACATGAATTTAATAGCCTCTACTTGGCCTTACTCTTGGAAGAGCCATTGATGGCTCATGATGATGGATCTAACACTCTAATCTCCAAACTCTTTAACAAGCTAACATTACTTTCCTCCATACTTACTTTTAGTTTTGATGGTTTAAGTATAGCTTGAACTTATTTGGTTGAGTTGGGATGTGTATATGGGTCATGCTTTGTAACGCTCTTGAACCAAGGACTAGTGATTGCTAAGGACACATGTGAGGCAACTATCACTAAGAGGTTAGCATGTTAGTGGAGTCTGAAATCACCTAGAGGGGAGGTGAATAGGTGATGGCTATATGAAATATGGCAATAATGCGGAATTTAAAATTTAACACACAAATAGCACAAATATAGACTTGCAATAAATAGAACAATAAAGGTGCAAGAATTAAAAGGAGTAGAGTTGAGAGAAAATTCGAGCAAACGCAAACGCAAGGATGTGTTTCCGAGGTTCGAGCCACGCTCTACGTCCCCGCCTTCACACTTGAAGGATTTGCACTACTATCGTTGATCCCACCGGATCGCCAATACAAGGACACACTTGTCCCTACACTTGTGATGCCGCAACACCACCCGAAGCTCACTAGCTCCCTTGAGGCTGATGCCTCTACAACTTCACTCAATAAGAAAGGTGATCACACTTGATCAAAATAGCTCACTTGCACAATCCTAGAACCAATGATATAGATGTAGAGCTTGGGATTGTGGTGTGCAAAAACTAGAGAGAAGGTAGAGGAATAGGCTACAAGTTGGGTGTTGGGAATTTAGGCTTTGAAAAATCTTTTGTAAAAGAAAGGCTTTGAAATTCTTTGTAAAACTCTTGTGAAATCTTTTGGAATTCTTTTGCAAAATAGTTGTCTTATCAATATGAGGTGACCCTCTATTTATAGGGGTCAAAAACAGCCTCACAAAATCGTTGGTATCAAATCCCAAAAGAGAATCAGCCAGAAAAAAATAGCTGTTGGATCTGTCAGAGCTTTTGACAGTGTCCGGTCGACCGGGCCGGTCGATCGCCAACGGTCAAAAATCCGACCGTTGGGCAGCAGCGGTCGACCGTCCCGGTCGACCCAATTTACCCGAGAGCACTGCAGAGTGCTCGGTCGACCGGGTCGGTCGACTGATAGCACATGCAGAGTGCTCGGTCGACCGGGTCGGTCGGCCGACGTACACATGCACAGTTTGTGCACGTTGTATCCGTCGGTCGACCGGAACGGTCTCTGTTAGTTCTGAAAAATCAGAACTTCCAGAAAACCAGAAACTGGGATTTTGGTTTTGGTTTTGGGTTAAATATTTTTGGACCTTGTAAAACTTAGAGTATGAGCATATGTCACTACTCTAACTTGTAAAAACGTTTTGACAAAAATTCCTTTTGATAAAAGCTTGTTTTGTCCAAAAGTTTGATTTTCCAAATTCAAACTATATTTTCAAAAACATGTTATTGCTGAAACTAAATTGTAAATGGATTTTGAAAACCTATTTTTTGAAGCCATAAAGAGTGTGTGTGTGATAATCCCATAACTCTACTTCTATCATCTAGGTTTTGACAAAATATCTAAAAATAAAAATAAAATACAAATCTTGATTTTCTTCGTGTCTTGATCTCAACTTGGTATTCTCTTCATCATCTTGATCCCAAAGCCTCCTAGTGTGCATAGCTTGGGAATCTACGTCTTTGCGGCGTCCAAACTTGTGAGTCTTTATAGTGGAGCCGTCACATCAACCTGTTTAAGAACCTGAAATACTTTGAAACACAAATGTTAAATACATAACTAAATATGGTTTGTTATCATCAAAATAACCATGGAGATATAGGGCAAATGGCCTTTGGGCCAACAATCTCCCCCTTTTTGATGATGACAAAACATATGTAGTTATCACAAAATATTTTGGGTAGAGACTTCAAATGAAGCTCCCCCTCAACACATGCATATCATAAATGACACAAATCATACTCAGGCATAGTATATAAAAAAATGACAAACACCATATTTCCATGCCAACAAGTACTCATATCATAGAGCAAATACTCATGTCATAGATAAAGATAGAACATGGGTTCATACAAAAGGATACATATAAAGAAACACGTCCACAAAGCATAATAGAAAATACATGTAGAAATATGTCCAAATACATGTCCAAAACAAAATAAATACTACATGTCCAAAACACACAAATACTACATGTCCAAAACACACAAATATCCAAACACACAAATATCCAAACACACAAAGTACTACATCACAAAATATCTCTCTCAAGATAACTCTCCCCAAATAACCCTCCCCCTTTTTGACATCATCAAAAGGGGAGGTCACACCTCAGCACCAGCATCACCGTCATTGCCGTCATCGTCTCCGTCATCATCGCCGGCATTGTCGCCGTCCTCTGACGAGTGCTCCATGCCTTCGGTCATAGTCTTGTCACCATCACCATCTTCCTCTGAAGAAGATGAAGAAGCTGCCGCCTCCTCTGGATCAATGTTGTCAACCCGAGGTCGAGGTGGAGGAGCAGATGATGGAGCTCTGGTAGGAAATGGAGGACCAATGGAGGGAAGTGGACGAGCGATGGAAGTAGGATCAGGAGGAATCATGTTGAATTTTGTGAAAAGAGCCTCAAACTGTACATCCATGAATCTCATGGAGTCAGCAATATACGACACGTCATTCTGGATACGTGAGTCCAACTCCGCCCGAGAAGCGGCCTCACGCTGGAAACGTGCGTCCATCTCTGCACGAAGAGCTGCATCGCGCTGCTCAATCCAGGCCTGATGTGCCTCGAACTGAGAGCGGACCTCAGAGGAGATAAAAGCCTGAAACTCTGGAGGTAAAACAGGGGCAGATGCAGAAGAAGTCCCTGGGGCCGAAGAAGACCCTGGGGCAGAAGATAATCCTGGAATAATAGGAGGGGGAACATGAGGTTGCACAGGAGCGTGTCGACGCAACTGAGCTTCCATCCTCTTCAAAAGAACTCCATCAATGTTGATTTGAGGATCATCAGGACTCTCAGCAGAAAGATCAAAGTTTAGGGCATTGAGAAGATGGGTGATCAACATGCCATAAGGCAAGCTTCTACCCGACATACGAATCTGGTCGGAAGCCATATGGGAAGCTATGAGTCGAGGAAAGTTTATTCTAATGCCTCGCAGAAGGCAATAGATGATCAAAGGTACAGAACCCCTAGCATGGCTGTATTCGCCAGATTTGGGGACAAGGTTGTAGAAAATTATTTTGGCTAGGACTTGGGAAGTGAGGGTAAACTGACTCACTACTTCGTTCCTTACCAAACCGGGGTTGTCATCCCCGTGAATCAAAGTAGAGGCGGTAAGCGCAGACTCACCGTCAGGATAGGACTCGAAAGTATACAGGTCAAAGGTATAAACATCAGCTCCACCAGGGGAGAGATGCAGTATTTCAGCGAATCGACCGATGCTCAGGTCAATGTCCCTGCCTAGGACTCTAGATTGGATACGGTTCCCATCAAATGAGTAATTTGCATAAAAATAGGGAACGAGTGAAGTGTAGACTTGTTCTTTAATTGTCAAGAACTCGTCTAAGGAGTTGTTCCTAATGATGTGGGGAATGTTCAAGTGGTCAAAATCTTGAAGAACAACAAATCTCCCCGAATTGATATTTCTTTTGGAGAGATTGACATAACGATTTTCAGCAAGCTCATTTATAAAGGGTCTTTTAGGTTTATGAGCTACTGATTTGCCTTTCTCAGTCCTAGTTCTCTTAGAAGTAGACATGTTCTTGAATAAAAATCAGATTTTTAGGTCAACACAAGTTAGGGCACGATCTAGAATGTTATAGCAACCTAAAATCTTGACAAAGGATAGTAGATCTAGAAACAAGAAGTGAAGAACAGAGGGAAGAATTCGATTTTTACCTTAACAGAGAAGAACCAAAACCCTAGACTGAAAATCTTGAATTTCTTCGAATCCAGCGGATGGATAGTCCTGAAATCGAAGATCTGGCACTAGATGGAGGGATTAGAGGTGGGTTTTTAATTGATTAGGATTTGGATGAGAGATTGGAGGGAAAGAAAATTTTTAGAAAGAGGAGGGAGACGGGTTCGTCGAGTTTGAGTGAGAGAGAGAGAGAGAGAGAAAAAAAAAGTGAAAAGAAATAACAGATATAGGGCAGAATCCGTCGAACGGTCGACCGGGGTTGACTTTCGGTCGACCGAGGACAACCCGAGAGTTCTGAATTTTCAGAACGGTCGACCGGGACTCAAAGTCGGTCGACCCAGAAAACCCGAGAGCACAGCAGGCTCTGAGCGGTCGACCGAGACTATAGTCGGTCGACCGATACCACAGCAGAAATAAAAATAATTATTTCAAGCGAAGTCGGTCGACCGCGACTAAGAGTCGGTCGACCGGCTTTGCCTGAAAAACAGTCCTGCAGTATCAGCCCCAAAAAAAATTTAAAAGAAATTTTAATAAATTACAAATATGATATATTATACATACAGGATTACAAACAACATGTTTTAATCTTTATTAAGTTGTTATGTCAACCAAAGTTACACACAAGACATTTTATTTTATTTTTCATTTAAATACAAAGTTTTAGAGATGTTGAAGCCGAATACCCAGTGACGGGTTCTGAACTTTTTCCTCTTGATTCCTCTTGAATGAGTTGAGGCGCGCAATTGCCATCTCTAAGGTATTTGTTTTAAATATGAAAAATTTTACAAAAGTTTATTTTTAGTTATTAAAATAAGGTGTATATATATAAGTATATAATCACAAATTATACATGTGGACATACAATGGACATGGTATACATAAACAAAAGCAAAAGATATACAAGCATGGCATATACACAATTATGATAGAGAAGTAAGTTTACACTAACATATATATCCAAGTAGCATAAGGTAAACTAACAATCCTACACAATTGTATATAAACAAAAATTAAAACTCTTAAATGGAGATGTTACCAATTTACGGGCAATCTCCAAAATTAGGTGCCTCCACGATAGCGATGCAATCTTGATGTGTTCTTTAAGCTTTGTTGCATCCACCACCCGGGCACCGTTTCCTCCTAAGTCTTGGAGGGAGAAGATCCACCTGTTTCATCTAAAATTGGTGGGTCTTTTGGTACCCAAATCTTTGTGGGTCCTTTGGGGTTAGATCCGGGGCGAACCCAAACAAATTTATTCTTTACATTATTTTTAGCATAGCAAAACTTTTCTAAATGACCTTTGCGGCCACAATGTGTGCAAATGTAAATTCTACCACTACTATACATAAATGCATGATTATGTGTGTGTGCATGTTTATGTGATCGTGTAGAATGTTTGTGATGAACATGTTTCCCTTGGGCTATTCCTTTGGGAAATCTAGATGCAAGCTTGTTGAAATCAAATGCACACCTTTTAAGAGTAGAGTCTAAAACTTCAACCCGTTTTTGAATCTCTACAAATTCATTTTTATTACAAGAGACCATGGGGGCTTTTCCTTTATTTGCCAATTTATATTTTTCAAAATCACTTTTCAATTTTTCAAAAGCACTAGATAAAACATTCTTCTCATTTAAGCAAATATCATATTTATTCTTTAAGACATCATTTTCCTTTTTTAATTTCTTATTATGAGATTGTGAAATCTCATACCTATGTTGCAATTCTTCAAAAAATGAGCAAGTTCATCCATTGTAAGATCATCATCATCAATAGAAGTTTATAGACATACCTTAGATGAATCCTCACCTTGTGCCATAAAGCACATGTTGGCGGTGTCGATCTCCTCCTCGGATTCTGACTCCGTATCATCCCATGTAGCGGCCAAAGCTTTCTTCTTCTTCCCATGCTTGGAGGTGGTTGCTTGGAGTGCGGGGCAATCGGCAATTAGGTGACCGATCTTCTTGCAATGGAAGCAAGGACCGGGTTCTTCTCTTTTCTTCTCGTACCTTCCTTGAGGTTTCCCTCTTCGGAAGTTGCTTTGTCGTCCCTTCTTGTAGAACATCTTGCCCACCTTCCGGATGAGCATGGCGAAGTCCTCATCGCAATCCTCCGATGAGTCGTCTTCTTTGTGTATGGTAGGAGTGGCTTTGAAGGCAATGGTCTTCTTCTTTGGTGCCTCCCGTTCTTCTCGTACCTTCATCTCCATCTCATGCGTCTTGAGATTTCCGATGAAGCCGGAGAAGTCCATCTCCTCTCGATCGTTGAGCTCCTTGAGTGTAGTAGCCTTTACTTCCCACGCCTTGGGAAGAGCTCTAATGACTTTTCGAATCTTTTGGTCATTGTCGATCTTGTCACCTAAAGAAGACAATGCATTAGTTATTTTAGTAAAGCGAGTGAGCATGTCATCAATGCTCTCATTGTCAATCATATAAAAATTCTCATATTGAGAACGTAGCAAGTCAATCTTAGCTCTTTTGACTTGTGACGTTCCCTCATGAGTCACAATAAGAATGTTCCAAACCTCAAATGCGGATTTACAGTTTATAATGCGTGCAAGGTCATCCTCATTCAATGCTTGGGTTAATGCATATTGGGCTCTAGCATTGGCCTCATAGTCTTTGGAAGTATCCTCGGACCATGTGCTCTCATCGGTGGTAGGTTCAATAAAATCTTTGGTAATGGCCCTAGCTACTCTAACACCTAAGGATTTCAAAAAGAGGTTCATCTTGACCTTCCAAATTGGAAAGTTCAACCCATCAAATTTGGGTGGGGATTTAATGCTAGAAAAGTCCATGGATGCCATGTATGAATAGTAAGATGCACAAGATATGAATAATGCAACAAATGGTTATAGCCAAAAGTAAGGATCTCCCTAAGGTGGTTAAACCAAATACTAGGGTTAGGCTCTGATACCAATTGAAATCACCTAGAGGGGGGGTGAATAGGTGATGGCTATATGAAATATGGCAATAATGCGGAATTTAAAATTTAACACACAAATAGCACAAATATAGACTTGCAATAAATAGAACAATAAAGGTGCAAGAATTAAAAGGAGTAGAGTTGAGAGAAAATTCGAGCAAACGCAAACGCAAGGATGTGTTTCCGAGGTTCGAGCCACGCTCTACGTCCCCGCCTTCACACTTGAAGGATTTGCACTACTATCGTTGATCCCACTGGATCGCCAATACAAGGACACACTTGTCCCTACACTTGTGATGCCGCAACACCACCCGAAGCTCACTAGCTCCCTTGAGGCCGATGCCTCTACAACTTCACTCAATAAGAAAGGTGATCACACTTGATCAAAATAGCTCACTTGCACAATCCTAGAACCAATGATATAGATGTAGAGCTTGGGATTGTGGTGTGCAAAAACTAGAGAGAAGGTAGAGGAATAGGCTACAAGTTGGGTGTTGGGAATTTAGGCTTTGAAAAATCTTTTGTAAAAGAAAGGCTTTGAAATTCTTTGTAAAACTCTTGTGAAATCTTTTGGAATTCTTTTGCAAAATAGTTGTCTTATCAATATGAGGTGACCCTCTATTTATAGGGGTCAAAACAGCCTCACAAAATCGTTGGTATCAAATCCCAAAAGAGAATCAGCCAGAAAAAAATAGCTGTTGGATCTGTCAGAGCTTTTGACAGTGTCCGGTCGACCGGGCCGGTCGACCGCCAACGGTCAAAAATCCGACCGTTGGGCAGCAGCGGTCGACCGTCCCGGTCGACCCAATTTACCCGAGAGCACTGCAGAGTGCTCGATCGACCGGGTCGGTCGACTGATAGCACATGCAGAGTGCTCGGTCGACCGGGTCGGTCGGCCGACGTACACATGCACAGTTTGTGCACGTTGTATCCGTCGGTCGACCGGAACGGTCGACCGGTCTCTGTTAGTTCTGAAAAATCAGAACTTCCAGAAAACCAGAAACTGGGATTTTGGTTTTGGTTTTGGGTTAAATATTTTTGGACCTTGTAAAACTTAGAGTATGAGCATATGTCACTACTCTAACTTGTAAAAACGTTTTGATAAAAATTCCTTTTGATAAAAGCTTGTTTTGTCCAAAAGTTTGATTTTCCAAATTCAAACTATATTTTCAAAAACATGTTATTGCTGAAACTAAATTGTAAATGGATTTTGAAAACCTATTTTTTGAAGCCATAAAGAGTGTGTGTGTGTGTGTGATAATCCCATAACTCTACTTCTATCATCTAGGTTTTGACAAAATATCTAAAAATAAAAATAAAATACAAATCTTGATTTTCTTCGTGTCTTGATCTCAACTTGGTATTCTCTTCATCATCTTGATCCCAAAGCCTCCTAGTGTGCATAGCTTGGGAATCTACATCTTTGCGGCGTCCAAACTTGTGAGTCTTTATAGTGGAGCCGTCACATCAACCTGTTTAAGAACCTGAAATACTTTGAAACACAAATGTTAAATACATAACTAAATATGGTTTGTTATCATCAAAATAACCATGGAGATATAGGGCAAATGGCCTTTGGGCCAACAAAGTCATTAGTAGTTAGTAGCCATGAGTTTTCTTTCTTTTTCACTTTGTTTTAGATATACCAAAAATCACAAACATATTCTTTTCTATGTTTCCCACTTCTTCGTGTTTCACCGTACTTCTCTTTTTCATTCTTTGTTTTCTTTTCTTTTCATTCTTTAAAACTTTGAAGAATCTTTAACACATACGTGAATCAACCGGTAAAGCTCCTATCGCCTCCCGTCCTTATGGATTCGACTCGGTTTAGCCTCTATGCTATAACAGAAGTATCGAGAAAGCCAAAGCACAAACACTTTAAATCTTAACTTCAAAACATACACTTTTTGTGCGCGATTTTCCACCGATCAAGCCCCTAAGGGCTAGCTTCGCTCTGAAGCTTAAAGAAGAAATCATAGAGTTCCTGATTTTGATCTTCAAAATTAAAGAGAAATAAATTCCTTAAAAATTGAAAAGATCAAAAATTGAGGGAGATCAACTCCCTGAGAATCATCAAAGTACGATGAAGTCTCAGAAAACCCTTCGCGGATTAAGCCAAAAAGGACTGCAAAAAAAAAAATCTCTAAAAGGGGCGAACCCCTACCAGTGATCGGGCGCTCGACGGACGACGGTGGCAGCGCCTCCACTATGGAGATAGCGACCTCCTTTTCTGGGCAATTCTTTGGTACCGTTAAATAAGGTGAAAAGTTCTCAAAAATCTTAAAGCGAAGAAGGTCGGTCCAAATCCCTGTAGCTCAGTGAAGTTCGATAAATAAGATGACTTCTTCTGTAACCCTTGGCTTTTATAGGCAACGAAAAGCCTAGCTTTGCCTACGCAGAAGGAGTGCAAGCTGTCATTTCAAAATTAAATTTGAAATGATGGTTGGAGGTTCGAGAACTTAAAGCAGCAAAGTTAATCAGTTTTGCTCAAACACAAAATTCAACTTCGCATTGAGACTTGTTTTAGCTTCGCTGCGAGCTCACAATTGAACTTTGCTGACAGTTCAGTTCCGCTGTTAGCTCATCATAAAACTTTGTCAAAAGTCTACCTCTAGCTTCGCTGAGAGCTTACTCAGTAGCTCTGCTTAGAGCTTAGCTCTGTTAGCCTCACTGCAGGCTTGCTTCTGTCGTCACATAAAGCTAGCTCATAGCTCCGCTGAGAGTTCATTCTTAGCTTCAGTTGAAGCTTTATTCCAGCTCCGCTGAGAGCTCATCTTTCAGCTCCAGTGAGATCTTATTCATTAGAGAAATCCTAGGTTAAAACCACCCTGGTTACCTAATTCAGTGCACGGTTGCACCTAATGGCCTGACTTGACCTAAGCAAGTTGGGTCTCAGGCTTCAGATTCAAAGTATTTCAGAGTCTATACTAATCCATTGTAGACTCACGAAAACTTTGAAGGAGGTTTTGTTGACACTCCGAAAAGACAAATTCCCAAACAGCACTTCAACCAGTCTGAATGATATCTAACTTGTCGACACTTTCAAAAGATAAGACAGGCTGAAGATATGTCCATCCCTATGGACAAGATGGTGATTTAGACTCTACTGATCCAGTGAAGCAAACAATGAGCTAATTGTTGTCCTCTGAAGGAATCCAGGAAGCTGAATACCTACCTTCACTGCAAACTATATTAGCTAGCTTCGCCTGAAGCTCTTCATAGCTCAGTTGACGGCTATCTTCTAGCTCAGCTTCGCTGCAAGCTATATTAGCTAGCTTCGCCTGAGGCTCTTCATAACTCAGTTGATGGCTATCTTTTAGCTTCGCTAAGAGCTTATCTTTAAACTTCGTTGCAAGCTTTATGTATCTCAGGTGTGAGCTAAGTGCCAGCTTCACAAAAAGCTCAGTAGCTCTGCTATGAGCTTAGCTTCACAGGAAGCTCTTTCCTTAGCTCCGCTGTGAGTTAGCTCTGCTGCGAGCTTATATGGTCATTTTTTATCATTTGAATGTCAGCACGAGACTGATGTGATCTTTATCACATATTTGGCAATTATTTGCCTTGATCCAATCACTCCTCAATCAGTTGGAGGGGATTAAGGCAAATATCCTAATTAGTAGAGAGAATCAAGGGATTATTGCAATAAATTCTAAGCCAGCTGGCTAAGTGACTCAGCGCAGGGACCTCTAATTTCGATAAAGCTGCAGTTAGCTTCACCGCGAAACTATACTGACCCAGGAGCGAAGCTAGATTAGATTGACCAAATCAATCTGCTGATTTTTAGGAGGGATTGTTACATCCATTAATGCTTATAAATAGCCCATTGCTAGGCAAGCTAAGGGCTGATTTTTTTTCCATTATAGGCTAGAGGCTGAAGATTCTGGTTGATCTCTCTAGAATGATTATTCTCTAAGCTTTCAAGCTTTTTTAGAGAACCTTGCTTCTTTCCAGGGAGCTAATACCCTCACAATTTTCCTTTTTCAAAAGATTTCTGGAACCATTCGAGAAGAAATTCTTAAGCAGAAGACTAGAAGACTCAATCACTTGCATCATCAATGGAATAAAGTGGTCCCTCCTGACCAGATTTCCACCGGCGTACTTCCATAGAAACTCTGAGAGAAGAAAGTTCTTGTAATTTTTTATTATTTTAGTCAATTACTTGTAATTCTCTTCAACTTTGTAAAGTTTTCCTATGTTTCAATTTAATGGAAAACATGTTCAATATGATGGTTGTTCTTTATAGACTAGTACTTAGTTGTGGTAGATGATTAGTGGGTTATGATCTCTCTTTTAATAAATCAACCCTTTTATAACCATCATCTTCCTTTCCAAGTTATACACAGAGAAACTGTATCAAAATGCTTCCATCGCATCTCTCCCTGCGGATCGACTCGTTTAGCTCTTGCTATAGCGGATTAATTGCGAGAAAACGGAGAAACTTCTTAACCCTAACCTTTTCATTTTTAGTCTCTTTTCTGTCAATCACAAATCCAGAAGTCTAAAGGAAATCCTATCAGTATACAAAAAGATATCTAAAGGATTGGGATGTATATTCAGAAGATTCAAAGAGATAAGATACAATCCAACTGAAGATTAAGGGATAAAATAAAAATTTATCTCCAACCTTATCAGAAGATCTATTCTGTGGGGCCAATAATTTGGTCTCATCCTCAAGGGCACTTTTTCCTCTCCATTTCTCCTATAAATACTATCATATGCAGAAGGCAAAGGGCATCAGACTGTAGAGAGAGATTTTAGGCTAGGTTTTTGTTCTAATTTAGCTTAAGTTTTTTCTTTAAATGTAATTTTATATTTTCTTGATAGCTTAGTTTAGAAAGAATTTCATGAAAGGAGAAAAAGAATTGTATTTAGAGTGATACTGAGTGTAATCTTCTTCTGAGAGATTTGTATTTATAGTGATACTGAATGTAATATTCTTTGGAGAGATTTGTATTGAGTGTGACAATCAATATAATGTTCCTACTCTTCTTTATCGTTACTCAATCTAGTAGATCGCAGCTTTATTTCTTCTCTTGTTCTACAACACTTTTATTCTGAGGTAAATCTTCTCAAACGATTTAAGGTCAGCATTCATTCAAAACAGGCAAGTTTTCTTTCTTTCATTCATTTCATTTCTTAGTTTAGAAACATGATTTTGAAGCCATTCTTTCTCTTTTAACATAGTTCTTCTTTTATTTAAAAGAGCAACACCATCTTCTTCAATCTTGTTTTCTTCTCTGCTAACACTTTTACTTTTTTTTCTTTTAAATCTAAGAAGAAATACTTTAACCAGTTAATAGTAACTTAAAAAGTACTAATTAAAAACTTTCATCGCAGCCCTTCCTTATGGATCATGACCCACACAGTCAATTGCTATAGCGGTAGAATTGAGCAACCTAGCATGTTCCTAAACTTTACATTTTTTGTGGGCACCGTTATCGGGGAAGGACGGTAAGTTTCTTTTTAAGTTTATGAATGGTTAATGTTGGCCCAAAGGTTACAATCCCCGGGTTATGTGTTTTGATGATAACAAACCATATAAAAGCTATTTGGTACTAATATAAGTTAAAGAATGAATTTCAGGTTGATACAGGTATTGATGGCTCAAGAGTTCTCAAGCATGGAATATTAGGGTTTAGCTCAAACGTTGTTCAACGTCAACTATCAGAGACTCCTCCTTGTAGACTCATATAGTTTGTTTTGTTAAAGAATAGTATATACGTTTGAAGCTCAAATACACACACACAAATTCAATACATTTGGTTTTTGGTTTAACCGGTTTTGGATTTTAAGTACATATATTGGGTTTTGGATTTGAACCAGTTTTAGTTCTGCTGATCTGCTTGACACCCTTTTACATTCTTATCATAACTTCTTATTATTATATTCAAATAGCATGATTTAACTTGCATTTCAAAGATAACTTTCAGATCTAAATTTCTTATTCAATAATCATTTTTAGATTCAAATTTTAAATATGTCAAATATTTAGTTGAACTCTGTTCTTGTTCTGAAAACAGCTTACAGTTTCTGATTTGACACTTGTCAGTGTTTCATTGATATCTTTCTCATAAAAAATGATATTTAGTTGATTTCAATTGCATTAAAAAAAAGACTTAAATATTTACAAATTATTAATATATACCTAATTCTGAATTCGGATGTTTACAGTCTGAAAAATGTGCTCAATTTGACCAATCTGCCAGATTGACAGTAATGGCTAATTTTCTAGAGGCTAATTTTTAACATGTTTTTAAAACGGGGGTTTAAGTTTAAAAAAAAATGTAGTTAGCTATATTAGGGGGTCAATTTCTTCCTCTTTTATTCAGATAAAAGTTTTCTATGTTTACTCTTCCTAAATCCTATATAAAGGGGTCATTAGGGTAGAGATTTTCACAACAACAAATTCAAAGATCAAAAGTTTTGAGTTTTCTTGAGAAAGAGCTTTTGTTTAAGTTTAGGGCTTTTATTTTCAAAAGTTTTTTAAAAATTTTTGGTTCTTAAAATCACTCTTCTGTTTTTATATCACTTACAAAATTTTGAGCTTCAATCTTATATATTATTCTCTAGGGTTTTTTAAAGAAAATTTTTTAAAAGAGAGTTTGTGATTTTTTGATCACCAAGTGATTATTGTATTTGTGGCTCCACTACCTCTGGACTAGAGGAGTGTGATTTAGGAGTTGGGTACTCCCTAATGGTTGTAATCCTTTGTGAAAGTTCTAGTGGATCGGAGATCCCTCTGGGTGAAGGCGGGGACGTAGAGCTAGGTGCTCGAACCTCGAAACAAATCTCTGTGTTTGCGATTGGTTTACTTGTGTTATTTACTTGCTTCTTATTCATTCTTATATTGTCAATCAATACTCTCACAATAAGATTGCATTGCGCACCTCAAACTCTTATTTAGAGGAATCACGAGGACGGAATTCAGAGCCCTTCACGGGGTATTCGGCTTCTAATCTTGCTTTGAGTGATCGTTGCATCATCTCATTTTTTTAAATTTGTGCATTGATTAGCATAATCACCTATTCACCCCCCCTCTAGGTGATTTCAATTGGTATCAGAGTAAGGACTCTAGTTTTGGCTTCACATCCTTAGAGAGATCCTATAATTTGCTAATCACTATTTTCATATCTTCATTCATACACTAGTAAAGATGGCCGATAACATTAAGACCCCTCCCAAATTTGATGGACTTAACTTTCCCATATGGAAAGTTAGAATGAACATTTTTCTACAATCTCTAGGTAGTCTAGTTGCTAAGTCTTTGACCAAGCCTTTTAGTAAACCCGAAGGCGAGGAGGACACTTGGTCCGAACTTACCACCAAGGAATTTGATGCTAATTCAAAGGCTCAAAATGCCCTACTTTTAGCTTTGAATGAGGATGACTTAACACGGGTTATCCATTACAAATCCGCCTATGAGATTTGGCAACACTTATTGGTCACTCATGAGGAAACATCATAAGTCAGGAGAGCTAAAATAGATCTCTTGCGTTCCGAATATGAAAGTTTTAAAGTGGAAGATGAATCTATTGATGATATGATTACTAAGTTTACTAAGATCACAAATGCTCTTACTTCTCTAGGTGATGAAATAAGCAACGACCAAAAGGTGCGTAAGGTGATTTGTGCTCTCCCTTCATCATAGGAAATCAAAGCTACCACCTTGAAGGAATTGAATGACAAAGACGAGATGGAGCTCATAAGTCTTATTGGAAATCTTAAGACTCATGAGATGAAGGAAAAGGGTAGAGAAGAAGCGGTACCTCAAAAGAAAAAGTTTATAGCTTTCAAGTCTTCCTCCACCAACTACGATGATGAAGAAGATGATGAAGAGCTATCTCTTCTTGTGAGAAATGTAAAGAGAATGTACCGCAAGAATAAGCTCAACTATAGAAGGCGATAGGAAGGGAAGGAGGAGAAAAAGATCATATGCTACAACTGTCGGAAACCCGGACACATCATGGCCGATTGTCCAGATTTCAAGAAAAAGATATCTTCCTCCTTGAAGCAAAAGAAGCCGGTTGAAAAGAAGGTGTACAAAGCCACTTGGGACTCGGAAAGTGAATTCGAAGATGAAGTCGACACGGCAAATGTATATTTCATGGCAAACACACCTAAGGCAACTACCGAACCACATGATGATGATAGTGAAATAAGTAAAGAATTGTTGTTACAAGCTTTCATTGAACTTTCAGAAAGTTTTGATGCTAAAAAGGAAGATTGTTTAAAATTGAAAAAGGAAAATGAAATGCTTAAAATCAAATTGCTATTTCTTCAAAAGAAAAGAATGAATTTATCTTCTACTCTTATTTCAACACAAAGAGATTTTGATGCCTATAGAGTTGCTTGCAAAGCTAAATATCCTAAAATTGATAAAAATGAGTTTTCTAAGTTAAAAACTAGAATAAATGATTTGGGAAATGTTTTAAAAGAATGTGCATTTAACAATACTAAATTAGAAGAAATGTTTTCAAAGAAACACATGCATACTTCACATGTTAAACATGATAAATCATCTCATGCTAAAACTCCACATGTTCATCATGCCAACACATCACATGTCAATCATGCTAAAACACCCCATGCTCATAAATCACATGTTCATAAACCACATGCTCATTATGCTTTTAAATATGGAAGAATTTATAAATGTACTTATTGTGGCCGGAAGGTCATTTAGCCAAATTTTGTTATGATCATATAAATAGTATGAATAATCATGTTTGGGTTCAAAACACTAACGTATTAGGACTCAAGAAAATATGGGTACCAAAATCCATTCCTAGTCTATTTGATGCAGGTGTGGGCTCTCACATGACGTGAGAGTTGTTGGTGCCTTGAGGTGAATGCGTTCCAAGCTAAACGGTGACACATTTGGATGCATGACTTTCAAGGGGAGTTTGGTGGGTGGACCACCTTGGTTTGGAGATATGGAGATATGCCCTATTGGTTTTGGTATCGATCTCTTACTTCTCATTATGTTTACATGCTTTCATATTATTCATTTTTAGCATGTTTTGATGTTTCATGATTAGTATGTTAAATGTCATGTTAATTAGACTTGTGACATACACGTATAGTAATTGAGATACACCCATGTTCATATGGATCCATATTTTGTGTTCTCACTTTATTTTAACTATTGTGTATATCCTTACTCTAAGACTTGTACATTTAGCCTAATGATCATATTGATTTATATTTTGTTTTATGATTCATGTTTTGATTAAATGTTTAAATGTAACCTTCATTAAAACTTGTGTATATACTTGTACAACTAATGAGCCATAATTGATTCTTATATGTTTGTGCTTAAATGCTCATTTGTACCCATTAGATGTACGAGTATAGCCTAGTTTTGATGATTAGTGCATTTCAACTTGTATTCCCCATTTTATACATATTTTTCATGTAAATGTATTTAGTTTCATGTATATGTTAATTTTGTTTAAAATTATAGATATACATGTACATCCTTAAGCCACTTGCCTTAATGCAATATACTGTTGTGGACTCGTTTATGCTTGGATGAGTATGTTTACTCTAGTAAACATACAAAATATACATATGTCTTGAGGTTTGTTTTGTTTTGATGAAAATTAAACTTTTATGTTTTTCATGTTTGTAAAGGAATTTGATTTGAGCTCAAATGCCTTATTTCCATAATTTTGTTGATTACATGATTCTTACACTCTATATTTAGTGTTTACTCATAACTTTATTTTCATGAGCTTATATGTGCTTTATAGACTTTGAGTGTCAATTATTATGTGATTTTCATGTTTTCATGGGATGTATGATTTGGTTTCATATTTTGAAGGATTTCTTAATAGTTTTTAAAAATATCTTTAAAATTAGTTTCTATTCTTCAAATGGTAGAGTTTTCAAACTATGCCTATTTACTTTCAAATCATGATTTTTGAAAACCCCTACCTTTTAAGGGCGGTTGGATGGGCGACCATGCCTTGTATACCCTTCTTAAATATCTTTTAAACTTGTGCATGATAAGGGTGGTAGGTTTGAGTTATAATACACTAGATCCTCACTATATTTCTATTGGTATCAAAATTGATATTTCATATATCTGTATACTCATATGTATTTTCTATATATGCCTCATATTTCAATTGGTATATCCATACATACATATATATGATTTGATAGTGCTTCTTTCACATGTCTTTACAATTTTTTTTGAAAAAGCACAAGTTATGTTTGCTAAGCTTGATTTAGTTCATCATGTCAATTATTTTTAATTAGTATCTATTATAAGCTTATGCATTGTTCCTTTTAGTATTTCATAAAGGGGGAGAAAATTCTTGTTTTTAAATTGGTTTTATGTAAAATTGGTATTGGTTGTATTTTCAATTTGTATCAGTTTTCATTTTAAATTGGTATCTTTCTCCCACCATTTATAATGTAAAATACTTTGGTTTGATATATGCTAACATTTTCAATATTAGTTTCAATGATCTTAAATTGGTATTATTCTCCATTTGGTATCCTTATTGCAAAATGATTTTAGTATTTATCTAAAAATATGATTTTTACATTTAATTGGTATCAATATTTTTCAATTGGTATCAATATGTTTATCAAAAATTTTAAATTGGTATATATAAAAAAAACTTAAGTTTTGATCTTTAAGATTTGATGATATGACAATTGATTGTTTTTTCCTTAGCCCCTTTGTTGATGAATTGACAAAAAGGAAAGAGATATTTGAGTTTATGTATGCATATATGCATGTTTATCTCTTATTTATGCATATATTGTTTATTGGTTGTTTCCTAACTTTTTTTGATGTATGACAAAAAGGGGGAGAAGTATTGGTGGTTTCATGTTTTGTACATGTTCATGTTTTGTACATGTTTATCTCATATATGTAGGTTTCATGTTTTGTACATGTTCATATATGTATATGTTGTCATGTTTTACACTTGATAAAATAGAGCATCATTTGAGGGGGAGCTTTTACCTCCCTCCTATATTTTATTTTACAGCTTATATGTTTTATCGTCATCAAAAAGGGGGAGATTGTTGGCCCAAAGGTTACAATCCCCGAGTTATGTGTTTTGATGATAACAAATCATATAAAAGCTATTTGGTACTAATATAAGTTAAAGAATGAATTTCAGGTTGATACAGGTATTGATGGCTCAAGAGTTCTCAAGCATGGGATATTAAAGTTTAGCTCAAACGTTGTTCAACATCAACTATCAGAGAATCCTACTTGTAGACTCATATAGTTTGTTTTGTTAAAGAATAGTATATACGTTTGAAGCTCAAATACACACACACAAATTCAATACATTTGGTTTTTAGTTTAACCGGTTTTGGATTTCAAGTATATATATTGGGTTTTGGATTTGAACCAGTTTTAGTTCTGCTGATCTGCTTACATTTCTTGTCATAACTTTTTATTCTTATATTCAAATAACATGATTTAATTTTCATTTCAAAGATAACTTTTAGATCTAAATTTCTTATTCAATAATCATTTTTAGATTCAAATTCTAAAGATGTCAAATATTTGGTTGAACTCTATTCTTATTCTTAAAACAGCTTACAGTTTCTGATTTAACACTTGTCAGTGTTTCATTGATATCTTTCTCATAAAAAATGATATTTAGTTGATTTCAGTTGTATTAAAAAGAATACTTAAATATTTACAAATTATTCCTATATACCTAATTCTGAATTCAAAAGTTTACAGTCTGAAATATGTGCTCAAAGTTGACCAATCTGCAAGATTGACAGTAATGGCTAATTTCTGGAGGCTGATTTTTAACATGTTTTTAAAACGTGTTTAAGTTTTAAAAAAAATGTGGTTAGCTGTATTAGAGGGTCAATTTCTTCCTCTTTTATTCAGGTAAAAGTTTCTATGTTTACTCTTCCTAAATCCTATATAAAGGGGTCATTAGGGTAGAGGTTTTCACAACAACAAATTCAAAAATCAAAAGTTTTGAGTTTTTTTGAGAAAGATCTTTTGTTTAAGTTTTGGGCTATTATTTTTAAAAGTTTTCTGAAAGTTTTTGGTTCTTAAAATCTCTCTTCTGTTTTTATATCACTTACAAAATCTTGAGCTTCAATCTTATATATTATTCTCTAGGATTTTGTAAAGAAAATTTTTTCAAAAGAGAGTTTGTGATTTTTTGATCACCAAGTGATTATTGTATTTGTGGCTCCACTACCTCTGGACTAGAGGAGTGTGATTTAGGAGTTGGGTACTCCCTAATGGTTGTAATCCTTTGTGAAAGTTCTAGTGGATCGGAGATCCCTCTGGGTGAAGGCGGGGACGTAGAGCTAGGTGCTCGAACCTCGAAACAAATCTCTGTGTTTGCGATTGGTTTACTTGTGTTATTTACTTACTTCTCATTCATTCGTATATTGTCGATTAATACTCTCACAATAAGATTGCATTGCGCACCTCAAACTCTTATTTAGAGGAATCACGAGGAAGGAGTTCAGAGCCCTTTACGGGGTATTCGGCTTCTAATCTTGCTTTGAGTGATCGTTGCATTATCTTATTTTTTAAATTTGTGCATTGATTAGCATAATCACCTATTCACCCCCCTTTAGGTAATTTCAGTTAATTTATCTTCTCTATTTCTATGTGCAAAGATTTATTTTAGAAAACTGACAGCTGTAGGAAATACCTTGGCTACTCTGTGCCTCTACTCAAGAAAGCAGAGCACATGTATATATAGTTCTGCCATGGAAACGCTACAAGAGCCACGTTGGCGCGGCAATTATGTAGGATGACTCACTGATTTTTTTTTTCCAGGGATACAGCATCTGTAGCTATTAAGCTTCTCTTTTGTTTAATACTGCACACTTTTCTCAATTCAATAGTAACTTAGTTGATTGTAATTGCTAAAAATGGTTTAGACTTTGCATTAGGACATTTGTCTAATTTCATTTACATTTATATTACTGTTGAAGAGTGCCAGAGTAAAGGTATGTGTGCATTGCATGTAGCTTAAAATACATTTGGGTGATACATATTGCTTAAGTGTATTTATTTTGCTATATACTTGTACACTTGCACTAAAACGAATTAAAGGCATAACTTTAAACAAGATAAAGGGTGAAGTCATTACCCTTCTTTAACCCGAAAACTATCTCCTTACTCACTAATCCAATCCTAACTAAAACTGAGTAGATGATGGCCCTCGGAACATCTCGGACTCAATAGGAGATTGACCTAAGGAGGAAGTTGTCAGAGTTTGACTATTGTCAAATCGGTGTTCAAGGTTGGGGATTGAGAGACGAAATGTCGAAAAATAGAGGTTTGGCATAATTAGGCTCATTGTTCAGGTATAGGTACCTCCCACAGATCTTATCGCTACCTGGCAAATTAATTATGGTCAAATTGTTGCAATACACCTCATATGGATAGTCTAACCCTTTAGGAGTCGTTTAGGTCTAAGGTCTATCCTAACTAAGACTAAATTTATTTTTCTTTTTGTTTGTTTGTTTGTTTGTTTTTATTTTTTTTAGCATTGTTTGTGTAAAATTTATAACAATAAATTTTCCAATTTTAATAGTAATGCATATTATACCCCGACCTTTTTTGGATAACACCAGCCATGCATTTCATAACTTTAACCAACCAAGTATGGCGGATTGGTTTTATCCGAATTAACATATGCCCCAGTCCTAATATTATGAATAAGACTGGAATAATCATCATCTCTACTCTTCATCGAGTCAGTAGGGATACAACTCCCTCAAGTCATTTTATCAATCACCTTACCAACATTCAGCTTCGCATACTCCTTATCAAGATCACTCTATAAAATAAAAATCTAATTTCGATAAGACTCTAGAAGCGATCGAGCAACAAATTCAAGATTTTGGAAGACTCATGAGCGCTTCAAAATTTTCAAATCCAAGATCTTTACTTTATTTTCCACGTCCCACAGCAACAAGAAGAGCCTACTGACTTTGAAAAGAGTATAAAATCCATGATTCAATCCCAAAATGATTATATTCCATCCCAAAATGATTCCTTCAATAAGTTAGAAGCACAAATAGTTCATTTGGTTAACACAATAAATGATAGAAATTAGGAAAGTCTTCCTACCCAATTTTTGACCATTCTCGATTCCCTTAGCCATATTAATAGGAACCAAGAATCATGGTGTCTTGGAGACTTTAACCAAGATTCGATTTTCTCATATTAATTTGAACTTGATCAATCCAAAACCTTTGACGAATTGGTAAGTTTTCACTTCAAGAAAATCGAACTTGATTATGAATGTGAACCGATCCACAACTTTGTGATTCAGTATCAGTTTTTGAGTCTATGTTGACTCCGGTGTTCTTATTGGACCTATTTTACAAACCAACACTGATTCTTTTACCCATAGAGCATGAAATTGAACCACTGATTTTTTATAACCACATTCCATTGATGGAAAAAAATGTGAATTTCAGTTCTTTGACTTGGAACAAACTCTTGAATCAAAACTGACTCTTGAACCTAAACTTAATTTATGTCATATTTTTGAGTCAGTATTGGTTCCCGAATATTTCACTCTTAAGGCCAAATCAACTATTTCACTAAGTCGCATTCTATTATTAGACCAAGGTATAGATCATAATGATTCTGAGATGATATTTCAAGGTTGGTCATATAAAGAGGATAATTTTCATGTTAGGATCTTGCATGGTTCTAATCAACTAGGAGATGATAAAGTTATAAATAAGAAAAAGATCATAAAAGGTGGGTTCTTTGAAAATTCACATTATTTAAATTGGGCAGCAATGCTTGGCCCAATCCGACTACCATCGGAACCACTACCTTGTGGTAACTTTTTCTTCTTTTTCTTCTTTTTCATGCATTTATGCATTCATTCATACATTGAGGATAATGCCTGAGATAGGTGTGGGGGAGAGTTGTAATATAACATAGGTTTTCTTTTAACTTATATTAAAAAAATATTTTCTTTGTTTTTAAGAACTTTTTGAAAAGAGAAACAATATTTTGACTTAGTTTTGTAAGAAATTAAGTTAATTTTAAGGAATATGTAGGATTCTTAGACTTCATCAAAATAAGATTATTTGTTTGATTTATAAGGTTAGGAAAAAATAAAAAAAGTAACTTAGTCTTGATTTTTACATTGATGAAATATGCATACTTTATACACTTACACACTTAGGGTTCAAAAATGAAGATTCTTATGTCTTATAAAAAAAGAAATATATATATATATTAAAAATTCTGTAATTAAGTTGGGTATTTATGCCTAATAAAGCATAAGTATTCATGCCTAAAAGTGGTCTATACTTTAAATAAAAATCCTTAGTTGTGTGCCCTTATTTGCTCGAGTCCTTAAGTCCTTGCGGTGTTTTCTCACCCGGTGCCCTAAGACTGTCAGGTTTGAAAATCACCGATCTAAGGCTCATTACATGGGAGAATTAGAAAGCCTAATAAAACTAAAGATATTATCGCCAAAATATATAAATAAAGCATAAGAGTTAGAGTTGAAGAATTTTTAGTTAAAATATTCACGGTTATGAAGATGCATATGACTTAGGGTAAAATAATAGAGTAGATGAGAAATATATTTTGATTTCTTACCTTGATTGATAAAAAGTTTTTGAATAGAGACTAATTTTAGGAATGATCAATTATGCTAACCCTAAGACTTATAGATTACTTGATTTTTGCAAGAATACTTCAAATATTTTCTCTCTTTCAAAATGTGTTTTCCAAATATTAACACTTTGTTTTTCTTATTTATGAATTTTGGGGAGTAATTCACTGAAAAATCTCAGGAAACTACAACTCCTCCTCTAGGGGTAACTTAAAAGTTTAAAGGCTCTTTGCACATACTCAGTGCAGTCGCGTGACCGGCGAAAGTGGTCCAATAAATTTTTAGGTTTAGTTTTCTTCTTTTGCTTGAGGACGAGCAAACGATAGGTGAGGGAGTGTGATTGCACACATTTATTGCATTATATATTATTATATTCTTACATTTATCTTATAATAAACTCTGCAATTAACTTGTTTTAATGTCTAAATTATGAAGGATTATTATTAATAGAGGGAGAGAAGATAATATCAAATAAATACCTGTTAAATCAAATTTATATGGATCTATTATTTAGCTGTAGATCATCACAAATATAATCCAACTAAATCAGATTTAGTTGGATTTATTTTGTTAGCTAGGAAAAATGAAGGAGATGGAGGCAAATTCAGAAGTCCAAGGGCAACCTTATCAATATAGATATCTAAAGGATTGGGATTCAAAAGATTCAGAGAGATAAGACACAATCCAACTGAAAATCAAGAGATAAAAATTTTTTATCTCCAGCCTTATCAGAAGATCTTTTCTGTTACGCCAACGATTTGGTCTCATCCTCAAGCGCGTATTTCCCTCCCCATTTCTCTTATAAATACCACCATATGCAGAAGGCAAAGGGCACCACACTACAGAGAGAGATCTTAGGATAGGTTTTTGTTCTAGTTTAGCTTAGATTTTTCTTTTTCTTTAAATGTAATTTTCTATTTTCTTTATAACTTAGTTTAGAGAGAGTTTCATGAGAGAAAGAGAAGAAGATTTGTATTTAGAGTGACACTAAGTGTAATCTTCTTTTGAGAGATTTGTATTGAGAGTGACAATCAATATATTGTTCCTCCTCTTCTTCATTGTTTCTCAATCCAGTAAATCACAGCTTTATTTCTTCTCTTGTTCTGCTTTATTCTGAGGTAAATCTTCTCAAAGATATGCATTCATTCAAAACAGATAAGTTTTCTTTCTTTCTTTTATTTTATTTCTTAGTTTAGAAACACGATTTTAAAGCCTACACTTTTTCATATTTTTTTTCATTCTTTCTCTTTTAACATAACTCTTCTTTTAATTTAAATAACAACACCATCTTCTTCAAGCTTCTTTTCTCCTCTTCTAACACATTTCCTTTTCTTTTCTTTTAAAACTAAGAAAAAAATACTTTAGCCGGTTAATAGTAACTTAGAAAGAACTTACTAAAAGCTTTCATCGCAGTCCCTCCTTATGGATCACGGCCCGCATAGCCACTTGCTATAGCGGTAGAATTGAGTAACATAACACGTTTTTAAACTTTACATTTTCTGTGCAGGTTCAGACTCAATCAGTAGTCAACTAATGAAGACTAGTCGACTAATTATATCTCAGGAGTTGACTGATATGGTGCAACAGAGAGTGAGTATATTTCAATAATCGACTGTATAATTGACTAATAGATTGGACTAGTCAACTAATCATCGCACTGTTAGTTTTTTTTTACGGATCTGACAGTTGTTTGAGTTCTACTCGAGTTTTCTATTTCTCTGAGATGGTTCTGTTCATATTGATGGAGTCCGTGTTGGATTAGGATAATCTAGTAGTCTACATAAACCCCTTGGGTGGCCTTTGAAGGAAAGTCAAGTGCAAATCTTGTTTTCACCATTAAGAGTTGTGAGAGGGAGAATTCTTGTAACTCTTATTATTTTCTTCTCTGTTTTCAATAAAATTTCTCCCCTCCTCCCAGTGGATGTAGGTACTTTTCCCAAAACATGTTAAGTCTGATATTCTTGTGTTTGTGGCGATTAGTCTTATTACTTGCTAGTGATAGATCACTTCTACGCTCCGCTGTCGAGCCATCTCGGTATCCTCTCTTGTTGTGTGTTTTCACAATAATTGGTATCAGAATAAGGGTTAGCAAGATGACCACAACAACCAAGTTTGAGGTAGGGAAATTCGACGGGAAGTCTAACTTCTTGTTATTGAATTTGCAAGTAACAGTGTTTCTTGTGAAGGAGGGTACACACAAGGCCCTGCATAGTGTCAAGAAGAAGCCATCAAGATGGAGGATGAAGAGTGGAACGATATCGACTTTTACGCCAAAGCGATCAACATACTATGCCTATCAGATGATGTCGTCTACAACGTCATGAACGAGAAGATACCTACTAGACTTTGTTGCAGACTGGAGAGCGTTTACATGATGAAGAGTTTATCAAACAAGCTCTTCACAAAGAATCAGTTATACAGCCTTCGGATGAAGGAAGGTACGCTTATTCTACAACATCTAAATGCTTTCAATAGGATTTTGAGCAACTTATTTGCTCTAGAGGTTAATTTAGAAGAAGAAGACAAAGCACTTACTATCTTCTCTTCTATCAAGTTATGACCACTTGAAAACCACCATCATGTATGGTAAGAAAATCTTGGAGATGGAAGACGTTCGTCAGATGCTTCCGAACAACAAGTTAATGAAGAAGATGAAATCCAGAAATGAGGCTTCATGATTGGTTGTGAAGAGCCAATAGGGAAGATCAAAGAGTAGGATACTGATGCCGAGTGACATGGTAGTTTGGTAGAGTTTAGCTTTTGTTTTGTTCTATCTCCAATCACATATTTCAAATCTAATCATTATCTTTGTTTTGTTCTAAGGAATACAGAGAAATCGTCTGAAAAGCTTGCATCGCATCCTTCCCTGTGGATCGACCCGCTTTGGCCCTTGCTGCAGCGGATAGAATTGAGACTGAGAACTTTAACTTTAACTTTTACTTTTTCTTTGCAATCTCAAGTTTCAATCAAAATTTTGGCGCCGTTGCCGGGGAAGGAACGTCACGATATTCTCAAAACTAATTCTTTTATTTTTTATGTTTGCAGGTTTGGAGAACAGGAAAACTAATAGCAGTAAAGGACATATAGCAACTCTGTGCCTCTGCCCTCGAAGGCAGAGTAACAGAGCCTACTACAGAGCCGCGGCCATAGCCGCGTTTCCGCGGCCTGAGTAGTTCACTACTCACTCCGTTTTCTGCAGGTTGCTGCAATTTGCAAGTTTGATTTACTGCTCTGTTAAATATTCTCTGTGATCACCCTGCACACTGCTAATTAATTAACAGTAACTTATTTGTTGAAAAATAAAAAAATTAGACTCTTGCATGCACGTGTCTATTTAATTTTTTTTAATTTTGTTGAAGAGTGCTGGCGACAAGGTACGTTTGCATTGCATATAGATTAGGAAACACTCTTGGCTGATTTACTGCTTTTTGAGTGATTACTTATCTACTGCTTTACACGTACACAAAAAAATTTTAGGGCAAAACCCATTAACAAGATAAGGTAGAGATTTCATCACCCTTCCTTGGCCCACAAATCATCTCCGTCACACTCACAACCCTAACCTTAAGTAAAAATTGACTAGACGTTGGCCCTAGGTTAACTCGGACTCACTAGGAGATTGGCTGAAGGAGGAAGTTGTTTGAAATTAACTCTTGCCAAATCGGTGTCTAGGAAGGGGATTAAGGGCCGAAAGCCCGAAGATCGGTGGTTATTTAATTAAGAAACTTCTTTGACGGAAAACCTCCCACCGGTCTTGCCACCTACCTGGCCGATTAACTTGTGGTTAAGGTCGGCAATATACCTCCTAAAGACAGACTAAAGTTAGGAGTCGTCTAGGTCAAGGCTTACCCTAGATTAGGATTTTTGATTTTTTTTTTTCTTTTTCATTGATTGATTGGGTGAACTTGTTTGCTAATTGTGCATGACAGCTTGGTCAAGAGACCCATTTACATCTAGACTAACTAGAACCAGTTCACCACCCGAGCAAAAGCCCGATTCACACATGGCACAACCACCGTCACTACAAGATAGGTTCTATCCTATTAGGACCTCTCTTCCTTCTTGCATTCAGTTATCCGATGAAGGCGTTGACCAATTTGAGCTCAAGCCACAATACATCAACACTCTTCCCAAATTTCATGGACTTGAATCCGAGGATGCATACTTTTTCATAAGGGAATTTGAAGAAGTATGTCTCATGATGAAGATACCCAGCCTAGGAGAAGATGTCATCAAACTACGGTTTGTCCCATTCGCTTTGAAAGACTTAGCAAAGAAATGGCTCTACAGTCTAGAGGCCGGTTCAATATCTTTGTGGGATAATTTCGTCAAAGCCTTCTTAAAGAAGTTTTATCCCGTCCACAAGACTGCACTAATTAGGAAGAGCATCTTACAGTTTAAGCAAACAGCCAATGAACCTTTTTGGAAATATTTCGAACGTTTTAAGGACCTCCTTGCCCAATCCCCTCACCATGGGATAGAGAAATGGCGACTTTGCTAAGTTCTTTATGATGGATTAGAATATCAAACTAAAACGCTATTAGAATCCATGTGCCAAGGAGGATTTTTGAAAAAGAACAAAAATGAATGATGGTTGTTATATGAAGAATTAGCTGATAATACCATTCAATGGGAACCAACTCCGGAAAAATTTAGGACTAATGACCCTACTTCTTCTAAAGGAGGTATCCATTCCATTGAGGCCAGCATAGCTACCGACGCTAAGTTAGCTGTTGTGATGCGAAGACTAGAAGCTCTTGAAACTAAAGAAACAGTCTCCGTGAACCAAGTCATCCCAACACCTTCGGCGGGCTGTACTTATTGTCAAAACATGAACCATGTGTTCGAGGAATATCCCGTCTTTATCGCGCATCAAACCATGCCCGAACATATGAGTGCGACCTTCACAAGGCCCGCCAACAATCCATATTCGCCCACCTACAATCCCGGTTGGAGAAATCATCCAAATTTCTCATGGGGCCCCAGCAACAATGATCAAACAAGGCCCAAATTCTCTAACAATTTTCAAAATCCACCTTATCAACAAAATTTTCCTAGTCAAAATCCTCCACACTCTTTCCAAAATTCACAAATGGAAACAAGGCTCTCAAACATGGAAAAAAAGGTGGACACTCTAGTTAAAAGCCATGACACGCTGGCTCAAGTCTTGACTAGGATAGAGATCCAACTGAATCAACAAGAAAGACAAAGGGGAACTCTACCAAGTCAACCATTGCCAAACCCTAGGAATCCTAGGCAAGCCAATGAGGCTCAAGACCCAAACCAGTGTAACTTGGTTCATACACTAAGATCAGGAAAACAAGTTGATAATCATGTATCCATGCCACAGGACCCATCTCAGTTGTCCATTCCATCTAGTTCCACTCCATCTCCACAAATCTCCAAAGAAACTGAAGTTGATAAATCAGCAAGACAGGTGCACCAACCTACAGCCCCATTTCCAAATAGGCTTAGGAGCAACAACAATGCACACATGGAGAAACTACTCGAGGTGTTCAATCAGGTTAAGCTCAACATCCCACTTCTTGATGCAATCCAACAGGTCCCTAGTTATGCCAAATTCCTTAAGGATATGTGCACCAAGAAAAGAAAGACAAATGTGCCTAAGAAGGTTTTTCTAGCCACTAACATTAGTGAGCTATTGTCCAACCAGATCCCAGTCAAGTACAAGGACCCTGGTTGCCCCACCATTTCTTGCACAATAGGTCGAGCTGAAATCAATCGAGCACTCCTCGATTTAGGAGCTAGCATTAATTTGCTTCCTTTCTCCGTATATCAACAACTTGGATTAGGTGAACTCAACCCAACCCAAGTTATAATTCAATTGGCTGATCGATCAATTAAAGTTCCTAAGGGAGAGATCAATGATGTCCTCATATGGGTGGGAGAATTCATTTACCCAGTCGATTTTATTGTTTTAGAGACACAACCTGTGTCTAATCCTAGGTCCCAAACGCCCGTCATCTTAGGTCGCCCGTTCCTAGCAACCGCTAATGCAAACATCAATTGTAGAAACGGATCCATGAGATTGACTTTTGGGGATATGACTAAGGAAGTCAATGTTTTCAACTTAGGTAAGCATCCCTACGACATGACCGACCAACCCTTTGAGGTTAACTTCATTGAAAACATGACTAGTGAGCACAACGAGGAGATCACACTAGAGTCAAAGGAAGAGGATGAGTTAGGATCAAGTGATCTCAACCTTGATGAGATTGAATGGGCAGCAAATCTAAGTTCTATAGAGATGGAAAATTCAAGCTTAACACCTCCACCCATCGAGCCACCTCCTTCTTTGGAGTTAAAGACCTTGCCTAAACATCTTAAGTACGCCTACCTTGGTGAACAAGAGACGTTACCAGTCATAATTGCCTCCAATTTGACTAACAGGCAAGAGGAAGACCTACTGACAACCCTTAGGAGACATAGGGAAGCCATTGGTTGGACCATGGCAGATATCAAGGGACTGAGCCCTAAGATAGTCCAGCATAGAATCCATCTAGAGGAAGGGGTTAAACCGAAGAGGGATCCACAGCGTAGGCTAAACCCGCTCATGCAAGAGGCTGTACAAGCTGAAATAGTGAAACTGTTAGATAATGGGATCATTTATCCCATTTCCTATAGCGAATGGGTTAGCCCAATGCATGTGGTCCCTAAGAAGTCCAGCTTTACTGTGGTAGAAAATGACAAGCATGAGTTAGTACAAACACGACTACCTACCAAAGTTCGAGTATGCATAGACTATCACAAGTTGAACGCCGCCACTAGGAAAGATCATTTTCCCCTCCCATTTATCGACCAAATGCTGGAACGATTAGCCGGCCATGAGTATTACTGTTTCTTGGACGGTTACTCAGGGTATAACCAAATCCCAATAGTCCTGGAGGGTCAAGAAAAGACAACGTTCACATGCCCATTTGGGACATTTGCCTATCGTCGAATGCCTTTCGGCCTATGTAATGCCCCCGCCACATTCCAACGTTGTATGTTAAGCCTTTTTTCTGATATGGTCGAGCGCTTCTTAGAGATTTTCATAGACGACTTCTCCGTCTATGGAAATTCATTTGACCAATGTCTCCATCACTTGGAGCTAGTGCTGAATAGGTGCACCGAAAAGAACTTGACCCTAAATTGGGAAAAGTGCCACTTTATGGTGCAGCATGGGATTGTCCTAGGTCATGAGATATCTAGGGAAGGGATCAAAGTAGACAAGGCTAAGGTGGAGATAATAGCCAAACTTCCAATTCCACGATGCGTGAAGGACATTCGTTCTTTCTTAGGACACGCTAGGTTTTACCGTAGGTTCATTAAGGATTTTAGCAAAATTGCTAGACTCCTTACAAACCTCCTAGATAAAGACGTGCCCTTCATCTTTGATGCTATGTGTAATAACGCGTGGGAGAAGTTGAAATTGGAACTCATCTCTGCACCTATCATCTCACCTCCGGACTGGTCCAACCCTTTTGAGATCATGTGCGATGCCTCAGATTTTGCGATAGGCGCTGTCTTAGGACAATGCAAGGATAACAAGCAACACGTGATCTATTATTCAAGTAGGACACTCAATGACGCCCAAATGAACTATACTACAACCGAGAAAGAATTCTTGGCAATAGTGTTCGCTTTGGAGAAATTCCGCCCATACCTACTTGGGACCAAGACCACGATTTTCATCGACCATTCTGCACTTCGATACCTAATGCTAAAAAAGGATGCAAAGACCCGACTCATTCGTTGGATCCTCCTCCTTCAAGAATTTGATCTCAAAATTCGAGATAAAAAGGGTGTTGAAAATGTTGTCGCAGACCATCTCTCTCGTGTGCCAAACGCACCTTCCGACGAACTGCCCATCAATGAAAATTTTCCCGATGAACAACTTCTAGCCATCTCTAAGGAACCATGATTTGCCGACATAGTAAATTACTTGGTCACAAACCAATCACCACCTAATTGGTCAAAACAGGATAGATACCGATTCTTATCTCAAGTCCGGTATTACATATGGGAAGATCCTTACCTTTTCAAGTATTGTAGCGACCAAATTATTAGGAGATGTGTCCCCGACGAGGAAACTAGAAGCGTTCTAGCCTTTTGTCATGAATTTGCTTGCGGTGGACACTTTGGTCCCCGTAAAACTGCCGAAAAGATCCTACAAAGTGGCTTTTATTGGCCAACTTTGTTTAAAGACGCATTCGAATTTTGCAAAACTTGCACAAGATGTCAAATGATAGGAAGGATTTCTAAACGAAATATGATGCCCTTAAATCCAATTCTAGAAGTAAAACTTTTTGATGTTTGGGGCATTGATTTTATGGGTCCCTTCCCTAATTCGTTTGGGCACCAATACATCTTGTTGGTTGTAGATTACGTATCGAAATGGGTTGAAGCCGTCCCTTGCAAGACAAATGACAACAAAGTTGTTGTCAAATTCTTGAAAGAAAACATCTTCTCGCGCTTTGGAACCCCTCGTGCCATAATTAGTGACAATGGTATACATTTTTGCAATAGAACTTTTGAAGCTCTTATGCGAAAATATGCCATAACTCACAAGTTATCTATGCCGTATCATCCTCAAACCAGTGGACAGGTAGAAGTTTCCAATAGGCAAGTCAAGCTTATCTTGGAGAAAACCGTGAATCAAAATAGGAAGGATTGGTCCACCAAATTGGTGGATGCCTTATGGGCATATAGGACCGCCTTTAAAATGATTCTAGGAATGTCTCCCTATAGACTAGTCTTTGGAAAGGCTTGCCACCTTCCTGTTGAGTTAAAGCACCGAGCCTTATGGGCAATTAAGCAGCTGAATTTCGATCTAGATAAGGCCGGTGAGCTTCGGAAATTGCAAATTTCTGAACTGGAGGAGTTGAGGAACGAAGCATATGAAAATGCGAAAATTGCAAAGGATAGGGTTAAGGTTTTTCACGATAAGTTCATCACGAGAAAAACTTTTGTCCAAGGACAAAAAGTGTTACTCTATAACTCTAGACTTCATCTCTTTCCCGGCAAGTTAAAATCAAGATGGACAGGGCCCTTCATTGTTAAGACTATGTTTCCACACGGAGCCATAGAGATCTACGACCCGAAAGTTGGCAGTACATTTAAGGTAAATGGTCAAAGCCTTAAAATATTTTTGGAATCAGTACCGGAAGTAAATGCAGCCATGGGTCTTTTTGACCCAATGTATCGGTAACTCTATCTTTCTGCCAGTTCATGCATCCATGCATTTCATTCATACATTAGAGACAATGCATGAACAAGTGTGGGGGAAGGGTAAAATGTAAAGTAAAAAAATAATAATAATAATAATAATAAAAAGATATAATAAAAAAAATTTCTCTTTATTTGTTCTAACATAACAATAATAAAAAAATTCTCTTTATTTGTTCTAACATAACAATAAAAAAAAAATTCTCTTTATTTGTTCTAACATACAAAAAAAAATATATTAAAAAAAGGACAATATTTTCACTTATCTTTTGAAAGAAATCTAAGTTAGTCTTAAGAATTAGGAAAATCATGATTAGGATTTCTAAAAACTTGGTCAAAATAAATAAATTGTTGAATTTTTAGGTATAGGAGAAAAGTGCATACCTACACTTACACATCTAGGATTCTAAGACAAAGACTCTTGTGCCTTATAAAAAAAATTAAAATAAAAAATTTACTAATTAAGCTGGATACATGTGCCTCAAGAAGCATCTTTATTCACGCCTAAAGGTGATTTTATAAATAAAGTCCTTAGTTTTGTGGCCTACTTCACTCGAATCCTTAAATCCGCGGGGTGTTTTCTCACCCGGTGCCCTAAAACCGACCGGTTTGGGAGCCACCGACTTTAAGTTCGCTACATGGGTGGATTAGAAAGCCTAAGAAAACTAAGAAATATTACTTATATATGTACTAACACATCTAATAGTCAATTAGTTAGGTATGAGGGCCTCAAGAAGCCTTCATGCTTACACGAAAGAAAATTAGATGAGTTATACATATTAAAAAAAAAGAAAGAAAAAAATAATAATAAAGAGGCATGAGAGTCCAAGTTAAGGAATTCCTAGTAAAGATTCATAAGGATGCATATGACTTTTGGTAACGAAAAGACTATACAAAAATTCAATTTTGATCCTTACCTAAAATGGATAACAATTTACTATATAAAGACTAAGTTTAAGAATAAAAATGATAATCCTAAAAACTTATAGACTACTTAGTCTCTTCAAACATATTTCAAACATTTTCCTTTTTATGGATTTTGTGGGTGTAATCCGCTGAAAACCCTCACGAGATAACACTCGTCCTCTAGGGTAACTTAGAGGTTTAACGGCTTGTTGCGAATGCTAAGTGCAACCGTGATTCCTACGAAAGTGAGTTAGCTAGATTAGTTTTTCTTTTATTATTCTTTTTGATTTTTACTCGAGGACAAGCAAAAAGATAAGTGTGGGGGTGTGATAGGTAGTAAAATTTGCATATTTATCACTACATTTACTATCATGTTTCCTATTTATTCTTTTAATTATGCACTATTACTAAAGTTTTGTTATTTAATGTGTGCAGGCCTTGAGTAATTATAAAAGCCTAAATGAAGCCCAAAAGCCCATGTCCAAGCCCAAGTGCAAAAGTTACAATTACCAAATGCAAAAGTTGCAATTACCAAGTGCAAAAGTTACAATTACTAAAAGAAGAGGGAAGGGATAGACTTCTACTCAACCCTAAATGCTTGCAGGACAAGGATAAAGATAAAAGGAGGAGAGTGCAAAGATAAAATTCGTTTTAAAGAGATTTGGATTTAGGGTAACTTGCTTCCCAAGTTATCCCGAATTTTCAAAATAAAGAGTCGGTATGCCAGATCTAAAAGGATATACCCAGATGGACGGACCAGAGGAGGCCACGCGCGAAAGCGCGTCGCCAGAAGCCTATCTATGGCCGCGGAAACGCGGCCATAGCCGCGTTTCCGCGGCCAGATGGATGAGACAGGATACCAGATTTCGTGGAGGAGTTTTACCGGGACTCTACTTCTTCCATCTCCTATAAATACCCCTGCAGAGCAACAGAGAGGGCGCATCCAGAGACAGGAACTTAGGGTTTTCTTTAGGTTTTCTCTTTTCAAATTTCTGTAATCTTCGTTTCGCTTTTAGCATATTTTGGAGGAGGAGGAGCATTGTATTTGGATCTGATTTCAAATAAAGGTTACCTTTTTTGTCATTTAAATTTTTGTCATTTAATTTCGTTTTAATGCTGTGATCTTTTTATTTGTCTTATTCTTCTATCTTTCATAATTCTTCACATTAAACAAAATAAAAAAAAAGTTGAAAATAAAAAAAGATGATTAACTAATTCCAAAGTGTGGTTTGCTGATCTCTTAAACAACCCTAATGTAGTTTAGGAATTGGATGGATTGATAATCATTTTTAGAAACCCTAGGTTTAAGACAGGTTTGTTGAAGATTAAATTGGTAGTTAGTTTTTTCTAATCTAGGTTACACCTCTAAATAATTTTTCATAAATTCATGCTTAAGTACTTTGACAGCATAACCTTAAGATAACACTTTTCTTTTGCTGTACTTAGAAGTTAGGATGAACATTTGTTGAATTTTTAGTAGGGCAAACTAGTTAGATTCTAATATCATTTTTCTTGCTTGAATCTCTTCTAATAAACCTAGGATAGATTTTATTTATTTCAAGATGATATCCAATTTTCGAGACTTACACTATGGGTTGTGGTAGAAGATTAGTAAACTGCATATCTCCAATCACATATTTCAAATCTAATCATTATCTTTTGTTTTGTTCTAAGGAATACAGAGAAATCGTCCGAAAAGCTTGCATTGCATCCTTCCCTGTGGATCGACCCGCTTTGGCCCTTGCTGCAGCGGATAGAATTGAGACTGAGAACTTTAACTTTAACTTTTACTTTTTCTTTGCAATCTCAAGTTTCAATCAGTAACATTTCCGGAGATCACCCAAACTTCGCTTGTGTTGGATCGATTCACAGTGAGCTGATTTTTATCCACTACAAATTGGTGCTTTTATTTTGATTTGATACATATTTAAGATCCCTCTCCCATCTAACCCAAAAATATTTCTCAAAAAGACTCTTTCATAATACTTATGGCCCCAAGAAAACAGACCGTCACCCTCAATGGTGTTACGTCAAGAAGCATCGTCAGGGCCATGGTCCCCCACCTGTTGCTAAAAGATAGCATACCATTGAAGATACAGGCTCAGGGGCAACCACCAGCGTCCAATCAATGCCATTGTATGATGGCCAAATCCTTCGATGCTTGACGACATGAAAAAGCAAATGGATGAGCAACATGCTCGATCAGACCGCGAGCAGGAGATATTGAAGTGTCACAATGATCATGTCCAGAAGCAGATCATAACCCTCCAAAATACTCAAACGCAGACGCAATTGAAAGGCGAACTGGAATCGGAGAGACTCGGACTGATGGGCCCATCACAAATCTGAGGCAGCCTAGACGGACATTCCTCCTACATAAGATTACTCCGACAATGAAGCTGACTCACCTCGTCCCAAGTGCAAGCTGATCACCACCAATCTTAGAGGAGAAGGAGAATCAAAGAATCTCCCGACATCAAAGCCCTCATTGAGTTGATTCAAAGATGACTCGATGAGGCTAAACTGCAGTTCCAGAAAGGACCAAAACTAGTCGCCGCCAAAATCTCTGAATCCCCTCTCTCTGAAGAGATCAAGGATTGCAAGTTTCCAAGAAAGTTTGCAACTCCCACTTTTAACTACTACTCTAGAATTAATGATCTGATTCAACACATCATGCGCTTTTGAGATAAGATGGTGGTCTACACCTACATTGATCCACTCATGTGCCTAACATTTCCATCAAGTATGAAAGGTGTGGCCTCAAATTGGTTCTACTCCTTATTGCCACATTCTATCCACAACGTCAAAGAGGTAACCAAAGCATTCCTCACTCAGTACATCTCTCATCAGGAGGCCAAGAGGAACAACCACTACCTTCTCACTGTCAAGATGAGGCAGAGTGACAGTCTCAAATCCTATATCAGTTACTTTCAGAGTCAGGTAGTCAAAGTCCCCAACTATGGTGAGGAGGTCTCTGTGATCGCATTCATCAGCGAGCTGCAGGTTTCTTACTCCCTATACAAACATCTACTAGAGAATAATGCCACTCGAATGAACGGGGTCTTATCCCAAGCTCAGCCCTACATCCAGTTGGAGGAGTCGATGAAAAGCTCGACCAACCATTCCATAAAACGCAGTGATGATGGAGAAAACTCGAAACTGACATGAAGTTACTACTCGTGCCGGAGATCGGAGATTGGGCAACCCGCCTTTAAAAGATAAGCTCTCATGATTTTCTCACCAAATTTGCTCCAAGCCTACAACTGACAGAGCACTTCACTTTATTGAGGCTCCCCAACAACGAGGTTTTCAACACCAACCATGGGTTAGACATCCGAAACAATTCCAGCACGATCCCACACTCCCCAAAGGTGAATAATACTGCTCTTACCATGATGGTATGGGGCACAAAACTATCCACTGTCGAAGCTTTTGAAAATACTTGGAAAAGCTCATCCGCCTGGGCTTCCTCAAAGAATACGTCCTCACTCCTGAAGCAGCTGTCAGATCTGGACAACTGAGCACTCCGCCTCCTACCAAACCACAACACGCAATCACTTAGTACAAAGCAATTGAGTGATCCAATCCTACCTACATAGATATGGCAATACCTTATGTTTCTCAATTTCATGTATTTTATTTTAGTGTTGAATAATTATATTTTTGCCCCTAACAATGCGGTCCTACCAAGTTTGCTGCTCTACTGATGGGATATCCCTCACTCAGAGATGATCTTGAACTCAACTCCACTGATGGGATTTACCCCACTCGGAGTCAGTCCTCCCACTGTTGGGATGTTCCCTCTTGAAAGCCAAAGCTTGCACGTTCCACTGATGGGATTTCTCCCAATCGGAGATGACAACGCAGGCTCCCGCCTATGCTTCCTCTCGATTAGCCTACAGGCAGTCAAAACTCTCAGTTGTGGTCCTACCCCTGCTCAAAGTCTTTACTCTGCTGAAGGGATTTTTCTTCTCAGAGTCCCCGTTTAATGTTCCATTGATGGGTCACATCCCCACTCGAAATCATAAACATTAGCCTGCAGGCTCCCCTCATCTAACCCACAAGCAGATAACCCCTTGTGGTTTCCCTCTACTAGTGTCAACTCTGATGCTGGGATTTCCCTACTTGGAGACTCAGATCGCCACTCTGCTGATGAATTCTACCCTCACTCAGAGTTGATGCATCCACTCTATCGATGGGTCACACTCACATATCAAGTTCACAGCTCCGTTAATGAGATTTTTCCTCCTTGGAAGCAACCATGAATCCAACTTCGTTGTTGTGATTTCCCCCACTCAGAGGTTCATAACGCCACTTCGCTGATGGGTTCCACCCCATTAGGAATCGTCGCGTTCAATCTATAGATGGGATACATGCCACTTCAGAACCCTATCAAGTTTGCAGGTACCGTTGATGGAATTATCCCCACTCGAAAGGAACACCAAGGGCTTGCCAAAACACTCCAAACCAAACGACCCTACTGGAGAAACAAGTTAAACACTCCAAAAATGTATGATCATCTAGGTATTATCTGAACATAAACTGCTTTTATTCAAATAATATAGTCTTTACATATGTATGCATGTATTGTTTTTCTCGGATTAACATGAATTATGAATATTTAGCCTATAACTGCACATACATATGGTGTATACATGAGATTTTTCTTATTTGGATTATTCCCTCGCATACTAGTTTCGTGCAATTAGAAGCTGAGTATACATAATTTTGTTAACCCACTCTATTAGACTTATATTAACTTTCATTACATTTATTGTGCTATATCTAACAATTAATTTAAGATTTTTTGTTGCATGCTTGAGTTTGCCATCCTCCTTTCCCCCGCTAACAGGAATGTCCCTCCCTCGTTAGGATCCCAAAGCTTGCATATCCCGCTGATGGAATTTTCCCCACTCGGAGATGGCAACGCGAGCACATCTCTGTGTTTACATCTAACAAGAGTATGTTTGATTACATATATTTTATTAAATATATTTGATCACATCTGAAAAGAGTAATACAAATCCCTTTTACATCTTTGTGTTTACAGCTTTTTAAAAAAGAAATACAGCACATTTAGGTCCAGATGTTCCCATCCAACCACCAATAATAGGCTCCCAATACTGAAGCTACAAAGGTTTGAACGTCAGAAAATGCCTCCCAGAAGACATCATCCTATTGCTCGCGCTACTATCCAGAGATCCCGGCTTCGGTGAAGAGAAGACCAAGAGGCGAGGATCGAAGAGGATGCTTAACTTAGGACACCTCTTCTTTTCCACTCCCCATGACTCCAAGGCAACCATATCGATGCCACGGTCCCCATCACATTGTGAGAAGAACGAGGACTCCTCCAGCAAGACATGCAAGACAGTGATGAAATTACCTCCGCACTCCAGTACTTGCCCAGAGAAGTACCACTACCAAACAGGGAGACTCTAGATCACCAGCAAAGAGACTATTGGCCACTAAAGGGAAAAGCCAGAATCCCTCAGGTTGGATTAACTGAAGCCCCAACCATTTTTCATGCACTTTCCCCTGACAGTGGCACCCTGTCACGATAACTAATGCATCATTACAGTCCCTTCATGATGACTAATGCGATGTACCTTTCATACCCCTAGAAGGGAGAGCCCGATCACCATTTTCTTCTCTTCCTCCCTTTCCTTCTCCTTTCTTCATTTGATGAAAAGAAGAAAGGACGACATGGTGTTGCGGCAAGGAAAGAAATTATTGTTTTGAAGCAAGTAATTTTTCGGAAGAAGAAAGAATGATTTTCACTCACAGATCTCCCTCGATTTATAAATGGATGAGAAGACCAACTGTCTCCAATTCAAATTTTCAATCCCTGAAAAGTCAGCCCACAATCTCGAGATTTTCGATAAACAGTAAAGGCAGAAGATCAACTGTTACCATCGCACTATAAAACCTAACCATCTCAGTCAAAATGACGCCAAGATTCGAAGAGATGCAGGCAAAACCTTTCTGCTTCCTGATGCGACAATTGACATCTAACTATGTAACCAACAATTAATTTCAGAAGAACCATAGTGATCCGAAGAGATTCACCACAAAACGTGATGATGAAAGCATCCAACCCGAGTAAATTCGCTTCCCCGAATTCTCTTCCGCAAACTCTGACAAGTGGGAAAGCAGAGGTCATCTATAGTGGTCAAAATTTGACCATCACCAGGACGATGACATGTGTCGCAGCTATCAAGAACTTTTCCCTAGAAATCCACAACTCTCAAAGTCCAACTAGAAGCCTCCACCATAAACAACTTTTCGGAAGTTATCCTCCGCCACATCCAACCTTCCCCGAGTCATCTTCCATCCCGAAGACCCTTCCATCTCGTAGCCACCTTCCACCATTCGAGGTCCTTTTCACTCTGAGGTCCTCCCCGACCTGAAGGCTCTAACTTCAAACCTGAAGCTCTAATAACATATTATCCAAGATCTCCGTTGACATTCAAGCAAAACCTTTCCCCTCTACGTTCATAACGCGTAACACCCGAATCAGCGCAAGCAGTTATGAACAGTGGTAGATTTCTCAGTATGTGATCCTACTAGCCAGCACCTATAATCACAATCATTATAAAAAATTCATCACGTGAAGATCATGCAGTTACAATAACCCTATAATTTTGCCTCCATGACATGCACCTTGTCAGGTTTATATGATTCTTCTTCTCTTAAGAGGAGGGGATCACTTTCCTAATTCTTAAAGCATACACGCATACACTCATAGAGACATAGTAGAAGTTTTTTCTCTGTTAGTCCTCTACTACCAACACACCTACAATTTTCCTCCGCACGGTCTACTTCTTCCACCACATCGATAGTTTTCTCTGCGGTCCTCCCTATTATTCCACCTACTGATTCTCACGCCCGAGGGTCTTAGACCGGTACCACATCTGTACTCCTAACTTGATAGGTGTCTCTTCTTTCGTGTGTTCTGACAGGTAACATCCCCGGAGAGTGCCTAAACTTCACTTGTAGCAGGTCGATCCACGGTGAGCCAGTTTTTATCCACCACACAAAGATAACTTGTTGGTGTTGGTACTCTTTTATTAGGCTATATGCAAGTTTCTAATTTAATAAGCTGAATCGCTCAGTGGTAGAAGATGTTATAAAACTTCCCATCCCATGTATCCCCTCCACCAATACACCTCTCTAGCATAGAAAGCGTTTAAAGTAGTCCTCAAGGGCTCATGCATATCATTCTTTTTAATGGATCCACTCATTCATCTAAATAGCTATGGTGATGTGTACCACCACCTCGAATCAAAGGTTGGATATGAAAAGCTTGGAAATGAGCCTACTAAAGCCTTTCACACTTCTAGGGTATTGGATGCTGGTCTAATTTTTCCAAAGTTCAGAATGGATGTAGAGGACCTCGAGCATAGCATAATATCAATGGAGTTTTGGATCTCTTTATCTACTCTTCTCGAGTGGTTTTTCGAGGGGATCGGATGTCACTTGCGCAACATGTTAGACATGCGATTGTGGTTATTTCTGAACTATGTTGTGCTAAAGAAGTATTTATTTAATTAGAAGATTCTAGTGATATTGTACACAAGGTCAGCCTCCAACATTGATAATACTAATATTATGGAAGCATATATGATATGTTCGAGCATCCGGCTGTTCGAGCATTCAGAAGTATTTTCATATCTAGACTCAGAGTTCTATGGCCATATTAGTTAACTAGGACTTTTTTTTTTGGAATTAGAAATTTTTTGCTAGAATATTTTATAGTATTGGAACTTTTAGTAGAATTTGAAATCACCTAAAGGGGGGTGAATAGGTGATATGCTAATCTAGTGAACTAAATGCGGAAGCTAAAAACTATTTTGCAACACACTTAATACAACCAACAAGTGTAGTCGAATTCCCCGTGAAGGGCTCTGGACTAACTCCTCTTGATTCCCCTAGATAAGGGTTGAGGTGCTATATGAAGCTCTTGTGGTTAAGTATAAGTGAGGCACACACACAAGCAAGCCAAGCATATAAGGATGAACAATATGAAATAATGCAAGGCACAAATGCAAGTAATAAGATATGAATGAATGAATGATGCTTTGCACAAATAAAAGAGAGAGAAGGTTAAGAGGCAATGGATCAAACGCAAACACAATGATATGTTCTGAGGTTCGAGCCCCTAGCTCTACGTCCCCGCCTTCACCGAGAAGGATTTCTAATCCACTATACTCCCACCGAGGGAACCTCCACCGAGGAGGATTTGTTACAACACTAGGAGTACCGAACTCGTCTCTCAAACATCGCCTCACAACCGAGGGTAGGCCCGTAGCCAATACAACCACAATCACCTCTACCGAAGAGAGATACAAACCAAACGCCACCTCTCACTAGAGGGAGCAAACCAACAATCTCAACCTCTACCAAAGAGGGAGCAAACCAATCACCCGATCAACCTCTACCAAAGAGGGATACAACAAAAGCAAGGGTGTTTACAACAAGTGTTTCTTTCAACCACAAACAATCTCTCTTTTCTCTTTTCCACAAAACAAGATCCTAATAGAATAGGATAGATGATAAGCTCAAGTGTGAAAAAATAAAGTGTTTTGATCAAAGAAATACTCTTGGGAAAATACCAAATAGATATGAAAATTTTAGATCAAAAACAAACTTCCCAAAAACCTAATTTCTTTGAAATAAAACAAAAAACTTTAAAAACAAATAGATGAATCTTTGTGGCACTTAAACTCTTTTGGAAACTTGTTTAAAACACTTAAGAAGGTCTAGAAATTTTTCTCTTAAAAACTTAGCCAAAATCCCAAAGAAATGGGGTTTATATAGGCCAAACAGAAAACTAGCTGTTAGGCTGATCTGGCAGCCTGACAGGCTTGCGGTCGACCGGTCGGTCGACCGCCAACGGTCAGAAATATGACTGTTGGAGCAGCCCGGTCGACAGCCCGGTCGACCGCCCGGTCGACCGCCCAGATACAGAGAGCAAGGCTCTCTGGTCCGGTCGACCGCCCGGTCGACCGGCCCCTGTGTCTGCCAGACGTGCACAAGGCTGTGCACGTCGGTCGACCATGAGGTCGACCGGCCCTTGGTTCGGTCGACCGTGCGGTCGGCCGACCTGGCCTGTCAGTTACTGTTCTAGGTCAGAAACTGGGTCAGAAAAACAGTTAAACATATTTCTAAAAATCTTGTAAAATATGTAAAAAATCCCCAAAAATAGTTTTATCATTTTGCATTGATATATAAACTTGTGATAAACATTTCAACTCAAATATCAAGCATATGAAACCATTTTGTGTTTTATCATTTTTACCAAAAACCAAAACTTGTATTTTATCAAACTTGGATTTTTCAATACATGAATAGGATAGTCAAAATAAGTTTGTCTAAGAAGTTCAAGCATGTATGTATATTGAACACATCTCATATACATATAAACCATTTTAAACTTGTTTTGATCAACTATTCATGAAAACAAATATTGGTTAAGCCAAAAACGAAAAACCAATATCCAAACATAAAACGTGTGTGTATTGAGCACTTGAGCATATCAACTATACTAAGCTTTACAAATGGATCTAAACACACTAAACTAAACTAGGATACCTAAGTCTTCTTGATGATCTTCAATCTTCAAGCCGACTCGATCCCAAACGTGATCCACCGAGTGCAAAGGTATGATCTTGATGCTCGGGCACTGGAATCACCATGTGAAAGCTTCCAAACTCCTCTTGTTGAAGCAATCACCAACTAATATCTTGCTAAATGATCTGAAACTAAAATCACAAGATTATTAGTAAACATAACTACATGAGTTAATCATCATCAAAACTAGAGAGGAAGGCCTCCGGGCCAACAGAATTTTGGTAAACAATTAGTGAACAATTAGAACAAATGGAAACAAATGGAACATTTCCTAGAACATTTAAAACTAAAAGGTGGAATATTTCCTAAAACATTTGATGATGTGGTTTATCTTACTTATTTAATTTAATCACTATTTGTTAATTACAATTTAAGAATATTAATAAATAATGGTATTAATAAAAAATTATTGACTATTAGAAATAAAATATTTATTATTTTTAGTGTATTTACAATTGATTGTTTAATGATATTAATAAGTAATATTATTAATAAATAACTATTAGTAATAAGTAATAATTTAAAATAATAATAACTTAATTATTACAAATAATGTCTCATAATAATAGAAAGGTGTTTTCTGATAAACATGTCTCATCATTCCATGTGTTTATGCCAGGGTTCTCTCCTTGTATACACTAAGTCATTAACTCAAAAATATATTATAAATAAATAAATTATTATTATTAGTAAAAATTATTAACTAAACTGAACTATCATTTTATTGCTATTTTAGTTTCTTTTACATTGTTGTATTTATTTTAAAAAATTGTAATTCATAAAAAATCAATAAGTTATTCCTTAGTTAGCATGAAAAAATAGATCAATTGAATAAAAAAGTCTATTAATAAATAATGTCGTAAAAATTGTTAATAAGATTTAACTAGTAATTAACAAGATTTTAAATACTAGTTATTAATATTTAACAATTAATAATAAATAATCATTAGTCATCAAACATTAATATTTATACATTTGGAAGATAATTGTTAACATTAGTCACAAATAAAAATTAATTATTGGTCATTAAAAGTTATTAATCTATTTAAATTTGGGGGCGGAGGGGTGAAAACACCTAGAGGGGGGTGAATAGGTGTAAGTGCTAATCTAGTGAACTAAATGCGCTAAATGCGGAAGCTAAAAATAATTTGCACAAACACTTAATACAACACACAAGTGTAGCCGAATTTCCCGTGAAGGGCTCTGGACTAACTCCTCTTGATTCCCCTAGATATGGGTTGAGGTGCTATATGAAGCTCTTGTGGTTAAGTACTAGTGAGGCACACACAAGCAATCCAAGCATAGAAGAGATATAGCAATATGAACAATGCAAGGCACAACACAAGCAATATATGATAAGAATGAATGAATGATGCTATGCACAATATAAAGAGAGAGAGTTAGAGAGACAATAGATCAAACGCAAACACAATGATATGTTCCGAGGTTCGAGCCCCTAGCTCTACGTCCCCGCCTTCACCGAGAAGGATTTCTAATCCACTATCTTGTCCACCGAGGACTCCCACCGAGGGAACCTTCACCGAGAAGGATTTTTACAACAAGGGAGTACCGAACTCCTCTCTCAAACACCGCCTCACAACCGAGGGGTAGGCCCGTAGCCAAACAACCACAACACCTCAACCGAAGAGGGTTACAAACCAAACTCCACCTCTCACAAGAGGGAGCAAACCACAAGCCTCAACCTCTACCAAAGAGGGAGCAAACCAACAATCCAATCAACCTCACTGAGAGGGATACAACAAACAAATGAGGGTTTACAACTAGTGGTATGTTTCAACCACAAACAACTCCTCTTTCCTCTTTTTCACAAAACAAATGATCCTAATAGAATAGGATAGAAGATAGCTCAAGTGTGGAAAAACAAAGTGTTTTGATCAAAGAAAATCTCTTGGGAAAATACCAAATTGATATAGAAATTAAGAACAAGAAACTAATTCCCAAAAACCTATTTTCTTTGAAAATGACAAAACACTTTAAAACAAATAAGATGGATCTTTTGGCACTTAAAACTCTTTTGAAAACTTGTAAAAACACTTCAGAAAAGTAAGAATTTTTGCTCTTAAAAATCTTGGCCAAAATCCCAAAGAATTGGGGTTTATATAGGCCAAACAGAAAACTAGCCGTTAGGCTGATCTGGCAGCCTGACAGGCTTACGGTTGACCGCCCGGTCGACCGCCAACGGTCAGAAATATGACTGTTGGGGCATTCCGGCCGACCGCCCAGATACAGAGAGCAGACTCTCTGATCCGGTCGACCGCTCGGTCGACCGCCCAGATACAGAGAGCAAGGCTCTCTGATCCGGTCGGCCGACCGGCCGACCAGCCCACTGTGCCAGCAGACGTGCACAGGTCTGTGCACGTCGGTCGACCGCCCGGTCGACCGGCATGGCCTGTCAGCACAGTTTTGGGTCAGAAACTGGGTCAGAAAAACATGTTAAAAAATCTTTTATCTCTTCTAAAAATACCATAGAAATTGTTTTAACATTTTATATTGAAACACAAACTTGTGATAAAAATTTCAAGACAATATTAAACATTAAGAATCATTTTTGTGTCTTGCAAATTTTATCAAGAACCAAAACATGTATTTTATCAAACTTGAATTTTTCAATACATGAATAGGTAAGTCAAAATAAGTTTGTATAAGAAGTTTAAGCATGCATGTATAGAAAGAATACATCTACTATACATATAAACCATTTAAACTTGTTTTGATCAATCTATTCATGAAAACAAATATCGGTTAAACTAAAAACTGAAAAACCATAAAACGTGTGTGTTGTGCACTTGAGCATATCAACTATACTAAGCTTTACAACTGGATCTAAAACACACTAAACTCTATGATACCTAAGTTTTCTTGACGATCTTCATCTTCAAGTCGACTCGGTCCAAACACCGTGATCCAACGAGCATAGCTATGTATCATCTTGACGCTCGAGCTCGGGAATCACCAAGTGAAGGCTTTCAAACTCCTCTTTTTGAAGCAATCACCAACTAATATCTTGTTACATGATCTGAAACTAAAATCACAAGATTATTAGTAAACATAACTACATGAGTTAATCATCATCAAAACTAGAGAGGAAGGCATTCGGGCCAACAATCTCCCCCTTTTTGATGATGACAAAACTCATGGAGTTATATATGCATGGATTAAAGTTAAGCTTCAAAGAAGCTCCCCCTTAACTCATGCATAAACAAATAAACATAAATATGCAATGAATATGAAACATGAAACATGCATAGATATGCATAAACAATAAAAAGGCTCTAGATACCAATGAAATGTTCAAAAACAAAACATGCTCTAGATACCAATTAAAATTAAACTAAAGACAAGACTCGAAGCTGACAAGATTCCTTCTCTGACAAAGACAGACAAGACTCAAAAGCTAAAAAGATTCCAAAGCAGACCCGACAAGATTACTCAAAGCTCTCGACGAGACACAAAGCTCAATGATACACAAAGCAGATTCCAGCCAATTCATCACTCCAGAAGGATCGACACCCTCCTATAAATTCAAGGCCTCTTCATCCATTCAAAGGCAGAGCTAAAACAAGAGCAAAAATTCCTTGTAATCAAAATCCTCCTCCTTCTTCCCTCCTGTAAATAATCTCCAAGCTATATTCCTACTACTCCTTGTATCCGGTCTCCAAGACAATTAATTCAAGTCAAGCCTTGTAAGCTCTCACTTCTTCTGTAATTCAATATTTTCTAATAATATTTCATCTTTATATTTCATCTATTATTTCATCTTTTATTTCATCTATTCCATCTTTGAGCATTTCATATTAAGTAGTTGCATTCATTTATTGATCAAAAGCTCTCACAACAGGGTTGCATTACGCACCTCTAACTCATATTCAGAGGAATCACGAGGAAGAAGTACAGAACCCCTTACAGGATCGAATAGAAAAGTGGTGAAGAGTAGAGAAGATATAGTTCAAGAAGATTTCTTAGAATGGAGTATTCCAAATGAAAAAATAGAAAATGTTTACAGTATAGGTACCTTTGATTTCAACACTTCATATGACATTAAAATTCATGAAGAGACATTTAATATTCAAAACAAATCTCAAACTATTCAACTGTTGTCCAAACTAGCGTTACAAGAGTTCCTTAAGAAAGGATTCCGTTATATTCATTTTGGATTAATACAAATTGCAATCAAACCTCTAGTTCATACTGGTGTAGACATTCCTGTATACACAGCTTTAAGAGACAAAAGACTCAAAGGATATAAGTCGTCCATCCTGTCCATGATTCAAACCAACATATGTAACGGACCAGTCTACTTCAACTGTATGCCAAATTATTCAGTATCCTTGACAGACCCATTATTCCTAGATTCATTAATCCTAAACATCCACTTGCAAGGTGATGAGTTCGAAAGATTCACCGAACAAGTAGCGGTTATGTACAAAATGTATTTTAAATTAATGAGTTCTCACATGAACTCAAGAATCAAAATGATAAGTTCACCTACTCAAGAGGAAACTGTTCTACTTTCCACTATTTCAAGGTATATGTATGATTTGTCAACACAAGAAGTATACATACATACCCTAAACACAATTTGAGTCCATATATATAGATTTGCATGAAAGGCAAATGACTCAAGGGGTATACATGTATATCTTAAAGTTTAACAAAATAGACATATACATGAAATGAAAACACATGATCATAAAACAAAACCAAAATGAGAATACAAGTTTAAAATGCATGGATCATCAAAACTAGACTATACTAGCACATTTAATGGGTTCAAATAAGCATTCAAGCACAAACATATATAGATTTATTTGTGGCCCACTATATGCACAAATATATACCTAGTCTTAATGAAAACTAACATGTAAACATGTAATCAACGCATGAAGCATAAAAACAAGAATATAAAATCATCATGATGAATCTTAAACATGATTATTATGTAAATTCACATGTTATTAAACCTATGATAAACATGATAGCTAAACAAATGGTGAGAACACAAAATATGGGTCCATATAAGCATGGGTGTCTCAAATACTATACATGTATATCAATGGTCTAATAAACATGGTATTTACATGATAATCACTAAACAATAAAACATGCTATAAATAATGAAATGGAAGGCATGTAAACAATACTAAGGAGTTAGGAATCGTTATCAAAACCTAGAAGGCAACTCTCCTTGTCTCCAAAACATGGTGGTCATCTCCACCAAACTTCCCTTGAAAGTGATGCATCCAAATGATTTCCATGAAGCTCGGAACGCATCCACTCCAAGGTACCTCTACTCTCACGTCATGTGAGAGCCCACACCTACATCAAACACACGAGGGTGGTCTTTGGTACCCATATCTTATTGGGTCCATGGGGGTTAGTATCATTCCTAACCCAAACAAATTTATTTGCTAAATTTGGAACATGTATACGAACATAGCAAAATTTAGCAAGGTGGCCCTTACGTCCACAATGTGTACATGTGTACACATCAGCATACATGTGATGGTGGTGACCGTGAGGAGCATGTGTATGCCGTGGAGGGTATGCATGAATAATAGGAACTTGTTTCTTTCGAAACAAGGATTCCAAGCGTGTGTGGCTCTTGGCACATTCGCTCAAAGTGGAGCCCAAACAATCCATATTCTTCTTAATTAAATTTATATCATTTTCAATCAAAGAAGAAGTGGAACATGCAATAGGTGAAGTGTGTGATACTACCCTAGCATGGCAAAACATGTGCATCAATCTTATTTTGTAAAACAATATTTTTCTTTAAACAAACATTTAAATCATTTGAAATAAAGATTATTTTATTTTTCAAAGCAACATTCTCTTTTAAAACAAAATCAACTTTTGAAGACAAATTTTCATTTTTCTTCAAAAGTGTTTCACAATCATTTTAGATTTTAAAACTTTATTTTCTTTTAGTGCAAGATCAAGTTGAGATTTCAATGAATCCCTTTCATTAGAAATCTCCACTTTCTCTTGCAAAACCATATTAAGTCTAGAAAACAAATCTTTATTATCATTGTTAAGGCCTAGACTTTTCTTTTTCAAAATCTTATATTTTTCAATCAATTTTCACACACAATGGATAGTTCTTCATTCAAAGCATGGGCATCAACAAATTCATCACATGAAGAACTAGCATCAAAACTATCTAGTTGAGATTCCGATTGTACCTCAAGGGAGTCATTCCCTTGGATCATGAAGCATTGTGACTCGGATTCTCCACTAGACTCCTCCTCTTGTTGGATTGGCAATTGAAGCTCGGAGGTGGTTGTGGTTGTCAACTTGTTCCACACTGCAAAGGCGGAATCAAGGTTAGAAACATGCATAAGATATTCTTTGAAAGCGTGCTTCTAATGGCCTCAAGGGCTTGTGCATTGGCCCCTACATGCTTGCTATCACTAAGGAAGGATTCCTTGGTAATGGCAAGGTGAACCTTATATCCTAAGGTTTGGAGGTATATGGACATCCTAGTCTTCCAAACAAGAATGTTGGAAGGGTCAAATATGGGTGGGGTCATGAAGTCCATGGGTCCAAACTATATGTGTGCAAACAAGCAAATGCAAATGTAGATTAGCAAACAAGGATCTCACTCCTAGGTGGTTAAACCTAAATATCAGGAGCGTAGGCTCTGATACCAATTGAAATCACCTAAAGGGGGGTGAATAGGTGATATGCGAATCTAGTGAACTAAATGCGGAAGCTAAAAATTATTTTGCAACACACTTATTACAACCAACAAGTGTAGCCGAATTCCCCGTGAAGGGCTCTGGACTAACTCCTCTTGATTCCCCTAGATAAGGGTTGAGGTGCTATATGAAGCTCTTGTGGTTAAGTATAAGTGAGGCACACACACAAGCAAGCCAAGCATATAAGTATGAACAATATGAAATAATGCAAGGCACAAATGCAAGCAATAAGATATGAATGAATGAATGATGCTTTGCACAAATAAAAGAGAGAGAGGGTTAAGAGGCAATGGATCAAAAGCAAACACAATGATATGTTCCGAGGTTCGAGCCCCTAGATCTACGTCCCCGCCTTCACCGAGAAGGATTTCTAATCCACTATACTCCCACCGAGGGAACCTCCACCGAGGAGGATTTGTTACAACACTAGGAGTACCGAACTCCTCTCTCAAACACCGCCTCACAACCGAGGGGTAGGCCCGTAGCCAATACAACCACAATCACCTCTACCGAAGAGGGATACAAACCAAACTCCACCTCTCACTAGAGAGAGCAAACCAACAATCTCAACCTCTATCAAAGAGGGAGCAAACCAATCACCCGATCAACCTCTACCAAAGAGGGATACAACAAAAGCAAGGGTATTTACAACAAGTGGTTTCTTTCAACCACAAACAATCTCTCTTTTCTATTTTCCACAAAACAAGATCCTAATAGAATAGGATAGATGATAAGCTCAAGTGTGGAAAAAACAAAGTGTTTTGATCAAAGAAATACTCTTGGGAAAATACCAAATAGATATGAAAATTTTAGATCAAAAACAAACTTCCCAAAAACCTAATTTCTTTGAAATAAAACAAAACACTTTAAAAACAAATAGATGAATCTTTTTGGCACTTAAACTCTTTTGGAAACTTGTTTAAAACACATAAGAAGGTCTAGAAATTTTTGCTCTTAAAAACTTAGCCAAAATCCCAAAGAAATGGGTTTATATAGGCCAAACAGAAAACTAGCCGTTAGGCTGATCTGGCAGCCTGACAGGCTTGCTGTCGACCGGTCGGTTGACCGCCAACGGTCAGAAATATGACCGTTGGAGCAGTCCGGTCGACCGCCCGGTCGACCGCCCAGATACAGAGAGCAAGGCTCTCTGGTCCGGTCGACCGCCCGGTCGACCGGCCCCTGTGTCTGCCAGACGTGCACAAGGCTGTGCATGTCGGTCGACCGTGAGGTCGACCGGCCCTTGGTTCGGTCGACCGTGCAGTCGGCCGACCTGGCCTGTCAGTCACTGTTCTGGGTCAGAAACTGGGTCAGAAAAACAGTTAAACATATTTCTAAAAATCTTGTAAAACATGTAAAAAATCCCCAAAAATAGTTTTATCATTTTGCATTGATATATAAACTTGTGATAAACATTTCAACTCAAATATCAAGCATATGAAACCATTTTTGTGTTTTATCATTTTTACCAAAAACCAAAACTTGTATTTTATCAAACTTGGATTTTTCAATACATGAATAGAATAGTCAAAATAAGTTTGTCTAAGAAGTTCAAGCATGTATGTATATTGAACACATCTAATATACATATAAACCATTTTAAACTTGTTTTGATCAACTATTCATGAAAACAAATATTGGTTAAGCCAAAAACGAAAAACCAATATCCAAACATAAAACGTGTGTGTATTGAGCACTTGAGCATATCAACTATACTAAGCTTTACAAATGGATCTAAACACACTAAACTAAACTAGGATACCTAAGTCTTCTTGATGATTTTCAATCTTCAAGCCGACTCGATCCCAAACGTGATCCACCGAGTGCAAAGGTATGATCTTGATGCTCGGGCACTGGAATCACCATGTGAAAGCTTCCAAACTCCTCTTGTTGAAGCAATCACCAACTAATATCTTTCTAAATGATCTGAAACTAAAATCACAAGATTATTAGTAAACATAACTACATGAGTTAATCATCATCAAAACTAGAGAGGAAGGCCTCCGGGCCAACAGAATTTTGGTAAACAATTAGTGAACAATTAGAACAAATGGAAACAAATGGAACATTTCCTAGAACATTTAAAACTAAAAGGTGGAATATTTCCTAAAACATTTGATGATGTGGTTTATCCTACTTATTTAATTTAATCACTATTTGTTAATTACTATTTAAGAATATTAATAAATAATGGTATTAATAAAAAATTATTGACTATTAGAAATAAAATATTTATTATTTTTAGTGTATTTACAATTGATTGTTTAATGATATTATTAAGTAATATTATTAATAAATAACTATTAGTAATAAGTAATAATTTAAAATAATAATAACTTAATTATTACAAATAATGTCTCATAATAATAGAAAGGTGTTTATGATAAACATGTCTCATCATTCCATGTGTTTATGCCAGGGTTCTCTCCTTGTATACACTAAGTCATTAACTAAAAAATATATTATAAATAAATAAATTATTATTATTAGTAAAAATTATTAACTAAACTGAACTATCATTTTATTGCTATTTTAGTTTCTTTTACATTGTTGTATTTATTTTAAAAAATTGTAATTCATAAAAAATCAATAAGTTATTCCTTAGTTAGCATGAAAAAATAGATCAATTGAATAAAAAAGTCTATTAATATATAATGTCGTAAAAATTGTTAATAAGATTTAACTATTAATTAATAAGATTTTAAATACTAGTTATTAATATTTAACAATTAATAATAAATAATCATTAGTCATCAAACATTAATATTTATACATTTGGAAGATAATTGTTAACATTAGTCACTAATAAAAATTAATTATTGGTCATTAAAATTTATTAATCTATTTAAATTTGGGGGCGGGGTGGGGGGTGAAAACACCTAAAGGGGGGTGAATAGGTGTAAGTGCTAATCTAGTGAACTAAATGCGCTAAATGCGGAAGCTAAAAACAATTTGCACAAACACTTAATACAACACACAAGTGTAGCCGAATTCCCCGTGAAGGGCTCTGGACTAACTCCTCTTGATTCCCCTAGATATGGGTTGAGGTGCTATATGAAGCTCTTGTGGTTAAGTACAAGTGAGGCACACACAAGCAATCCAAGCATATAAAAGATATAGCAATATGAACAATGCAAGGCACAACACAAGCAATATATGATAAGAATGAATGAATGATGCTATGCACAATATAAAGAGAGAGAGTTAGAGAGACAATGGATCAAACGCAAACACAATGATATGTTCCGAGGTTCGAGGCCCTAGCTCTACGTCCCCGCCTTCACCGAGAAGGATTTCTAATCCACTATCTTGTCCACCGAGGACTCCCACCGAGGGAACCTTCACCGAGAAGGATTTTTACAACAAGGGAGTACCGAACTCCTCTCTCAAACACCGCCTCACAACCGAGGGGTAGGCCCGTAGCCAAACAACCACAACACCTCTACCGAAGAGGGTTACAAACCAAACTCCACCTCTCACAAGAGGGAGCAAACCACAAGCCTCAACCTCTACCAAAGAGGGAGCAAACCAACAATCCAATCAACCTCACCTCGAGGGATACAAAAAACAAATGAGGGTTTACAACTAGTGGTATATTTCAACCACAAACAACTCCTCTTTCCTCTTTTCCACAAAACAAATGATCCTAATAGAATAGGATAGAAGATAGCTCAAGTGTGAAAAAACAAAGTGTTTTGATCAAAGAAAATCTCTTGAGAAAATACCAAATTGATATAGAAATTAAGAACAAGAAACTAATTCCTAAAAACCTATTTTCTTTGAAAATAACAAAACATTTTAAAACAAATAAGATGGATGTTTTGGCACTTAAAACTCTTTTGAAAACTTGTAAAAACACTTCAGAAAAGTAGGAATTTTTGCTCTTAAAAATCTTGACCAAAATCCCAAAGAATTGGGGTTTATATAGGCCAAACAGAAAACTAGCCGTTAGGCTGATCTGGCAGCCTGACAGGCTTGCGGTCGACCGCCCGGTCGATCGCCAACGGTCAGAAATATGACCGTTGGGGCATTCCGGTCGACCGCCCGGCCGACCGCCCAGAGATACAGAGAGCAGACTCTCTGATCCGGTCGACCGCTCGGTCGACCGCCCAGATGCAGAGAGCAAGGCTCTCTGATCCGGTTGGCCGACCGGCCGACCGGCCCACTGTGCCAGCAGACGTGCACAGGTCTGTGCACGTCGGTCGAACGCCCGGTCGACCGGCATGGCCTGTCAGCACAGTTCTGGGTCAGAAACTGGGTCAGAAAAACATGTTAAAAAATCTTTTATCTCTTCTAAAAATACTATAGAAATTGTTTTAACATTTTATATTGAAACACAAACTTGTGATAAAAATTTCAAGACAATATTAAATATTAGGAATCATTTTTGTGTCTTACAAATTTTATCAAGAACCAAAACATGTATTTTATCAAACTTGAATTTTCAATACATGAATAGGAAAGTCAAAATAAGTTTGTATAAGAAGTTTAAGCATGCATGTATAGAAAGAATACATCTACTATACATATAAACCATTTAAACTTGTTTTGATCAATCTATTCATGAAAACAAATATCGGTTAAACTAAAAACCGAAAAACCATAAAACGTGTGTGTTATGCACTTGAGCATATCAACTATACTAAGCTTTATAACTGGATCTAAAACACACTAAACTCTATGATACCTAAGTCTTCTTGACGATCTTCATCTTCAAGTCGACTCGGTCCAAACACCGTGATCCAACGAGCATGGCTATGTATCATCTTGACGCTCGAGCTCGGGAATCACCAAGTGAAGGCTTCCAAACTCCTCTTTTTGAAGCAATCACCAACTAATATCTTGTTACATGATCTGAAACTAAAATCACAAGATTATTAGTAAACATAACTACATGAGTTAATCATCATCAAAACTAGAGAGGAAGGCCTTCGGGCCAACAGGGGGGTGGGGTGGGAGAGAGATAAAAAGTTCCAATTCCTACTAATGGTTCTCGTGAAAAAAACTAGAATAATTTTGGAGGGTGGAACATTCTCTATTCTCTATAGTGAACCAAAATCTGGAATATTTTTTTCCTAGTTCCAGTTCTAGCTCTAAGTATGACAATACTTAAAAAGAGTTTCATTTCCAGTTCTAGTTGACTAACACCGAAAATATGTTCTAGTTCTAGTTCTCGTTAAAAGTTTCAATTGAATAATAACCTTAAAAATTGTTCCAGAAATATTCCAGTTCTTTATAGTTGACTAACCAACGTAAAAGTATTAGGGCGTCCTATCAAATCAGGACTAGGAATCCTTCTCGAAGTAAGATTCAATCGGACAGGATCTAGACAAACGAATATCTTTAACTTACTCGGGCGATATTTTCCTTATATGATGTTCGTTTTTTATGATCTTGGGCTCGTATCGAAGCTAAGGAAAGGATATGTTTAATAGAACCAGTGTCATACCCCGCTTATCAAAATATACTATAACAGTGACGCGATGAGAATCGGTGATGCATATATATGAGGAGAATACCCCATACGTATATATGCTAAGCCTCAATACAGGGAATAAACATAATAATTTCATGATTATCCAGCTTTATTCACAAGTACAAGAATATTTACAGAGTCAAGATTTATTACATGACCAGGAAACAATATCAAGAAAAACAAAGGTTATCACTGGCTGAAAAACAAAGGAGAGTCAACTATTCGAGCTTCACAACACGTTCAATGTACTCTTGCTTCTGCAAAATCTCTGAATCTGTATCTGAGCATGCAAACTCAGGATCATCAATAAGCAATCTCGTGAGTAGTAAAATGAAGGACGCAATAGTATAATATAATTATAATATCAGGCAATACATTATAACAATATAATAAGTAAAATGAGAAACATTGCTTAGTTAAATAGTGGTGTAGTTATTCTTTGAGAGGTTACATATGCGGAAGTGCCTTGTTTCATGACAATTAAAGTAAAAAATAGCTTGCAAGAATTGATGTGAACAATTGGTATATCACCATTGTCATAATATACAGTGTCCCATATCACTGGTAGCCCATACAGAAGCCCACACCCCAATAGAACTCATTCAAATATGGTATACAGGTACCATTATCCGAACGAGAGAGTGATCAAATAACACATCATCATTGTTGAGTTATTTAATGTGATGTTATTTGAAACTGAACTAGAGACATTATCCATACTTTGGTGGGTTTCATGTATACCTGGAACTACGGCTACACGAGTGCCCAATCTTGCAGAACCGAGCCAGCACCGCTAAGTGCCAATAATTATAGTACCATCACGTACCCATCACGACAAGCAATATTCATCCAAAATGCAGACGTTATCTCCATTCAGTTTTCCCAAACCCAGTGTCAATTATTTAGTGGTAATGTTACACGGATACTGGGTCTGATCAATAACATTGCTTATCACATGATACAAAAAAACAAAATTTCTCCATAAACACGGTAACATGAACAATTTTCCAATATAACAAGATTTGCCCCAATAATTCCAGTAATATTAACTCGATCAATATCACGCTATGATCATATACAATTAATTCATTTCAAATTCTTCATAATCATGTCTAAGTTTTTCAAATCAACATTTACAGGAGTTTCTTAATCAGATAACAAGTCTAGCAATAACCACACATTAATTCAAATGAATATCTATAAAAATTCACTTAAAAATCGATGAACCAACCTACCAAACTATAGTATAGTATAATTTGTTCAAAACATAATTTATTGTGAAAAAGTTAAAAAGCACTCACATTGTTTGTGACAGACACATAACTCTCGTCTCCACGATCGTAAGGCACGAGAATCACATAAATCGGAGTCAGAATAGCCGAGTTATTGCCCGAGAACTAAATCAGATGCTAAACGGGTCTGGATTTACTTAATGGGTATGTATTGTTGCTAACGGGTCAGGTCCTCTATTGGGTTAAACCCTATAACCCAAAATCCAATAATTTAAGTGATCTAGGTTAGGTAAGATTGCAATTAGGTTAGAGTTGGGTTGCAAATGGGTTTCGGTTCATTAAGAGAAAGATAGAGAGAGATAGAGAGAGGGAAGTAGTGGAGGTGGCGGCCTAGGTACGGCTACGCGTCGCGGCTGCACGGCAGTGGCGCGGTAGTGCCAATAGTGGTCCGGCCAGATGACAGTCTGGCCGACGGTGGAGAGAGAAAAGAGAGAGTGTGAAGAAGATAAGGGAGTGAGAAAGAAAAGAGAGAGGAAGGAGAAGAAGGGGAAGGAGGAGGAGGTGGTGGTCCAGATGAGGCGCGTGGTGGCTCAACGACAGTCTGGGCGGTGTTGTGTGGCGGGCAAGCGTGGCAGCATGGACAGAGAGGAGGAGGAGAACGAGAAAAGAAAGGATAGAGAGAAGAGAGAGAGAGAGAGAGAGAGAGAGAGAGAGAGAGAGAGAGAGAGAGTGTAAGAGGAGAAAGAAGGTTAGGCCTATCGGCGGCCGGCAACCAGGTGGGCAGGGGGAGAAGTGATGAAGGTGATCAAGTGGGCTGTGGGTTGGGATGAAAGGGAAAGAGTGAGAGAGAGAGAGAGAAAGAGAGAGGGAAAGTTGAAGAGAGAGAGAGATGTTGGCCCAGAGGCCTTCCACTCTAGTTTTGATGATGATTAACTCATGTAGTTATAGTTTACTAATAATCTTGTGATGTTTAGTTTCAGATACTTAACCAAGATATTAGTAGGTGATTAGCTTCAACAAAGGTGTTTTGGAGCTTTCACATGGTGATTCAAGAGCTCGAGCGTCAAAGTTCATATCTAGCACTCGTTGGATTCAAGCTCAGTGGATCACGTTTGGATCGAGTCGACTTGGAGAAAGCGCTCTACAAGAAGATCTCAGTTTGTTTTTGAATAGTTAGTTTAGATCCATTGTTAAAGATTAGATAGTGTGATTTGCTCAAGTTCACAACACACACACGTTTCATGTTTATTGGTTTTCGGTTTTTAGTTTAACCGATCTTGGTTTCATGAATAGATAGAATCAAAACAAGTTTACATGGTTTAATGCATATTAGATTTGTTCATATACATATATGCTTCATATTCTTAGAAAAGCTTATTTTGATAACCTATTCATGTACTTCGGTTTTGTATTTTAACAAAACTTATTTTCGGATTTAATGTCAAAAACATTGATATATATCTTTATATGTATATGGATTATATCCATATATAACATGCTTAAAAGTTGTTTAAATATCATGTTTTTGTATTTGGATGTGTTTTGGAAAAATCGAATTTCTATTTCAAAATCTAAGTTTTGGAAAATACAAATTTTGGTTTTCGGCAAAAATTGTAAGTCACAAAAATGGTTCAAAATGTTTGTAACATGGTTTGATTTTTACTCAAACATGTTTGTATTTCAAAGATATAATAAGAACTTATTTTGTGAATTTTAGAGATTTTATGGGATTTATTTGATAATTAAAAACCCAATTTTTAAGTTCTGAAATTTACCCTGCCAGGCCCTGGTGGTCGACCGGAATGGTCGACCGGACCAGTGGTCGATCGACCGGATTGGTCGACCGACATGCACAAGGACGTGCACGTAGGCCAGCTTGTCGACCGAGCGGTCGACCGACTGAAGTCAACCCACTCTCGGGTTGGCCCGGTCGACCGGCCAGAGAGCCGTTGCTCTCTGGTTCTGGGCGCAGTCGACCGGGCGGTTGACCGACAGGCTCAACGGTCAATTTTTTGATCGTTGGACGGTCGACCGGCCAGTCGACTGGAAGGTCATTTTTGACCTTTCTGCCAGCCAATGGGTAGAACTTTTATGGGGCTATAAATAACCCATTTGATGTAGTGTTTCAACAAGTTTTTAGAGCAAAAATTTCCTACTTCTCTAGTGTTTAAACAGCAAGTTTTCAAAAGAGTTTTGGGTTCAAAAGATCTATCTTCATTTGTTTTAAAGTGTTAGAAAATTCAAAGAAAAAGAGAGTATTTGGGAATTGGTTTTTGATCTCTATTTCAATATCTATCTTGTGATTTTCTCAAGTGTTTTTCTTTATTGTTTTCATTTCCAAACACTTTATTTTCTCACTTGAGTTTATCATATCTACCTATCTATTAGGATCTTTGTTTAGTGAGAAAGAAATTAGTTTGTAGTTGTGGAAACCACCAAGTTGTAAACCCTCCTTATTTGTGATATCCCTCTTGTGTAGAGGTTGATTATTGGAGTGGTGGCTTTGTGCCCTATCCCTCTAGTGAGAGGTTGATTGGTTGGCTTTGTGTCCATCCCTCAAGTGTGAGGTGATTGTGTTTGAGTGGCTTTGTGCCTAACCTCTAAGCGTAGAGGTTGTGTTGTATTTGAGAGAGGAGTTGTGTACTCCTGGTTATTGTATTGCCCCAAATCCTTATTGGAGGTTTCCATATGGAAAGTCCTATGTGGAGAAGTTAGTAGAAATCCTTCTGTGTGAAGGCGGGGACGTAGAGCTGGGTACTCGAACCTCGAAACATATCCTTGTGTTTGTGTTTGATCCATTAACTCTAACTCTCTCTTTTATATTGTGCCTTGCATTGATTCATATTGTCATATCATATTTATGCTTGGTTGTGATTGTTTGTGTGCCTCACTTTTGTTTAACCACGAGAGCTTCATATAGCACCTCAACTCTTATTCAGAGGAATCAAAAAGAGTTAGTCCAGAGCCCTTCACCGGGAATTTGGCTACACTCGTTGGTTACACTAAGTGTGTTACAATTAAGTTTTAATTTTCGCATTTTGTTTATTAGATTAGTCGTACACCTATTCACCCCCCTCTAAGTGTACTTTCAATTGGTATCAGAGCCTACGCTCCTGATATTAGGTTTAACCACCTAGGAGTGTGATCTTGATTTGCTAATCTACATTTGCATTTACATTTGCATACATATAGTTTGCACTCATGGATAGCCCTCCCATGTTTGATATCTCTAGACTTGATATATGGAAGGTTATGATGAGTTGTCACTTAAAAGCCTTAGGTTACAAACTTTACCTTGCCATTATCAAGGAATCCTACCTTAGTGATAGCAACCATATAGAGGCCAATGCACTAGCCCTAAAGGCACTTAGAGCATCTCTTGATAAAAAATATTTATATGTGTTTTCTCACTATGATTCTGCTTTTGCAATATGGAACATTTTGACATCTCCTGAGCTACCAACGCTTATTAATAAGAAGAGCAAATCTAGTCGAGACGAATCCGACGAACGATGCTTCATGGTCCAAGGGAATGACTCCCTTGAGGTACAATCGGAAACTCAACTAGATGCTAGTACTAGTTCATATTGCAATGAGTGTATGGATGCACAAGCCTTAAATGATGAACTTGCTAAAAATTGTGAAAATTTGATTTTAAAATACAAACTTTTGAAAAAGGATAGTCTTGATTTAAAAGAAGAAAATAAAAATCTATCTTCTAGACTTGAGATTGCTTTACAAGAAAAGGTTGAGATTTCAAATGAGTGTGACTCTTTGAAAACCCAATTTGAACTTGTTTTAAATGAAAACAAGATTTTGAAAAATAAAAATGATTGTGAAAATATTTTGAAGAAAAATGAATCTTTAACTTCAAAACTTAATTTTGTTTTAAAAGAGAATGAATCCTTGAAAAACAAATTTACTTCTATTTCAAAGGATTTGGATTTGGTTTCCAAGAAAAATATTTCTTTGAAAAATGATTTAGATTCTCATGTTCTCCATGCTAGTGTAGCTTCTTCATCTAACTCACCTATTGCATGCACCTCTTCTTCCATGATTGAAAATGATATTTGTATGCTTAAGAAGAGTGTGGATTGTTTAGGCTCCACTTTGAGCCATTGTGCTTTGAACCACTCACGGTTGGAATCTATGTTTCGAAAGAAACAAGTTCCTCTTATGCATGCACACAAACCACAGCATACACATGCTCCTCACGTACACACTCATAACACGATGTATGCTCATATGTACACTTGTACACATTGTGGACGTAAGGGCCACCTTGCTAAATTTTACTATGATAAGATACATGATGTAAATTTAGCAATTAAATTTGTTTGGGTTAGGAAAGGAACTAACCCCATGGACCCAAAAGAGTATGGGTACCAAAGACCACCCCTATTATATTTGATGTAGGTGTGGGCTCTCACATGACGTGAGAGTAATGGTGCCTTGAGGTGGATGCGTTCCGAGCTTAAAGAGGACTATTTGGATGCATCACTTTCAAGGGAAGTTTGGTGGGAGGACCACCTTGTTTTGGAGACATGGAGAGTTGTCCTCATGGTTTTGGTAACTATATCTTACTCCTTATTTACGTTTGCATGCTTTTTCATTTATAGCATGTCTTGTTTTAATGTTCATTATGCCATATGCCATGTTTATTAGTCCTATGACATGCATGATTAGTATTTGAGACACCCATGTTTATATGGACCCATGTTTAGTGTTCTCACTTTAGTTTAACTAATGTGTATGTCCTAAATCTAATGCATGTGCATTTGCCATAATGATCTTATGAGTTTTTGTTTTGATTTCTATGCTTCATGTTCTGATTACATGTTTAGATGTTAGTTTTCATTAAAACTTGGATATATACTTGTACAACTAGTGAGTTACAAATAGACTATTATATTTTTTTGCTTGAACGCTCGCTCATTTGTACCCATTAGATGTACTAGTATAGCCTAGTTTTAATGATTCATACATTTGACTTGTATTCCTATTTTGTACATGTTTTTCATGTTTATATTTAACTTCATGTATATGTCTATTTTGTCTAAACTAATTGTTATACATATACATCCTTGATCCACTTGCCTTCATGCATATACTTTCGTGGACTCATTATATTTGGATATGTATGTATACTTTAGTTTGTATATGACATACACATACCTTGAACGATTCTAGTTTTGATGATTTTCATGTTTTAAGGAATTTCATTTTGAGCTCGATTGCCTAGTTTCATGATAATGTGTTTCACATAACTCTTATACACTCACTTTATTTAATGTTTTCTCATGATTTTATTTTCATGAGTACAATTTGTGCTATATAGATTTTGAGTGTTTGGTGATCATGTGATTTACATGTTTTTCATGAAATATATTTTTATTTTATTCCTTGCTTGAAGGATTTCGTACTAGTTTACAAATTTTTCATATAACTAGTTCGTATTCTTCATTATGGTAGAGTTTTTCAAACATACTATATTTTCAAACTTATTTTTGAAAACCCCTACCCATTTAAGGGCGGTTGGTTGGGCGACCATGCCTTATATGCTTATTATTGAAAATTCTTTTAAACATGTGCATGAAATGGGTGGTAGGAAATATGAGTTATACGCTTGATCTTATTATGTTTTCAATTGGTATCATTGGATCTTTTCAATTGGTATCACTATTGACATTCTTTTTGTATACTCATATTGTTTTTATATATGTATGCTTCAATTTCAAATAGTATCAATTTCGATTGATATTTAATTTTTCATACATATATATATATATTTTTTATTTGTGCTTACTATATCTCTATATCTTTGAGCACAAATTTTAGTTATGCTAAGCTTGATTTCTTTAATGACTATTATATTTCAATTGATTATGTTTCAATTGGTATCACATAACTCTTATACAAGCTTATGCATCATTTTGTTTGGTATTTCATAAAGGGGGAGAAAATTCATATTTCACTTTTCAATTGGTTTTGTTTATCTTTGATATTTTACTCCCACACTTTATGTTGAAAAATGATTGAAAAATGGTATTGATTTTTTTTGGTATCATATATTCCTAATGAAAAATTACTTTCAATTGGTACTAATCTTTACAATTGGTATCAAGATTACCTATATGTTTACATCATTCAATTGATATCAAAATTTTTGGTTGATTTCTCCAACATGTTTTGGTGTATCTATATATCGGTGGGACAAGAATAAGAAAGAATAGTGGTACGTATAATATCGCATCCATATATCAGTGATTCATGAACATGCTATAATAGTGTCATGTGTATCAATGTCTGAGTAACAGTGATACTTGTACATCGAATGACAGTATCTAGTGTAATGGGAATTTATCTAGAATGTAATGCCATTGTACTAGAATGTTCGTATACCGGTGATCATACCATATAATCGAGTATTAGATCAAGATCACAAAATTATTACATATATTTATCTATTTTAGTTATCAATTTATTAGTTATTTTACTTTGTAAAATTATTAACTTATGAGTCCTGATATTTAGAAAAGTCATCTATATGTTATAATAAACCGAGAATTCTATTTAATTCTATTTACAATGATATTCTGAGAATTACGATTTAAATAATAGTTACAGTGACTAACGGGCAAACACGACTTATTTAGTAAAGCAATCAATCAATTTAATTAATTAATAAAAGAAAAATACTCACAAACTAGTCATGAGAAGGTAGCTCTCTTTCCCACGATCGCAATGGTTCCAGGATCGTCCAAATTGGACTCCGAATGCTCCAGATCTTGCCCGAACAGTAAACCATAACAAAAAGGGTTAAATCTGTAATTTAAAGGATTTGAAATGAGATAAAGTTATTGAACAGGAGGTTTCATGTAAAATTACCTTTTATTGGTTTTGGGTGCGGGCTTGGGTTGACAATGGGTCGAATCTAGATCCAATAACCCGACCCAAAACATAAGTGGTTGGGTTAATGGGTTTATGGGTTTCAAAACCAACCTAATAGGGTTAATGGGTTCGGGTTCATACCCGAACCTAATAGTAGCCAACAGCAGGAGCAGTAGATCTCGCTGCTGCTGTCACCCACTAACCGGCCGCCGGCTAGCTAACCGGTGGCGCCCGCCGCGGCTGAGACCGGCGACGCCCTCTGCAGCCGTAGCCGGTCGCGGTCGGCGGCAAGGGGAGGGTAAATAGGAGTGAGAGTGTGTGTGTGTATGTGTGAGAGAGAGAGAGAGAGAGAGCAAGATAGGGGGAGAGGAGTTTTCAGTAGAAGAAGAAGGAGAAGAAGAAAGAAGAAGAAGAAGAAGAAGGGGAGAGGGTGGCGACCGGGCTGGGGAAGGCGCAGTGGCGCGCCGGTCACAGGCCAAGGGTCCCCCTTAGAACAGAGATGAAGAGAGAGAGAGAGTGAGAGAGAGTGAGGAAGAGTGAAGAAAGAGAGAAAGAAAGAAAGAGAGAGAAAGAAAATGGGGGGAGAGAGCGGGAGAGATTTTAATGGGGAAAGAGAGAGAGAAGGCAGTGAGTAAGGCGGTGGCCAAGTTTGGGGGAGAAGGAAGAATTTGATTGGAGGAGAAGAAAGAAAGAGAGAAATAATAAACGAAGCTTATTTAATTAATATTTTAATTGGGCCGACTTTTGACTAGTTCCGAACGGTTCCAAAAAATTCTGTAAAATAGCAAATATTATACGAAGGAGGAAACTGAAATTAGACTCTAGAAATATTGTCCGCTTTGCAAGTTAAAAATTCTGGAGTATATTGCCAATGCTAGGCAACACCGGTTTAGCCAGATTTTTGATAAATTCGGAAAAATCTCCAAAAATATCCTAATATAGAAAATATGATTTTAAGATAAAAAGTGAAAGCAGATTCTCAAAATTCAACTCTATTTGTGAAATAAAAATCGTAGAGCTGATTATTTGTATCGGTTGACACCCACTACGGAGATTTTCTAAAATAATCCAAAAAAATTTTCAGAAAATTCTGAAAAATCTAAAACATTAGGAAATAATATTTGAAACTGAAACTGGCTCAATCAGATTAGCAGAAAGGTTAAATCAATTTTGTACATCGTATCGAGTACTGATACTATGATACGTACATCAAGGATCGGGGTTACATTTCTCCCCACCTTACAAAAAATTTCGTCCTCAAAATTTCAATTCAGGTGTGAGAATAATATTTATAGCCCCAAAGCCTAAGTTACTGGCCTATAATGCTTCCTCTGCGCACTCTGATAGCTATAATGAACTCGGGGTGGAGAATTAGGGTAGTGGACTAACTTTAACGGATTGGAAGTAATATGATGAAGAGAAAGCGAGAAGGAAATCAGATAATCTGGTGGATAATCGTAAGTAAGGAATAGGATAGAGTCAAGGAATGAATTGTCAATGACATGGTATTCTTGTACTCGTCGCTGAAATTTCCAAATTCAGATACAGATGAGTTTTAATCTGAATCTGATTGTACTGTTGGTAAGAGCTCGAGCATTGACCTGGGTGGTTACCCACACCAGGTGTGAACCTAGGCTCTAATACCACTCTGTAACGTCCCGATCCCACAGGTACAGGGACGTTATGGTGACGTACATACGCTGGGCGAAGATACCCTCACGTACGTACGCTAAGCCTCAGTACAAGAAATAGCCTCCATAGATACAAGAGTTCCAGCATTAAATTAGTACAAGAATACCTGCAGAAAGAGGTTAGTGATCATAATAGATATGAAAATAGGGATAAATAAGATAACAGAAACAAATCACAAAGATACCTATGAATAGTCTCGATGATGAGTCTCCTATGTGAATCTAATGAAATATCTGATAATACGATAACTCGGATTTTCAACCTGGGCACGCAAACCCAGGGTCGTCAGAAAGCGACCTAGTGAGTGGTAAAATGAAGGAAGCAGTAATATATACTATAATAATACAGGCACGATAATAATAAATAATACATGTTTATGTATCAATGATACCATAATAGGAATTTAATAACCAGTAGAAACATAAACTGTCACATTTTAATACTATCACCACCTAGGATGTTATCATTGGGTCATGTCTACAGTGGTCTCCCATTTTATATAATAACTAATGTTGTATAGTAGTGACGTGATAGAAGTGAACATACAGATGTGCATATGCAACATAACCATAATACTGTGTTGTGCATATACAGTAATGATGTCTGCAAGGTATACAAAAAGCAGAATATATGCAATGCAGAATATACATGTACATGAGTAGTATGCCACCACAGAAAGTGTAGCATGTATCAGGAAGTGTAACAAGGCATGCCGGTAACATGATAGTGGATAAATGATCAGGAATGGTAACAAGTACAACTAAACAATATGAAACATGTATCGGGCTAGTCATGTTATTTATACAATATTAACAATCAGTACCACCTGGTATTTTAATCAATCTCTTCCAGTGTCCCATACCACTGGCAGTCCATGCTAGAGCCCGTACTCCAGTCGAACCCATCCGGACATGGCATACGGGTACCATTATCCAAACAAAGTGTTCTCGACGTCACTATTGTTTATACCATTTTATTATATTACTTGGAAACCTAATGGTCAAGGAGTTCTAATCGGGTGGGTGTTGTTGGCCCAAAGGCCCATCACTCTAGTTTTGATGATGATTAACTCATGTAGTTAGTGTACTAATGATCTTGTGTTTAATTAGTGTCAGATTTATGATCAAGATCTTAGTAGGTGTGGATCTTCAACAAAGGATTTAAAGTCACATTTGGAGCTAGCACCGGTTGATTCACGAGCCTATGCATCAAGACCACATCAAGAGTTGAGCTCGTTGGATCGTGTTTGGACCAAGTCTAGAAGATGAGAAAGCTTCAAGTGAAGACTTCAAGAAGATGAAGACTTGTGTCTAGGTATAAGATTTTGTTTTAGTTAAAATGTAAAGGATAGAATAGCTGGTAGATTGCTCAAGTATATATATCACACACACTCTTGATTTAGTTGTCTTTTCATAAAAGAATTTTCAGATTTAGAAAAGACTTTCATTTTGGAAAAATACTTTTTGGTTTTTGGAATTTCTTATATGCATGTCTTTTATCCAAAACCATATTTAGAGCTTAATGTCAAAAACATAGATATTTCATCTTAATTGTGTAGTGGATCATATCCATACACACTATGCTTTAATGAATTCAAAATATCTTTTTTTTGTATCATGAAGAAGTTTGGAAAACAAGTTTTAGAAAAATACTAGTTTTCATTTGAAACAATATTTCAATATTACAAAAATAGTCCAAATCTTTTATAACATGCCTTGATTTTGTGCAAGCATGTTTGTTTATCAAAGTATAATGGTAAAACTATTTTTGTAGATTTTCTAAGTATTTATGGGATTTTATTTCGATCAAAAAGACCAAGTTTTAATCCCAGATTTTCTGTTCCAGGCTTCAGCCAAGTCGACTAGTCGACCTACCAAGTCGACTAGGGCTGAAGTCGGTCGACCGGCTCGGTCGACCGACGTGCACGACGTGCACGCCTTGACCTGGCAGATGACCGGTCGACCGACCCAGTCGACCGGAACTGAGAGCAGTGCTCTCTGTTCTTTTCGGTCGACCGGAGGCTCCAACGGTCGAATTTTTGACCGTTGGCGGTCGACCGGCCGGTCGACCGTTAGGCCTGACAGACCTCCAACGGCTAGTTTTTCTAGCCCTATAAATTTGGGGGTTTGGGCATTGTTTTTGACTAAGATTTTCAAGTGAGTTTTCACCAGTTTTTCCTGAACTATTTAGAGGTTTTCCTCCACTTGATTTAGAGCAAATATTTCCAATCAAAAGGAGAGTTTTATCAAGAGTGTTTAAAGTGATTCTTTGAGTTTTTCCTCCATCATCTCTTCCTAGTTTTTCTCACACAAACACTTGAGCATCCATTGATTATTCATTCTATAGGAGTGTTGTAGTGAGAGTGCTTTTAGGTGATCAAAGTGTTGTGATCACCAAAGATCTTTTCTTTGTACTTTGAGGAGGCGGGCAAGTGTGCTCGCGGTGGTTTAGAGTTCGATTGTGAACTCTTGGTTTGAGGTGCGGCCTCGGCAAGCTTGTGGGGCTTGCGTGTGTACGGGACTAGGGAGTCCGAGGGATTGTAGGTGTTGCGGCACCAAAGAAAGATCCATTGGGATCGTGCATAGTGGAAATCCTTCGTGTGTCGAAGGCGGGGATGTAGAGCAAGTGTGCTCGAACCTCGAAACAAATCCCTTGTGTTTGCGATTGCTCACTCTCTCTCTATCTCTTGTTTATATCTTGCATGCTTAAATTGTGCTCATCTTTATATGCTAGATATACCTTGTGTGCTTAATTGATATACATGCTTGGGTTGTTTGCTAACACTTGTATTTAACCAAGAGAGCCAACGCGGCACCTCAACCCTTATCTAGGGGAATCTAGAGGAGTTTGTCCAGAGCCCTTCACGGGGAATTCGGCAACACTCTTGTGTTATACGTGGTGTTTAGTGTAAGAATTTAGTTTAGGTCATAATAGTTTTTAATTCCGCATTATTTGTCATTAAGTGACCATTAGGTTAGCGATCACCTATTCACCCCCCTCTAGGTGAACTTACAATTGGTATCAGAGCCAAGTGCTCTTGATTTGGGTCTTACAACCTATAGTTAAAGATCCTCATTTTTAGGCTAATCACGTATTTGTACACACACCATGGACTTCATGTCACCACCCACCTTTGACATTCTTAACATCCAAATTTGGAAGGTTAAGATATCTTTGTACCTCAAAGCCCTAGGCATCCATGTTTATCTTTCCACAACTAATCATGCATATTGTTTAAATGGTAAGAACATTGAGGCTAATACAAAAGCCCTACATACTTTAAGATCTACCCTAAATGATGATTATTTATCTAGGGTTGCTAATATTGATTTGGCTTTTGTAGCTTGGAACATCATCATCTCCCTTGACGAAAAGGATCTATATTATGCCGGGAGCGATTCAGACGTTGGAAGCAACACCTCCAACTTGTGCTATATGATCCAAGGGGATAACCCCCTTGAGGTAACTACCGAATCCGAGGTAGATGAAGATAATAACATGTCATATGATGAGCTTAACACTTTTTGTCAACTATTGCTTGAAAAATATGACATGCTTAAGAAAGATAATAAAAATTTGAAAAAGAAACTTGATTGCATGCATATAGAACATGATTCACTTAGAAGTAACATTGCATGCTTAGAAAAAGAAAATAAAGATTTGAAAAATGAGAATGTTTCCTTATTTTCAAAATTGAATGATTTGTGTGAAGGAAACAATACTTTGAAAAATAAAATTGATTTGGTGGAAAAACAAAAGGAAGTTGTTTTTCAAGAAAATAAATCTTTAAAAAGAAAAATTTGTGAAAAAGAAAAAGATTTTGTTTCGAAAAAGAAAAAGAAAAATGATTCTTTATCTCATCATGCTTTACATGCCACCACAAATGAGATAAAAGTTTTGAAAAATAAAATGGATTGTTTGAGTTCAACTTTGAACTCTTGTGCATTTAACCATACTAGATTGGAGTCAATGTTTTCAAAGAAACAAACTCCACACATTCATGCACAACATCATCATGCATATGCTTATGTTGCACGTCATGATCACACTCCTACACATAAGCATCCTAAGGTGTACACATGTACACATTGTGGCCGCAAAGGCCATTTAGCAAAATTTTATTATGACAAGTTGCATCATTTTAATTTTGCTAATAATAAAAATTTTTGGGTTCCTTACAAGATTAACCCCAAAGGACCCAAGAAAATATGGGTACCAAAATCCCCACCTTGTGTATTTGATGTAGATGAGGGCTCTCACAAAACGTGAGAGATTTGGTGCCTTGATGGTGGGTGCACTTGAACTAAAAGGACACATATTTGGAGCACCGCTATCAAGGAGGTTTTGGTGGGAAAGACCACCATGCTTGGAGCTTTAGAGTTGGTAACAATCTCTAAACTCCTACTTTTTATGTACATGCTTTTTACTTATATCATATTCATAGTATGTTCATGTTTTGTGTTCTTATGTGCTTCATGTGGTAAATACTTGTTTAAATGTAATTTTTATCAAAACTTGTATTTATACATATACAAATAGTGAGTTACATTTGATTCATATATATTTGCACTTCATGCTCATTTGTACCCACTACATGCACATGTATAGCCTAGTTTTGATGATCCATACATTTTTAAACTTGTATTCCCTTTTTAGATTTGTGTTATGATCATGTGCTTTCATTTCATGTATATGTTTATTTTGCCAAACTTTAAGATATACATGCATACCTATTGAGTCATTTGCCTTTCATGCAAATCTATATATATATATTGACTCAATTGTGTTTAGGGATATGTATGTATACTTCTTGTATTGTCAAAACATACATATACCTTGAAATATATTTTTTTAATAAAAAAAAATTGTGATGATTTTCATATTTTCAAAATTTATGATAATTTTCACATTGTCTTATTTAAAGGAATATTAAGCTTTATTGCCATTTTTATTTTATTCCTTGATTGAAGGATTCCGTACTAGTTTTCAAATATTTTCATTTAACTAGTTCGAGTTCTTCATGTGGTAGATTATATGATGTATACACTTAAGCTTATTTTTCTATTGGTATCATTGGATATTTATAATTGGTATCAATATGAACTTCTTTTGTATATACTCATATTTTGTTTTCCCATATATGTATGTATCAATTTCTATTGGTATACTCTTTTCATACATATATATGATTTGTTATTTGTGCTTGAGTTAAAATTATTTTACATGTTTAAAGCACAAAGTTGTTTATGATAAGAAAATAAATATTTTAAGAAAAATTCTCAAGATTTGTTTTATTGAGAAAATTCAAAATTTTGTTTGATAAGAAAAATTCAAAATTTTTGATTTATCTTGCCTATATGCAAGGATAGCTTCACATCTCTTCTACATATAGATTCATGTTGAGTGTATTGTATATTGAGGAGCTTGACAACTCTTCTTTATGTGGTACACGTGTGTAGGGGAGCTTCACATCTCCTCTTATGCATTGCATATTATGTGTTATGTGAGTTAGGGCTTGTCATCCCTTCTTCATGTAATGCATATATGTAGGGAAGTTAACTTAGCGTCTTCCTCTTCATGAATGTATATCGCATATAACCCTTATTGATCGATTTGTTTTACCCCTTCATTGGTTCTTTGTTTCGAACAAAAAGGGGGAGAAAATTTGTTTTGTTTTACTTTAACCCCTTTGTTGATGAGTGACAAAAAGGGGGAGAAGTATTTGGGTTTATATGCATGTTTGAGAAAGATTTATGTTTATGCATATATGTTTTGTTTTACAAATAGGAGAAAAAGAATTTGATATGTTTTATCTCCATACATTTGCATACATATTTATGAGCTTCATTGTCATATATTATTATTTATTTGGTATGCATGAGTTAAGGGGGAGCTTCTTTGAAGCTTTACTTTAATCCATGCATATATAACTTCATGAGTTTTGTCATCATCAAAAAGGGGGAGATTGTTGGCCCAAAGGCCCATCACTCTAGTTTTGATGATGATTAACTCATGTAGTTAGTGTACTAATGATCTTGTGTTTAATTAATGTCAGATTTATGATCAAGATCTTAGTAGGTGTGGAGCTTCAACAAAGGATTTAAAGTCACATTTTGGAGCTAGCACCGGTTGATTCACGAGCCTATGCATCAAGACCACATCAAGAGTTGAGCTCGTTGGATCGTGTTTGGACCAAGTCTAGAAGATGAGAAGGCTTCAAGTGAAGACTTCAAGAAGATGAAGACTTGTGTCTAGGTATAAGATTTTGTTTTAGTTAAAATGTAAAGGATAGAATAGTTGGTGGATTGCTCAAGTATATATCACACACACACTCTTGATTTAGTTGTCTTTTCATAAAAGAATTTTCAGATTTAGAAAAGACTTTCATTTTGGAAAAATACTTTTTGGTTTTTGGAATTTCTTATATGCATGTCTTTTATCCAAAACCATATTTAGAGCTTAATGCCAAAAATATAGATATTTCATCTTAATTGTGTAGTGAATCATATCCATACACACTATGCTTTAATGAATTCAAAATATCTTGTTTTTGTATCATGAAGAAGTTTGGAAAACAAGTTTTAGAAAATTACTAGTTTTCATTTGAAACAATATTTCCATATTACAAAAATAGTCCAAATCTTTTATAACATGCCTTGATTTTGTGCAAGCATGTTTGTTTATCAAAGTATAATGGTAAAACTATTTTTGTAGATTTTCTAAGTATTTATGGGATTTTATTTCAATCAAAAAGACCAAGTTTTAATCCCAGATTTTCTGTTCCAAGCTTCAGCCAAGTCGACTAGTCGACCTACCAAGTCGACTAGGGCTGAAGTCGGTCGACCGGCTCGGTCGACCGACGTGCATGACGTGCACGCCTTGACCTGGCAGATGGCCGGTCGACCGACCCAGTCGACCAGAACTGAGAGCAGTGCTCTCTGTTCTTTTCGGTCGACCGGGAGGTCGACCAGAGGCTCCAACGGTCGGATTTTTGACCGTTGGCGGTCGACCGGCCGGTCGACCGTTAGGCCTGACAGACCTCCAACGGCTAGTTTTTCTAGCCCTATAAATTTGGGGGTTTGGGCATTGTTTTTGACTAAGATTTTCAAGTGGGTTTTCACCAATTTTTCCTGAACTATTTAGAGGTTTTCCTCCACTTGATTTAGAGCAAATATTTCCAATCAAAAGGAGAGTTTTATCAAGAGTGTTTAAAGTGATTCTTTGAGTTTTTCCTCCATCATCTCTTCCTAGTTTTTCTCACACAAACACTTGAGCATCCATTGATTATTCATTCTATAGGAGTGTTGTAGTGAGAGTGCTTTTAGGTGATCAAAGTGTTGTGATCACCAAAGATCTTTTCTTTGTACTTTGAGGAGGCGGGCAAGTGTGCTCGCGGTGGTTTAGAGTTCGATTGTGAACTCTTGGTTTGAGGTGCGGCCTCGGCAAGCTTGTGGGGCTTGCGTGTGTACGGGACTAGGGTGTCCGAGGGATCGTAGATGTTGCGGCACTAAGGAAAGATCCATTGGGATCGTGCATAGTGGAAATCCTTCGTGTGTCGAAGGCGGGGATGTAGAGCAAGTGTGCTCGAACCTCGAAACAAATCCCTTGTGTTTGCGATTGCTCACTCTCTCTATCTCTTGTTTATATCTTGCATGCTTAAATTGTGCTCATCTTTATATGCTAGATATACCTTGTGTGCTTAATTGATATACATGCTTGGGTTGTTTGCTAACACTTGTATTTAACCAAGAGAGCCAACGCGGCACCTCAACTCTTATCTAGGGGAATTTAGAGGAGTTTGTCAAGAGCCCTTCACGGGGAATTCGGCAACACTCTTGTGTTATACGTGGTGTTTAGTGTAAGAATTTAGTTTAGGTCATAATAGTTTTTAATTCCGCATTATTTGTCATTAAGTGACCATTAGGTTAGCGATCACCTATTCACCCCCCTCTAGGTGAACTTACTGTGTATCCCGTGCATACCCGGGATCACGGCCTTCCAAGATTCCCTGGCTGCTGAGATCAGGGCCAACCCGCTAGGGTGAAACAAGTAACGAGAAACAGGAAGGTAGCCAGCACTACCATATCCCCGCAGTGGGACAAACAATGGATCCAGACATCCACCTGATAATATCTAGTCAACCATCAACTCTCCCCCAACCCCATGATATATGTAACACATTTAATGTACACAGAGTATCAGGAACAAGAACAGTACATGGTACATGTGACATGATAACAGGGCATTAGCTCTGTTGATAGCATAAAATAAGATAACGGGAAACAGAAAATAATAGATGTGGGATTTTACACATCGCATATCAACAGCTCACATGTCCAGTAATGGGAATATCAGTATCAATAACGGGAAAAAATCATGTAACAGGAATACAGGAATATACATTCAACAATAATACATGTAATATGAACGGTGATCCATATGACAAGAAGATAGAAAAAATCAATGCATGTATGCCGGTGAATATATATAACAGTGATGTGTGAACATGATATAACTGTGTATCGAGCATCCATGTAATGATGATACGAATATATGTAATGATGGTGTCCAATGAATTGGTGTATCTATATATCGGTGGGACAAAAATAAGAAAGAATAGTGGTACGTATAATATCACATCCATATATCAGTGATTCATGAACATGCTATAATAGTGTCATGTGTATCAATGTCTGAGTAACAGTGATACTTGTACATCGAATGACAGTATCTAGTGTAATGAGAATTTATCTAGAATGTAATGTCCATTGTACTAGAATGTTCGTATACCGGTAATACGAGTGAATGTAGTAATGGTGTTCAATGTGAATCAAGTAACGGTGATCATACCATATAATCGAGTATTAGATCAAGATCACAAAATTATTACATATATTTATCTATTTTAGTTATCAATTTATTAGTTATTTTACTTTGTAAAATTATTAACTTATGAGTCCTGATATTTAGACAAGTCATCTATATGTTAAAATAAACCAAGAATTCTATTTAATTCTATTTACAATGATATTCTGAGAATTACGATTTAAATAATAGTTACAGTGATTAACGGGCAAACACGACTTATTTAGTAAAGAAATCAATCAATTTAATTAGCTAATAAAAGAAAATTACTCACAAACTGGCCATAAGAAGGTAGCTCTCTTTCCCACGATCGCAACTGTTCCAGGATCGTCCAAATCGAACTCCGGATGCTCCAGATCTTGCCCGAACAATAAACCATAACAAAAAGGGTTAAATTTGTAATTTAAAGGATTTGAAATGAGATAAAGTTATTGAACAGGGGGTTTCATGTAAAATTACCTTTTATTGGTTTTGGGTGCGGGTTTGGGTTGACAATGGGTCGGGTCTAGATCCAATAACCTGACCCAAAACTTAAGTGGTTGGGTTAATGAGTTTATGGGTTTCAAAACCATCCCAATAGGGTTACAGGTTCGGGTTCATACCTGAACCCAATAGTAGCCAATAGCAGCAGCAGCAGCTCTCGATGCTACTGTCGCCCACTAACGGCCGTCGGCTGGGCTGGCCGGTGGCGCCGGCCGCGTTGTAGACCGGCGGCGCCCTCCGTGACCGAAGCCGGTCGCAGTCGGCGACAAGGGGAGGAAGAAGAGGAGTGAGAGAGAGAGTGTGCGTGTGTGTGTGAGAGAGAGAGAGAGCAAGAGAGGGGGAGAGGAGTTTTCAGTAGAAGAAAGAAGAAGAAGAAGAAGAAGAAGAAGAAGAAGAAGAAGGGGTGAGGGTGGCGCCCGGGCTGAGGGTGGCACCCGGGCTGGGGGAGGCGCGGTGGCACGCCGGTCACTGGCCAAGGGTCCCCCTAGAATAGAGATAGAGAGAGAGGAGAGAGAGTGTGTGTGAAGAAAGAGAGAGAAAGAAAGAAAGAGAAAGAAAATGGGGGAGAGAAAGAGCAGGAAAGATTTTAAGGGGGAAAGAGAGAGAGAGAAGGCGATGGGTAAGGTGGTGGCTAAGCTTGGGGAAGAAGGAATAATTTGATTGGAGGAGAAGAAAGAAAGAAATAATAAACGAAGGTTATTTAATTAATATTTTAATTGGGCCGACTTTTGACTAGTTCCGAACGGTTCCCAAAAATTCTGTAAAATAGCAAATATTATGCGGAGGAGGAAAGTGAAATCAGATTCTAGGAATATTATCTAGTTTGTAAGTTAAAAATCTTGGAGTATATTATCGATGCTAGGCGACACCGGTTTGGCCAGATTTTTGATAAATTTGAAAAAATCTCCAAAAATATCCTAATATAGAAAATATGATTTTAATATAAAAGGTGAAAGTAGATTCCCAAAATTTAACTCTGTTTGTGAAATTAAAATCATAGAACTGATTATTGGTATCGGTTGACACCGACTACGGAGATTTTCCAAAATAATCCAGAAAATTTTTCAGAAAATTCTGAAAAATCTAAAATCTTAGGAAATAATGTCTGAAACTGAAATTGGCTTAATCTGACTAGCAGAAAGGTCAAATCAATTTTGTACATCATATCGAGTACTGACACTGTGATACATACATCAAGAATCGGGGGTTACATTTCTCCCCGCCTTAAAAAAAATTCATCCTCGAAATTTCAATTCAGGTGTGAGAACAATATTTATAGCCCCAAATCCTAAATTTTACTGGCCTGCAACGCTTCCGCTGCTCACTCTGATAGCTACAATGAACTCGGGGTGGAGAATTAGGGTAGTGGACTAACGCTAACGGATTGGAAGTAGTATGATGAAGAGAAAGCGAGAAGGAAATCAGATATTCTGGTGGACAATTGTAAGTAAGGAATAGGACAGAGTCAAGGAATGAATTGTCAATGACATGGTATTCTTGTACTCGTCGCTGAAATTCCCAAATTCAGATACAGATGAGTTTTAATCTGAATCTGATTGTACTGTTAGTAAGAGCTCGAGCATTGACCCGGGTGGTTACCCACACCAGGTGTGAACCTAGGTTCTGATACCACTCTGTAACGCCCTGATCTCACAGGTACGGGGACGTTATAGCTGTTGGCCTGGAGGCCTTCCTCTCTAGTTTTGATGATGATTAACTCATGTAGTTATGTTTACTAATAATCTTGTGATTTTAGTTTCAGATCATGTAACAAGATATTAGTTTGTGATTGCTTCAAAAAGAGGAGTTTGGAAGCCTTCACTTGGTGATTCCCGTGCCCGAGCATCAAGCTCATACCTTTGCACTCGGTGGATCACGTTTGGGATCGAGTCGGCTTGAAGATTGAAGATCGTCAAGAAGACTTAGGTATCCTAGTTTAGTTTAGTGTGTTTTAGATCCATGTGTAAAGATAAGAATAGTTGATATGCTCAAGTGCACAATACACATACATGTTTTGGTTTTGATATTGGTTTTCATGAATAGATTGATCAAAACAAGTTTACTTTATTTTTATGTATATTAGATGTGTTCAATATACATACATGCTTACATGACTTATACAAACTTATTTTGACTTTCCTATTCATGTATTGAAAAAGTCAAGTTTGATAAAATACAAGTTTTGGTTTTGGTAAAAATGTTAAAACACAAAAATGGTTTCATATGCTTGATATTTGAGTTAAAATTTTTATTACAAGTTTATATATCAATGCAAAATGATAAAATTATTTTTGGGGATTTTTACAAGAGATAAAAGAATTTTTAGAAATATATTTAACTGTTTTTCTGACCCAGTTTCTGACCCAGAACTGTGCTGACAGGCCATGCCGGTCGACCGCGTGCACAGACCTGTGCACGTCTGCTGGCACAGTGGGCTGGTCGGCCGGTCGGCCGACCGGATCAGAGAGCCTTGCTCTCTGTATCTGGGCGGTCGACCAAGCGGTCGACCGGAGCAGAGAAGTCTGCTCTCTGTATCTGGGCGGTCGGCCGTGCGGTCGACCTATGCCCTAACGGTCATATTTATGACCGTTGGCGGTCGACCGGGCCGGTCGACCGCAAGCCTGTCAGGCTGCCAGATCAGCCTAACGGCTAGTTTTCTGTTTGGCATATATAAACCCCAATTCTTTGGGATTTTGGCTAAGATTTTCTGAGCTAATTTTTTCCCATTCTCTGGTTTTAAAAACAAGTTTTTAAAAGTGTTTAAGAGCTTAAAGATTTCATCTTTATTGTTTTCAAGGGTTTAGAAAATTCAAAGAAAATAGGTTTTTGGGATATTGCTTTAGATCTTCATTTCTATCATATTGCAAGTGTTTTCCCAAAGATTTTTCTTTGTTATTTGATTTCCAAAACACCTTGATTTCCACTTGAGCTATATCTTCTATCCTAATCAATTTAAGATCTTTGTTTTGTGGAAAAGAGAGTTTGTGGTCTTTGGAACCACTTGTTGTAAACACCCTTGCCTTTGTTGTATCCCTCTTTGGTAGAGGTTGATCGGGTGATTGGTTTGCTCCCTCTAGTGAGAGGTAGAGTTTTGGTTTGTAAACCCTCTTCGGTAGAGGTGTTGGTTGTTGTTTGGCTACGGGCCTACCCCTCGGTTGTGAGGCGGTGTTTGAGAGAGGAGTTCGGAACTCCCTTGTTGTAAAAATCCTTCTCGGTGAAGGTTCCCTCGGTGGGAGTCCTTGGTGGACAAGATAGTGGATTAGAAATCCTTCTCGGTGAAGGCGGGGACGTAGAGCTAGGGGCTCGAACGTCGAAACATATCTTTGTGTTTGCGTTTGATCCATTGTCTCTCTAACTCTCTCTCTCTCTTTTAATTGTGCAAAGCATCATTCATATCATCATATCATATTTGTTTGTGTTGTGCCTTGCATATATTCATATTGCTATATCTCTTATATGCTTGGATTGTTTGTGTGTGCCTCACTTGTACTTAACCACAAGAGCTTCATATAGCACCTCAACCCATATCTAGGGGAATCAATAGGAGTTAGTCCAGAGCCCTTCACGGGGAATTCGGCTACACTTGTTGGTTGTATTAAGTGTGTTGCAAAATAGTTTTCAAGCTTCCGCATTTAGCGCATTTAGTTCACTAGATTAGCATATCACCTATTCACCCCCCCTCTAGGTGATTTCAATTGGTATCAGAGCCTACGCTCCTGATACTTTAGGCTTAACATCCTAGGAGTGAGATCCTTGTTTGCTAATCTACCATTTGCATTTGCACTTTTGTTTGCTTGCACACATATAGTTTGCCCTCATGGATAGCCCTCCTATGTTTGATATTTCAAGACTTGAGATTTGGAAGGTTATGTTGAGTTGTTATTTGAAGACCCTAGGTTTGCATGTCTTTCTTGCCGCTACCAAGAAATGCTATCTTGGTAACCGCAATCATATAGGGGCCAATGCACAAGCCCTTGAGGCCATTAGAAGCACGCTACCTAAAGAATATCTTATGCTTGCTTCTAACTTTGATTCCGCATTTGCAGTGTGGAATATGTTGACAACCACAACCACCACCTCCAAGCTTCAAGTGCCAATCCAACACGAGGAGGAGTCTAGTGGAGAATCCGAGTCTCAATGCCACATGGTCCAAGGGAATGACTCCCTTGAGGTATAATCGGAATCTCAACTAGATAGTGTTGATAATGCTAGTTCTTCTTGTGATGATTATGATGCCCATGCCTTAAATGAAGAACTTTCCATTGTTTGCGAAAAACTAATAAAAAAATATAAAGTTTTGAAAAAGAAAAGTCTAGGAATTGAAAAAGAAAATAAAAGTTTGCATTCTAGATTTAACAATATTTTGCAAGAGAAGGAAGAGGTTTCTAGTGAATGTGACTCACTTAGATCTCAACTTAATCTTGTTTTAAAAGAAAATGAATTGTTGAAATCTAAAAATGATAGTAATGATGTTTTGAAGAAAAATGAAAAATTATCTTCAAAAGTTGAACTCGTTTTAAGAGATAATGATTCTTTAAAAAATGAAATTGTTTTTATTACAAAAGAATTAGAAATTTGTTTAAATAAAAATAAATCTTTGAAAAATGATATTTCTTCACATGTTTGCCATGCTAGGGTAGTATCACACACTTCACCTATTGCATGTGCCACTTCTTCTTTAATTAACAATGATATATCCATGTTAAAGAAGAATATGGATTGTTTGGGCTCCACTTTGAGCCAATGTGCCAAGAGCCATACACGTTTGGAAACTTTGTTTCGAAAGAAACAAGTTCCATCTATTCATGCACACCCCCCACGGCATACACATGCTCCTCACGGACACCATCACACTATGTATGCTCATGTATACACTTGTACACATTGTGGACGTAAGGGCCACCTTGCTAAATTTTGCTTTGATAGATTACATGATGTAAATTTAGCAAAGAATTTTGTTTGGGTTAGAGAAGGTACTAACCCCCATGGACCCAATAAGATATGGGTAGCAAAGATCACCCCTCTTGTTTATGATGTAGGTGTGGGCTCTCACATGACGTGAGAGTAGTGGTACCTTGGAGTGGATGTGTTCCGTACTTAATAGGAGATCATTTGGATGCATCACTTTCAAGGGAAAGTTTGGTGGAGATGACCACCATGTTTTGGAGACAAGGAGAGTTGCCTTCTAGGTTTTGGTAACGATTCCTAACTCCTATTTATTGTTTACATGCTTTCCATTCTATTCATTATAGCATGTTTCATTGTTTTGATTAGTATGTAAATGCCATGATTATTAGACTCTTGACATGCATGTATAGCATTTTGAGACACCCATGTTTAATATGGACTATTATTTTGTGTTCTCACCAATTGTTTAGCTATCATGTTTATCATAGGTTTAATAACATGTGGATTTACATAATAATCATGTTTATGTTTTTCATGATTCATATCTTGTTTTATGCTTCATGTGTTGATTACTTGTTTAAATGTTAGTTTTCATTAAGACTAGGTATATACTTGTACATATAGTGGGCCACAAATAAATCTATATATGTTTGAGCTTGAATGCTTATTTGAACCCATTAGATGTGCTAGTATAGTCTAGTTTTGATGATCCATGCATTTTAAACTTGTATTCCCATTTTGGTTTTGTTTTATGAACATATGTTTAACTTCATGTATATGTCCATTTTATCCAAACTATTGTTTATACATATACATCCTTTTGAGCCACGTGCCTTCATGCATATATCTTTGTGGACTCTTTGTGTTTGGATATGTATGTATAATTTAGTTTGTATAGGACATACATATACCTTGAAGATTAAATAGTTTTGATGATTTTCATGTTTTCATGTTTCAAGGAATATTGAGCTTATTGTCCATCTTTCATGATTATGATCTTCACATTGTATTAGTACACTCACATTTATTATTTACTCATGTGTTTGTTTTCATGAGTTATATTTATGCTTAATTGGCTTAGAGTGTTGATTATCATGTGGATTTCATGTTTCATGAAAAATAATTTTGTTTTATTCCTTGCTTGAAGGATTTCGTACTAGTTTACAAATTTTTCATATAAATAGTTCGTATTCTTCATTTTGGTAGAGTTTTTCAAACATACTTCAATTTTCAAACCTATTTTTGAAAACCCCTACCATCCACGGGCGGATGGATGGGCGATCATGCTCATGTATGCTTTATATTGAAAATCATTTTAAACTTGAACATGATTGGGTGGTAGTTATATGATGTATACACTTGATCATTATTGTTGTTTCAATTGGTATCATTGAAATTCTTTCAATTGGTATCAATTTTGACCTTTCTTGTATACTCATATATGTTTGTATGTATGTATGTTTTTCAATTTCAATAGTATCAATTTCGATTGATATTATATTTTTCATACATATATATTTTGTTTATGCTAAGCTTGAGCTTCAACTTTGTTTCAATTGATTCAATTTTCAATTGGTTTCTTATTACAAGCTTATGCATGTGTTTTGTTGGTATTTCATAAAGGGGGAGAAAATTCGATTTTCATATTTCAATTGGTATTTGTATTTCCACTCCCTTGCTTTATTATAGAAAATAAAATTTTAAATTGATATCATATGTTTAAAAAGAATAATACTCTATTTTGATATCAAGATGTTTATTTGAATGTTATAAAATTTGGTATCTCAAAATTTTGTTTAAAAGATAAATACAAAAAGTTTTTGATTTGTATTGCCTATATGCAAGGAGAGCTTAACATCTCTTCTACATATAGATTCATGTTGAGTGTATCTTGTAATGAGGAGCTTGACATCTCTTCTTTATATGGTACACGTGTGTAGGGGGAGCTTCACATCTCCTCTTATGCATTACATAGTGTACGTTATGTGAATTAGGGCTTGTCATCCCTCCTTCATGTAATGTATCTATGTAGGAAAGCTTCACATCTTCCTCTTCATGAATGTATATAGCATATACCATTTATTTGATGATCTATGTTTACTTTCAATTGGTATCAAGATGCTACTTTGACATATTTTCAATTGGTACCTTAATTGATTGTCACCCCTATTTAGTTTTTGTTTTTGTTTTAGACAAAAAGGGGGAGAACATTGTTTTTATTTAACCCTTTGTTGATTCATTGTTTCGAACAAAAAGGGGGAGAAAAATTTATTGATTTAGTTTTGCTTTTACCCCTTTATTGATGATTGTTTCTTTGTATTAAAAAGTGGGAGAAGATTTTGTTTTGATTTGATTTTTACCTCTTTGTTGATGATTGACAAAAAGGGGGAGAAAGATTTTGAGTTTGATTGATTGAGTTTCATATATGCATATTTATGTTTTGCATATATTAAGTTTAATTTAGTTTAATTTTAATTGGTATCTAGAGCATGTTTTGTTTTTGAACATTTCATTGGTATCTAGAGCCTTTTATTGTTTATGCATGATTATGCATTGTTATTCATTACATATTTATTGTTTATTTGTTTATGCATGAGTTAAGGGGGAGCTTCTTTGAAGCTTAACTTTAATCCATGCATATATAACTCCGTGAGTTTTGTCATCATCAAAAAGGGGGAGATTGTTGGCCCGGAGGCCTTCCTCTCTAGTTTTGATGATGATTAACTCATGTAGTTATGTTTACTAATAATCTTGTGATTTTAGTTTCAGATCATGTAACAAGATATTAGTTGGTGATTGCTTCAAAAAGAGGAGTTTGGAAGCCTTCACTTGGTGATTCCCGTGCCCGAGCATCAAGATCATACCTTTGCACTCGGTGGATCACGTTTGGGATCGAGTCGGCTTGAAGATTGAAGATCGTCAAGAAGACTTAGGTATCTGATTGAGGCAAAACCTGCACAAAAAATACGGAATTTTAGATCTTTTAATAAAATGTGCAAGTGCTCAATTCTTCCGCGATAGTAAGTGGCTATGCGGGTCGTGATCCACAAGGAGGGTTTTGCGATAGAAGCGTTTACGTTCTTTATTGAAATCGTTATGAAAATAAAACGAGAGTTCTTCTCTGGTTAAAGTTAAGAAAATGAAAAAGAGTTAATAGTTAAAGTTAAGAAGAAAGTGGTAGAATAGAAAGTGGAGAAATTAGAAAACGGCGAAAGCGACTATGTACAAATGATTATTTACAAGGAAGTGAAAAGGATGATTTAGAAGAGGTATTGTTGGTGATTTAATTTACAGAAATAAAAGAAAAGAAATAAAAACAATTGCTTACCTTCTTTTCACCAAAAGCTTACCTTGAGTCTTCAGCGACGATTTTACCTTGAAGTGGAGGCATTCAGCGCATAGCCCATAAGATTTGAGTATTGGTCTCTTCCACATTACATCATCAAGACTACTTCAAGAATGAAATGATACAGAGAGAGACTCCATTCCATCGTCATGAGCTATCGGTGGCACTCGCAATGGCAAGGCTCTTTTGATGATTTTAGACTCACTTGGAAGACAATTGTACCAAAAAGAAAGGTAAAATAGAAAAGAAGAAGAAGAAGAAGACTAAAAAGAAGTACATACATAGAAAGAACATCGATTCGATTTCATAACAATCAAAGAAAAGAAATAAATCTTACACCGGTGTCACTCCAGCTCAAGCTTCATTCTTGTTCTTCGATGAAAGTCTGATCTCCTCTTATTTACATAAATGAAAATTACAATTACATGAAAAAGAAAAATAAAAACCTAAACTAAGAAATGGAAAAATAGTCTAAATCCTATCTCTGCATGGTCGTCCCTTTTGCCTTTGAGTGTAAGTATTTATAGGAGAAATGGAGAGGGTAGAGGAGTATGAAGATAAGTAAATCTGGCAATTTTTTAACTCCCCTTATCTTCAAACTTGATTTGAGGTGGATATTCAGTTCTGATCTGCAGTTTGTTGGCGTATTGATTGCTGAATATCACTTATCAAATGACAGAATTAGAAATAATGATCAACATAAGAGTTGTAGCTCTGTAAGTCTTCTTTCTGGATTATCTTGAATCATTAGAATTGAGATTCTGTAGCAAAAGTTATGATTCGAATACTAAAATGTATCCAGTCAGAATCTGAATCAAACTTGCTTCATCTCATCCGTTGATCTTCTCTCTATCCATTTATCTCTCTGTATTTGATATTATCCTCAGTTGATCTTTGCTTCAACCGATCGATTCTGAGAGGATTCTTCTCAACCGGTTTTCAACCTCTTGATTTTGCCCTGATTCACTGAGTTCAAATTAATTCTGATTTAACTCAGAATTTAGTGGGCTTTTGGGCTCATTTCTCTTTATTCTCCTTAAGGAATGGGCCTGCAAATAAATTAACATTTAATTAGGATAATGCAGATTTTATGCTATAATAAGTATGAAAATATGATACTAAATGTGCAACATTAGCGACCAATCACACCCCCATACCTATCTTTTGCTCGTCCTCGAGCAAAACAACTAAACTATACTAAGGATTATTAAATCACTTTCGCAGGTCGCGCGATTGCACTGAGCATGTGCAACAAGCCGTTAAACCTCTAGGTTTCCCCTAGAGGACAAGTTTTGTCTCGTGAGGGTTTTCAGCGGATTGCACCCACAAAATCCATAAAGAAAGAGAAATAAAGGGTTAGTATTTTCGAAAAGCATTTTGAAAGAGAAAAATATTTGAATTATGATTGTAAGATCTAAGCAATCTATAAGTTATAGGAAAACTGAATTTTTCATTCTTAAACTTAGTCTCTATTCAAAAATTTGTTATCAATTAAAATAAGGAGTCAAACTGTACTTCTCATCTAGTCTATTAATTTACCCTGAGTCGTATGCACCATCGTGACTGTGAAGTTTACTAAGGGTTCTTCAACATTAACTCCTATGCCTCATACTTATTTATTTTTGGTGAACTTTTATTCCTCAATTTCATTAGGCTTTCTAATCTGCCCATGTAACGAGCTTTCAGTCGGTGACACCCAAACCAGACGGTTTTAGGGCACCAGGTGAGAAAACACCCCTAAGGACCCAAACACCCGAGCAGATAAGGCCACGAAACCAAGGTTTTTATTTATACTATGTAACCCTTTTAGGCGTGAATACTTATGCTTCATGAGGCATAAATACCCAGCTTAATCAGAGGATACACATTATTTATACGAGGTGCCCCTTTTAGGCGTGAATACTTATGCTTCATGAGGCATAAATACCCAGCTTAATCAGAGGATACACAATTTTTTTTTTTCAAACTTGTCTAATTATCTTTTGCATAAATACTAAGGCTTGCTTAGGCCAAAACACCTAGCTAATCCATAATTAGACTTTTTTTTTTTAATAAGGCATAAGAGTCTCTGTTTTCAAACCCTAAGTGTGTAAGTGTATGAAGTGTGCATATTTCATCAAGGTAAAGATCAAGACCAAATTACTTTGACAAATTATCTTCCTAACTCTAAAAATCAAACAAATAATCTTATTTTGACCAAGTATAAGAAATCCTAATTTAGATTTTCCTATTCCTTAAAATTAACTTAATTTCTTACAAAAATAAGTCAAAATATTGTTTCTATTTTTCAAAAAGTTTTTAAAAATAAAGAAAAATGTTAATTTTTTTTATTTTAAAGAAAAAGAAAAGTTTTGTTAGACCCTCCCCCACACCTATCTCATGCATTGTCCTCAATGTATGAATTAATGCATAGATGCATGAAAAGAAGAAAGGGAAGGAAAAGGTTACCTTAAGGTGGTGGTTCCGGTGGTGGTCTGATTGGTCCACGAAACGCGGCCCAATCAACTTTTCTTGGGTCTCGGAGGAACCCACCAGAAATATCTTTAATATAACCCATTAAAAAGATAAATCCATGAAGAATTTTTATTAAAAATTTAACCCCATCTAATTTTCAAATTCCATAATTGATTTCAGAGTCAAATTTGTCAACCACCTCGTCCCAGAATGGAGTGTGAAAAGATAGAATGATTGACTTGGACTCAGGAAGGACAGGAACTAATACCGACTCAGGAAGGTGACTTAAGTCAAGTAAAGGTTCAGGAGTCGAAATAAATTCAGGAATTGGGTCCAAGTCAAGAAATTGAAACTCAAGTCCACAATTATTTTCCAACAATGGAATGTGACTTAATGTTGGTGATTCAAGTTCATGAATGATAGGTTGAGGAATCAAAACTGACACTAAAATATTACTCAAGTTTGGTAACAAAACAAGAGTCAATATTGATTCAGAAAGTTGAACTGGATCACAGATTTGGGAATTTAGGTCACATATCTCATTAAGTTCAATATCAAAAAATTGAGAACTTGCCAATTTGTCAATAGGGTCTTCAAAAGTGTATAATTGGTCAAGTTCAATATGATCCTCAAAGATGGGTGATTCAATTTCATTATGAATTGATATAGGATCCAATATTGACTCTGGAAAAGATCGAAATCAGGTGAAGATACCGGAGTCATAATCGAATCAGGAAGTAGAATTGAATCACTAAGTTGGGGTTCAGGATCATATTCATTTTCAAGTTCTATTTCAGGAAAAGGAAAACTTGCTAAACTGTCAATATCTTTTTCAAAATTTGGAGTTGGGCAAGTTCAAATGGTTGTTCTGAAATGGAATCTTGATTTCCAAAACTACATGACTCTTCGGCTCTAACAGAATGGTTAGTGACATCAGAATTGGTCCAATGGTGAGAACGTAGAGATTCGACCATCATATCTATGTCACGATTACGAGTGTTTTGAGCCTGAGTCATGGCTTCAAGCATCTTTTCATAGTTGATAGGTTCATTATTTTGATGAAAAGATGAAGAATTGTCTTGGAAGTGGTAGTGAAATTGTGAGTCCATCAGATTTTGGGATTTGTGTTTGGACTCACGCATACTCATTTCCAAAATTGATGGTTTCCTATTTTAGACGGGTGGAACTGAGTATGACTCTTGAAAATATTGTGGACTAGGTGGAGAAGGAGGACAAGTTGGTTGATAATTATGCTCGGGGGAGGTGAATCCCCACTGACTCAGTGAAGAGTTGAAATTATTATGGACATTGTAGTTATTAGATGGGGGACATGGGTTATATTGATTCGGATAAGACCAATCCGGCACACTAGGTTGGTTAAAGTCATGATATGCCGGGTTGGTAATATCCGAAAATGAACTCGGTGTGTAATATGGATTATTATTAAAGTTGAAAAAATTATTATTATAAGCCATATCACACAAAAAAGAAAGAAAAGCAAACAAATAAACAAACAAGAAAGAAAAAATTCTAACCTAAGTTAGGGTAGACCTAGACCTAGATGACTCCTAACTGGTTAGACTGTCCACGGGGGGTTTAATGTAGACTTTGACCACAAGCTAATCAGCCAGGTCAGGGCAAGATTGGTGGGAGGTTTTCCGTCAAAGACGTTCCTTAATTAAATAACCACCAATCTTCGGGCTTTCGGCCCTTAATCCCTTTCCTAGACACTGATTTGGCAAGAGTCAAGTTCCAACACCTTTCCCCCTTAGGATAATCTCCTAATTGAGTCCGAGATGTCCCTAGGGCCAACGTCTACTCATTTTAAGTTAGGCTTGGGTTAGTGAGTGCTTGGATTCTGATTTTTGGGCTAAGGAAGGGTGATTAAATCCCCACCTTATCTTGTTACGGGTTGTGCCCTTAAAATAATTTTTGTGCAAGTGTACAAGATATGTAAGATTCACTCAAAGCGATATAAATCAACCAAGAAGTGAGTCCTATGCTAAATGCAATGCATACGTACCTTGCTCCAGCACTCTTCAACAGTAAAAATAAATGAATTGAAAAAAACGCGTGCCTAAAATGCAAACGTCTAATCAATTTTTAACTTTTGCAACAAACGTTTTACTGTTGATTATTTAGCAGGCTTATGCGATGGCATATAGGAAATAAAGAATTGCAGAGAACTAGAATTTGCAAAGCAAGCAGCCCTACAAAAACCTGTTAGTAGTCAACTCGTCCTTGCCGCGGATCCGCGGCTTTTGCCATGGAAACGCGGCAATTCAGAGGGCCCTTGGTCTCTGCTTTCTAGAGCAGAGGCCCAAGGCCACTTGTATGTCACTGCAATATTAATTTCCTACTTTGATTGCCCTGTAACCTGCAACAGAGAAGAAAATTCGTTTTAGTTCTAAAAAATTTTCAAAAAAATTCAGATTTCAATAAAAACATGTTACCCTCCCCGGCAACGGCGCCAAAATTTGATTGAGGCAAAACCTGCACAAAAAATACGGAATTTCAGATCTTTTAATAAAATGTGCAAGTGCTCAATTCTTCCGCGATAGCAAGTGGCTATGCGGGTCGTGATCCACAAGGAGGGTTTTACGATAGAAGCGTTTACGTTCTTTATTAAAATCGTTATGAAAACAAAACGAGAGTTCTTCTCTGGTTAAAGTTAAGAAAATGAAAAAGAGTTAATAGTTAAAGTTAAGAAGAAAGTGGTAGAATAGAAAGTGGAGAAAATCAGAAACGGCGAAAGCGACTATGTACAAATGATTATTTACAAGGAAGTGAAAAGGATGATTTAGAAGAGGTATTGTTGGTGATTTAATTTACAGAAATAAAAGAAAAGAAATAAAAATAATTGCTTACCTTCTTTTCACCAAAAGCTTACCTTGAGTCTTCAGCGACGATTTTACCTTGAAGTGGAGGCATTCAGCGCATAGCCCATAAGATTTGAGTATTGGTCTCTTCCACATTACATCATCAAGACTACTTCAAGAATGAAATGATACAGAGAGAGACTCCATTCCATCGTCATGAGCTATCGGTGGCACTCGCAACGGCAAGGCTCTTTTGATGCTTTTAGACTCACTTGGAAGACAATTGTACCAAAAAGAAAGGTAAAATAGAAAAGAAGAAGAAGAAGAAGAAGACTAAAAAGAAGTACATACATAGAAAGAACATCGATTCGATTTCATAACAATCAAAGAAAAGAAATAAATCTTACACCGGTGTCACTCCAGCTCAAGCTTCATTCTTGTTCTTCGATGAAAGTCTGATCTCCTCTTATTTACATAAATGAAAATTACAATTACATGAAAAAGAAAAACAAAAACCTAAACTAAGAAATAGAAAAATAGTCTAAATCATATCTCTGCATGGTCGTCCCTTTTGCCTTTGAGTGTAGGTATTTATAGGAGAAATGGAGAGGGTAGAGGAGTATGAAGATAAGTAAATCTGGCAATTTTTGAACTCCCCTTATCTTCAAACTTGATTTGAGGTGGATATTCAGTTCTGATCTGCAGTTTGTTGGCGTATTGATTGCTGAATATCACTTATCAAATGACAGAATTAGAAATAATAATCAACATAAGAGTTATACCTCTGTAAGTCTTCTTCTGGATTATCTTGAATCATTAGAATTGAGATTCTGTAGCAAAAGTTATGATTCGAATACTAAAATATATCCAGTCAGAATCTGAATCAAACTTGCTTCATCTCATCCGTTGATCTTCTCTCTATCTATTTATCTCTCTGTATTTGATATTATCCTCAGTTGATCTTTGCTTCAACCGATCGATTCTGAGAGGATTCTTCTCAACCGGTTTTCAACCTCTTGATTTTGCCCTGATTCACTGAGTTCGAATTAATTCTGATTTAACTCAGAATTTAGTGGGCTTTTGGGCTCATTTCTCTTCATTCTCCTTAAGGAATGGGCCTGCAAATAAATTAACATTTAATTAGGACAATACAGATTTTATGCTATAATAAGTATGGAAATATGATACTAAATGTGCAACATTTGCGACCAATCAGTATCCTAGTTTAGTTTAGTGTTTTTAGATCCATGTGTAAAGATAAGAATAGTTGATATGCTCAAGTGCACAATACACATACACGTTTTAGTTTTGATATTGGTTTTCATGAATAGATTGATCAAAATAAGTTTACTTTGTTTTTATATATATTAGATGTGTTCAATATACATACATGCTTACATGACTTATACAAACTTATTTTGACTTTCCTATTCATGTATTGAAAAAGTCAAGTTTGATAAAATACAAGTTTTGGTTTTGGTAAAATGTTAAAACACAAAAATGGTTTCATATGCTTGATATTTGAGTTAAAATGTTTATCACAAGTTTATATATCAATGCAAAATGATAAAACTATTTTTGGGGATTTTTACAAGAGATAAAAGAATTTTTAGAAATATATTTAACTGTTTTTCTGACCCAGTTTCTGACCCAGAACTGTGCTGACAGGCCATGCCGGTCGACCGGGCGGTCGACCGACGTGTACAGACCTGGGTACGTCTGCTGGCACAGTGGGCCGGTCGGCCGGTCGGCTGACCGGATCAGAGAGCCTTGCTCTCTGTATCTGGGCGGTCGACCGAGCGGTCGACCGGAGCAGAGAAGTCGGCTCTCTGTATCTAGGCGGTCGGTCGTGCGGTCAACCGTATGCCCCAACGGTCATATTTATGACCATTGGCGGTCGACCGCAAGCCTGTCAGGCTGCCAGATCAGCCTAACGGCTAGTTTTCTGTTTGGCCTATATAAACCCAATTCTTTGGGATTTTGGCTAAGATTTTCTGAGCTAATTTTTCCCCATTCTCTGGTTTTAAAAACAAGTTTTTAAAAGTATTTAAGAGCTTAAAGATTTCATCTTTATTGTTTTCAAGGGTTTGAAAAATTCAAAATAAAATAGGTTTTTGGGATATGCTTTAGATCTTCATTTCTATCATATTGCAAGTGTTTTCCCAAGGATTTTTTTTTGTTATTTGATTTCCAAAACACCTTGATTTCCACTTGAGCTATATCTTCTATCCTAATCTATTTAAGATCTTTGTTTTATGGAAAAGAGAGTTTGTGGTCTTTGAAACCACTTGTTGTAAACACCCTTGCCTTTGTTGTATCCCTCTTTGATAGAGGTTGATCGGGTGATTGGTTTGCTCCCTCTAGTGAGAGGTGGAGTTTTGGTTTGTAAAGCCTCTTCGGTAGAGGTGTTCGTTGTTGTTTGGCTACGGGCCTACCCCTCGATTGTGAGGCGGTGTTTGAGAGAGGAGTTCGGTACTCCCTTGTTGTAAAAATCCTTCTCGGTGAAGGTTTCCTCGGTGGGAGTCCTCGGTGGACAAGATAGTGGATTAGAAATCCTTCTCGGTGAAGGCGGGGATGTAGAGCTAGGGGCTCGAACGTCGAAACATATCTTTGTGTTTGCGTTTGATCCATTGTCTCTCTAACTCTTTCTCTTTTAATTGTGCAAAGCATCATTCATATCATCATATCATATTTACTTGTGTTGTGCCTTGCATATATTCATATGCTATATCTCTTATATGCTTGGATTGTTTGTGTGTGCCTCACTTGTACTTAACCACAAGAGCTTCATATAGCACCTCAACCCATATCTAGGGGAATCAAGAGGAGTTAGTCCAAAGCCCTTCACGGGGAATTCGGCTACACTTGTTGGTTGTATTAAGTGTGTTGCAAAATAGTTTTCAAGCTTCCGCATTTAGCGCATTTAGTTATTAGATTAGCATATCACCTATTCACCCCCCTCTAGGTGATTTCAATGGCGACGTACATACGCTGGGCGGAGATACCCTCACGTACGTACGCTAAGCCGCAGTACAAGAAATAGCCTCTATAGATACAAGAGTTCCAGTATTAAATAAGTACAAGAATACCTGTAGAAAGAGGTTAGTGATCATAACAGATATGAAAATAGGGATAAATAAGATAACAGAAACAAATCACAAAGATACCTATTAATAGTCTCGATGATGAGTCTCCTATGTGAATCCAATAAAATATCTGACAATACGATAACTCGGATCTCCAACCTAGGCACGCAAACCAAGGGTCATCAGAAAGCGACCTAGTGAGTAGTAAAATGAAGAAAACAGTAATATGTACTATAGTAATACAGGCACGATAATAATAAATAATACATGTTTATGTATTAGTGATACCATAATAGGAATTTAATAAACAGTAGAAACTTAAACTGTCACATTTTAATACTATCACTACCTAGCATGTTATCATTGGATCATTGATTAGTCTCTAATTTTGCATAATTTTCATCACATCCCATATTTATTTGATGTAAAATTCTGCTAATAAAGCTTTGCTTGCTTAATCCTAGGTCCATGGTGTGCAAATAAAGAAGAAGACCCTAAACCACCATTTAATGGGTGATTAAAGGCCTACCAAGAAGCCATTAACTTTAGGGAGGAGATTTTGTCAGCAGAGGGCATCAAATCAGGATTCCAGAAGATCAAGTGGACAGGAGATAGAAGGGGCGACGCGCTGCCCGAAGCCAGGCGCGCGCCGCCCTGGCAGGGCTGAGGAAACGCGGCCCATGCCACGTTTCCGCGGCCATACGGGCGTATACGCTCGGGCTTTGGGCCAGGGGTTACCCCTGGTCCCCTTTCCCCTGGTGCCTATAAATACACCCCAGGGGTCTTCAGTTGAGAGATATCCAAAGCTTTAGCAAGTTGTTGTAATCTTGTTTTTAGGATTGTAGTTGTTTTAGTTTCCTTCTTCTTCTAGTTTTAGTTTTAACCATTAGAGTGAAAGAGAGAGAGTGTGTACAAGTTGTATTTGAAGGTGACAAGCTAATACAAGTAACTACTTCTCTTTCTTCTTTCCATTTACTTATGTTTTTCATTTGATTCTACATTCTTGTTTTAGTGTAAATCCTTCTCTTTACCTCCTCTCTTTTATTGTTTCTTTTCTTAAGCATGTCTAACTAACTCTTTCATTGCATGGCTAACTAACTACTAACTCACTAATCTCTAACAACTTGATTGATAACCCAAATGAGTCAAAAGTGTCAAACAAGCCTTGTGCAAGCGAGAGCTATGACATCTTAAGACGAGGGTTCTAACTCTAACTTACCTACAAGTATTAACTATCTTATATTTCATGCTTAATGGTTTTTGATGATCTATGGGTTTGTACTTTACTTGTTGTTGTAAGTTAGAGACTTTCCTTTTAACTTTGCCGATCCATTAGTGCACTTGTGTCTTCCCTTATTCTCGCCTTCTATTGGATCTTGATAAGGGAATGTTCAAGTTTTTACCGTGTTAAGCTAAGTTATAGGAAGAACTTTCACTCGATTTTCATGTGAATAGTTCCTATGTATAAGGGTTAAGCTTGCCTATGATCCATCGTGAGGCTACATCTTCAAGAAGTTAGGGATTAGTAGGAACACTTAGTAGAAAGTTAGCCATGCGCTTTTACCATTAAAAAAAATCTTCTTTTACAACAAGCAAACCAATTCAAAACTATTCTTGAAAATAACTTATTTTCATTTTCACATTCTTTATTCGAACAAAGAACTTTCTCTTTTCTTGAACAAAGAAGCCGCATTAAGCTTTCATCACTCTCCCTCCTTATGGATACGACCCGTATAGCCACTTCGCTACTACGAAAGAATCACAAAAGCAGAAACATCGACCCACACTCTCTTTACTTATTCTTGTGCTTGCTTTTTGCCGATCAAATTTTGGCGCCATTGCCGGGGAGGGAACGGCTTTATTATTCAAAACTAAAGATTTTTCTTTGTTCTTGTGTGTAGGAGAAGTACCAAGGAGCTTACTATCACGGGAAGCGAAAGTGGTGGCCAAAGACGTTGCACGAGGATTCATTTGCCCTCGAAAATTTCGTGTAAAAGTGAGTTTCTCTCATTGAAGTACTAACAAACTCGTTTGCAGGGTTGCCGAAAGTCGCTAAAATTGCTTTCTAAATTTTTTTTTTTATTTCCCTTGAATGCTTCACCTTATACATGTGTAATAAACTCAACAGAAATTCACTTGTTGCTTAATTGAAATTTGGATTAGACTTCTGCATTTAGGACACGTGTCTATTTCATTTATTTCAATTTCCGTTGAAGAGTGCTAGAGAAAAGGTACGTGTGCATTCATATAGAATAGGACCAACATTTTGGAGTGATTTATCGCTTTGAATGTTACATTATTGTGAATAAACTATACACTTGCACAATTGACATTAAGCGTAAAATCCTAAATAAACAATATAAGGTGGGGATTTCATCTCCCTTCTTTAGCCCAAAGACCATCTCCAAGTGCACTCACACTATCCCAAGCCTTAACTAAAAATTGATAGACGTTGGCCCTAGGGACATCTCAGACTCACTAAGAGATTAATCGAGGTTGAAAACTGTAAGAACTATACTCCTGCAAAATTGGTATCTAAGGAAAGTGGATTGAGAGGCAAAGCCTCGAAAGCTCCATGGTTCTGCGTAATGAAGGCCTATGGCTCACGCCCGGATACCTCCCACCGAGTTTTGTCCTTTCCTGGCCGATTAGCTTGTAATCGAGTTCCTGGAACAACCTCCCCCGGAGAATCGACCGGTTAGGAGTCATCTAGGTCTAGGTACCTTAGACTAAGGCTTGTGGTTGTTTTTCTTTCTTTTGTTTGTTTATTTTATTCTTTTCGTTTGTTTATTATTTTTACGTTGTTTGTGGTGGTGCTGCATGCAAGAGTGGGTAAGAGATCATGTATCTTTCAGATTAACCAGAAATACTTCTGTACCCTTGCAACCAGAACCGGTGATGGCGTCACTTCAAGATAGGTTTTACCCAGAACCTCATTACCATCTTGTATAAAACTGCCTGATGCAAATGGAAATAATTTTGAATTGAAGCCTCAATTCATCAACACTCTCCCAAAGTTTCATGGTTTAGAATCAGAGGACGCATACTTCTTTGTTATGGAGTTTGAAGAAGTGTGCCTCATGATGCGTATACCCCAGTAGGAGACGACGTCGTTAGGTTATGTTTCATTCTCTTTTCCTTAAAGGACCAAGCAAATAAATGGTTGTACAGTTTGGTGGTAGATTCAGTCACGACGTGGGATGATTTCGTCAAGGCCTTCTTAAATAAATTCTATCCAGTCCACAAAATATCCTCATTAGAAAGAATATCATGCAATTCAGACAAGAACCGGGTGACCGTTTTGGAGATACTTTGAGCGATTCAAAGACCTCCTAGCTCAGTGCCCTCATCATGGTGTGGAGAAATGGCTCAGTGCCAGATTCTCTATGATGGTCTAGACTATTAGTCAAAAACCCTGTTAGAAACCATGTGTCAGGGAGGGTTCTTGCAAAAGGATGAGAACCAGGGTTGTGACTTATTTAAGGATTTAACTGAGAAAACCCTGCAACGGGAGCCAGCCTCAGAAAAACTAAGGAATTCACAATCTATAGCTTCAAGATGAGGGCTCCTATCTCTAAATCATCCATAGCTGCAGAAGCTAAAATTGCAACCCTAATGAGGAGAATAAAGGCTCTAGAAACAAAAGAGCCAGCCAATGTCAACCAAATCAACCCACCACTAATTCACAATCCGGGTTGTTCATACTTTCAGGTACCAAATCATGTCTTTGAAGAATGCCCTGTTTTTCATGCCCAGCAAGTGCCACTGGAACGCCTGAACGCGGCCTACTCATGGCCGCCGCATAATCCCTACTCGCAAACATACAATCCACGTTGGAATAATCACCCAAATTTCTCCTGAGCCAGAACAATCTCCTAGGCCTAATTTCTCTAACAATTTTCACCATCCCAGTCCTCCACCAAATTTTTCCAGTCAAGCTCCATCTCCTCCTCTCAAAGTTCACCAATGGAAAAGAAATTCAGCAAATTAGAGGAGAGCATGGAAGCTTTTATGAAGCCCCAAACCTCTTTTATGCAAAATCAGAGATAAACGCTGAACAATCATTCACAGGTTATATCGAGATTAGAAATGTAGATGAGCCAGTTAGCTAGCTCTCTAAGTGAGAAACCAAAGGGTACTTTACCTAGTCAGCCGCTAGTTAACCCAAAAAACTCCAATCAAGCATATGAAATTCAGGATCCGTCGATCAAGCAGTGCAATGCTGTTCAAACACTTCGATCTGGAAAGAAGGTAGACAACCAGGTCTACCAACAGAAAAATCCAGTCCATATTGATCCTACTCCAACCTTCACCTCTGCTAGTTCTTCCCAATCTGCTCTCAAAAATCTGACGAGGACAAAGCTGCTGAACAAGTTCATAAGCCTGTAGCACCCTTTCCTAATAGGCTTAGGAACAATAATAAGAATATGCACATGGAAAAGATGCTTGAGATGTTTAATCAGGTCAAACTGAATGTGCCTCTTCTTGACGCTATCCAACAAGTCCCAACTTATGCCAAATTCCTTAAGGATATGTGAACGAAGAAGAGAAAGACAAATGTGTCCAAGAAAGTGTTTTTGGCAACCAATATAAGCGAAATTCTGTCTGGTCCCATTCCGGTGAAATACAAGGATCCCGGATGTCCCACAATTTCCTGCACCATAGGACAGACAGAAATTAGTAGAGCACTTCTTGACCCGGGAGCAAGTATCAACTTGCTACCTCTCTCAGTATACCAGCAATTTGGGTTAGGCGAGCTGAGCCCAACCCGAATCACCATTCAGTTAGCTGACCGATCTGTGAAAATCCCCAAGGGGGAAATCACAGACGTCCTTATCCGGGTCAGGGATTTCATCTACCCCGTTGACTTTATTGTGCTTGAGACCCAACCTGTGTCCAATCTAAGGTCTCAAACTCCAGTCATCTTAGGGCGCCCATTCCTTGCTACAGCCAATGCCATAATCAACTGTAGGAACGGGTCCATGCGATTGACCTTTGGAGACATGACGAAGGAAGTCAATGTCTTCAATCTTGGAAGACAACCAAGGTATGTCAATGATCAGACGTTTGAGGTCAATTCCTTTGAAAACCTGACCAGTGAGCATGAGGAAATCATGGAGATAGAAACAGAGACAGAGTTTAATCTGGAGGCTAAGGATTTTAATCTAGACTAGATCGTAGATCAGCAGTGAATTGGGCGTCAAGCCCAAGTGTACCTCATCATAGGATTGAAAGTCTGGAGATTGCCTCCAATGAAGCAACACCTTCCCTAAAGCTAAAATCCTTACCTGAACACCTCAAGTACGCCTACCTGGGCGGAAAGGACACCTTGCCAGTCATCATAGCATCCCACCTGACTGAGTAACAATAGGACAGCTTAATGTCTATTCTGAAAAGACATAGGGAAGCCATTGGATGGATGATGAAGGATATCAAAGGGATAAGTCCAGCCATAGTGCAACATAGAATCCATTTAACCAATGAAGTAACCCCCAGGAGGGACCCACAACGCAGGCTTAACCCACTCATGCAAGAGGCAGTTAAAGCGGAAATTTTAAAACTACTAGATAATGGGATCATTTATCCTATTTCTGATAGCAATGGGTTAGCCCTGTTCATGCGATCCCGAAGAAAGCTGGCTTTACGGTGGTTGAAAATGAGCACAAAGAGTTGGTACAAACAAGACTGCCTACCAAGATTCATATTTGTATCGACTATAGAAAGTTGAATGCAGTCACCCGTAAAGACCACTTCCCGCTACCCTTCATCGACCAAATACTTGAACGCCAGGCTGGACACGAGTACTATTGCTTTCTAGATGGGTACTCGGGATACAATCAAATCCCCATTGCTGCAGAAGACTAGGAAAAGACCACGTTCACCTGCCCGTTCGGAACTTTCGCTTACCAATGCATGCCCTTTGTGCAATGCACCTGCAACATTCTAACGATGCATGCTTAGTCTCTTCTCCGACATGGTCGAACATTTCCTTGAGATTTTTATGGATGATTTCTCCATCTACGGAGATTGATTTGATCAGTGTCTTCATCACCTAGAGTTAGCTCTACAGAGATGCAAGGAGAAGAATCTAACTCTAAACTGGGAGAAATGTCATTCATGGTGAGACAGGGGATTGTCTTAGGCCATGAGATTTCTAGGAGAGGCATTGAAGTGGACAAGGCTAAAGTAGAAATAATTGCTAAGCTTCCACCACCCAAAAGCATCAAGGATATTAGATCCTTTCTAAGGCATGTTGGGTTCTACCGATGGTTCATTAAGGATTTAGCAAAATCGCTAGACCCTTAACCAACATGCTCGCTAAGGACGTGCCCTTTGACTTTAACGATGAATGTTTCAAGTCATAGGGGAAGCTCAAGCAAGAACTTATTCTGTGCCCATTATTTCTGCTCCTAACTGGGCCCAACCGTTCGAAATCATGTGTGATGCCTCTGATTTTGCCATTGGTGCTGTTTTAGGATAGCGCATTGACAATAGGCAACACGTGATTTATTACTCGAGTAGGACCTTGAATGACGCCCAACAGAATTATACAACGACTGAGAAGGAATTCTTGATCGTTGTCTTTGCGTTAGAGAAGTTCTGGCCCTACTTGTTAGGTTCGAAGACGGTGATTTTTACGGATCATTCGGCACTGAAATACCTCATGACCAAGAAGAAAGCAAAAGCCCGATTGATTCGGTGGATCCTTTTGCTTCAAGAATTTGACCTAGAAATTCGAGATAAACGAGGTATGGAAATTGTGGTTGCAGATCATTTGTCACGAATTCCGAAAGCACCGATCATACAAGCTCCGATCAACGAGGATTTCCTAGACAAGCACATCCTAGCCATTCTTAAGGAACCCTGGTATGCGGACATTGTTAATTACCTGGCCAGTGGACAATTACCCGCTGACTGGACAAAGCAAGACCAATATCGCTTCTTTGCCCAAGTACGGTACTTCTTCTGGGAAGAGCCATATCTTTTTAAGTATTGTCCCGACCAGATTATTCGACGATGCATACCAGAGAAGGAACAGAGGAGTGTGCTCAGCTTTTGCCATGACCTTGCATGTAGAGGACACTTCGGTCCCCGCAAAACTACAGAGAAGGTTCTACAAAGTGGTTTTACTGGCCTACTTTATTCAAAGACTTATACCATTTTTGCAAGTCATGCGCAAATTGTCAGAAGATTGGAAAAATCTCAAGAAGAGACATGATGCCTTTGAACCGATCCTGGAAGTTGAAATTTTGATGCTTGGGGTATCGACTTCATTGGACCATTCCCTAATTTGTTCTGCAACCAGTTCATTTTAGTTGCTGTAGACTATATCTCTAAATGGATAGAGATGTGCCTACAAAGACCAATAACAACAAAGTGGTTATCAAATTTCTCAAAGAAAACATCTTCTCTCGATTTGGCACCCCTAGAGCGATAATTAGTGATAACGGATCACATTTCTGCAACAGAGTTTTTGAAGCTCTAATGCGAAAATATTCCATCGACCACAAGTTATCCACTTCGTATCATCCCCAGACAAATGGGCAGGTAGAAGTCACCAATCGATAACTTAAGCTCATTCTGGAAAAGACTGTTGGACAGAACCGAAAGGATTGGTCGGTCAAACTCAATGATGCATTGTGGGCTTACCGCACTGCTTTTAAGACAATTCTGGGGATGTCTCCTTATAGAATCATATTCGAAAAAATCTGTCATCTGCCAGTAGAGTTAGAACACCATGCCCTTTGGGCCATTAAGCAGCTCAATTTTGATCTGAGTAAGGCCGGAGAGCTAAGAAGACTGCAGATCTCAAAATTAGAGGAGATATAGATGAAGGATATGAGAATGCTCAGATTACCAAAAGCAGGACTAAATTTTTCATGATCAGATTATAAACCGGAAAAACTTTACCCCAGGAGACAAGGTTCTGCTGTATAACTCTAAACTTCATATTTTTGTGGGGAAGCTGAAGACTCGTTGATCTGGACTGTTCATTGTGCGCACTGTTTCCCACATGGTGCTGTGATTATTATAGACCCTAAGAACAACTCGGAATTCAAAGTGAACGGGTAAAGATTGAAGCCCTTCTTGACCACTGAGCCTGTGACTCCGAATGATAGTGTACTGACTCTTTTTGCCCCATCATACACCTAACCACAACAACTAAAAAAATTCTTATTGTTTATATGCTTACCCCTTCTATATTTTTTTTTGACATTTCTTTTACCTATTCATACTTGGCCGGCCGAGTCAATGAAAACGATGACATCATTTCTTCACCCTATTTATTGCATTCGCATTTACATACACATTCATTGAGGACACTGCATAAGATAGGCGTGGGGGAGTGCTTTTATTCGTTCTTTTTCCTTTTTTTTTTCTTTTTACCAAAAAAATTAAAATAAATAAAAAACCTCCAGATTGAAAAGAAATTTCATACTCTTTATAAAAATACCAAAAGTTGTAGGAATTAAGGGAACCTTATTAATAAATCTTTTTTTTGCCTAAATAAACAAGAAAGATTGGTTTGACTAAGAATTGGGAGGGATAAGGAAAATAACTCATACCTTTTATTTAGCGTTAGTAGAATATGCATAAACCCACACACATGCTTGGGATTTAGAGACACAACTCTGGAAAGAAATGCTGGATAATTGTGCCTCAAGAAGCATGATTACTCACGCCAAAAAAATAATCAATATATAATATATATATATAAGTAAATCTTGATTTCGTGGCCTACTCTACTTGCATATTTGACTTGAGGGGTATTTTTTCACCTGGTGCCCTAAAACCATCTGGTTTGAGAGTCACGATTTGATATGTGTTACATAAGTAAAGTAGAAAGTCTAATGAAATCAAGAATAATAAATAAATATTAATAAAATTAAATGATATTTAAAGTTGAGTTGAAAAATCTCAAGCACATCACACTTACACATTATGCATATCTATATAAAGCAAAATAACAGAATGAGTTAGAAGTATAAGATCCTTCTAAATTTAAGAAAAACCTTAATTTCTTCTTTTATGAAGGCTAAAATATAGGAGGACTTATGAGGGTTGAACCTAATTCTTACATCATTAAGTCATTTTATTTAGATGATTGAAAGTTCTTTTTCTTGAAGGAGTTTGCTAACAACTAAATATTATTTTTCACTTACTGAATTTTATGGGTGCAATCCACTGAAAATCCTCAGGAGACAACACTCCTCCTCTAGGGGAAACCTAGAGGTTTAAAGGCTTGTTGCACATGCTCAGTGCAATCGCTTCACCTGCAAAAGTGGTGTAATAATTTTCTTATTTTTGTTTTGCTCGGGACGAGCAAAAAGATAAGTGTGGGGGTGTGATTAGTCTCTAATTTTGTATAATTTTCATCAAATTCTCATATTTATTTGCTGTAAAGTTCTGCTAATAAAGCTTTGCTTGCTTAATCCTAGGTCCATGGTGTGCAAATGAAGAAGAAGACCCTAAACCACCATTTAATGGGTGATTAAAGGCCGACCAAATAGTCATTGACTTTAGGGAGGAGATTTTGTCAGCCCAGGGCATCAAATCAGGATTCCAGAAGATCAAGTGACAGGAGACAGAAGGGGCGATGCACTGCCCGGAGCCAGGCGTGCGCAGCGCTGGCAGGGCCGCGGAAACGCGGCCGTACGGGTGCGCGCGCCCAGGCTTTGGGCCAGGGGTTGCCCCCTGGCCCCCTTTCCCTGGTGCTTATAAATACCCCCCAGGGGTCTTCAGTTGGGAGATATCCAGAGCTTTAGCAAGTTGTTGTAATCTTATTTTTAGGATTGTAGTTGTTTTAGTTTCCTTTTTCTTCTAGTTTTAGTTTTGGCCATTAGAGTGAAAGAAAGAGAGTGTACAAGTTGTATTTGAAGGTGACAAGCTAATACAGTGACTACTTCTCTTTCTTCTTTCCATTTACTTGTGTTTTTCATTTGATTCTACATTCTTGTTTTAGTGTAACTCCTTCTCTTACCTCTTCTCTTTTGTTGTTTCTTTTCTTAAGCATGTCTAACTAACTCTTTCACTACATGGCTAACTAACTACTAACCCACTAATCTTTAACAACTTGATTGATAACCCAAATGAGTCAATAGTGTCAAACAAACCTTTTGCAAACGAGAGCTATGACATCTTAAGACGAGAGTTCTAACTCTAACTTACCTACAAGTATTAACTATCTTATATTTCATGCTTAATGGGTTTTTGATGATCTATAAGTTTTGTACTTTGCTTGTTGTTATAAGTTAGAGACTTTCCTTTTAACTTTGCCGATACCATTAGTGCACTGGTGTCTTCCTTATTCTCGCCTTCTATTGGATCTTGATAAGGAATGTCCAAGTTTTTGTCGTATTAAGCTAAGTTATAGGAAGAATTTTCACTCGATTTCACGTGAATAGTTCCTATGCATAAGGGTTAAGCTTGCCTATGATCCATCGTGAGGCTACATCTTCAAGAAGTTAGGGATTAGTGGGAACACTTAGTAGAAAGTTAGCCATGCGCTTTTACAATAAGAAAAATCCACTTTAACAACAAGCAAACCAATTCAAAACTATTCTTGAAAAAACTTGTTTTCATTTTCACATTCTTTATTCGAACAAAGAACTTTCTCTTTTCTTGAACAAAGAAGCCGCATCAAGTTTTCATCGCTCTCCCTCCTTGTGGATACGACCCGTATAGCCACTTCGCTACTATGGAAGAATCGCAAAAGCAGTAATATCGACTCACACTCTCTTTACTTATTCTTGTGCTTGCTTTTTGCCGATTAGTCATGTCTACAGTGGTCTCCCATTTTATATAATAACTAATGTTGTATAGTGGTGACGTGATAGAAATGAACATGCAAATGAGCATATGCAACATAACCATAATACTGTGCTGCGCATATACAGTAATGATGTCTGCAAGGTATACAAAAAGCAGAATATTGCAATGCAGAATATACATGTACATGATAAGTATGCCACCACAGAAAGTGTAGCATGTATCAGGAAGTGTTACAAGGCATGCCGGTAACATCATAGTGGATAAATGACGAGGAGTAGTAACAAGTACAACTAAACAATATGAAACATGTATCGGGCTAGTCATGTTATTTATACAATAATAACAATCAGTACCACCTAGTATTTTAATCAATCTCTTCCAGTATCCCATACCAATGGCAGTCCATGCTAGAGCCCGCACTCTAGTCGAACCCATCCGGACATGACATACGGGTACCATTATCCAAACAAGAGAGTGACTAAATAACAAGTGTTCTCGACGTCACTATTGTTTATACCATTTTATTATATTACTTGGAAACCTAATGGTCAAGAAGTTCTAATCGGGTGGGCGTATCCCGTGCATACATGGGATCACGGCTTTACCAAGACTCCCTGGCTGCTGAGACCAGGGCAACCCGCTAGGGTGAAACAAGTAACGAGAAACGGGAAGGTAGCCAGTACTACCATATCCCCTGCAGTGGGACAAACAATAGATCAAGACATCCACCCGATAATATCTAATCAACCATCAACTCTCCCCCAACCCCATGATATATGTAACACATTTAATGTACACAGATTATCAGGAACAAGAACAGTACATGGTACATGTAACATGATAACAGAACATGAGCTCTGTTGATAGCATAAAATAAGATAACGGGAAACGGGAAACAATAGATGTGGGATTCCACACATCGCATATCAACGGCTCACATGTCCAGTAATGAGAATATCAGTATCAATAACGGGAAAAAATCATGTAACAGGAATACAGGAATATACATTCAACAATAATACATGTAATATGAATAGTGATCCATATGACAAGAAAATAGAAACAATCAATGCATGTATGCCGGTGAATATATATAACAGTGATGTGTGAACATGATATAACTGTGTACCGAGCATTCATGTAACGATGATACAAATATATGTAATGATGGTGTCCAGTGAATTGGTGTATCTATATATCGGTGGGACAAGAATAAGAAAGAATAGTGGTACGTATAATATCGCATCCATATACAGTGATTCATGAACATGCTATAATAGTGTCATGTGTATCAATGTCTGAGTAACAGTGATACTTGTACATCGAATGACAGTATCTAGTGTAATGGGAATTTATCTAGAATGTAATGTCCATTGTACTAGAATGTTCGTATACCGGTAATACGAGTGAATGTAGTAATGGTGTCCAATGTGAATCAAGTAACGGTGATCATACCATATAATCGAGTATTAGATCAAGATCACAAAATTATTACATATATTTATCTATTATAGTTATCAATTTATTAGTTATTTTACTTTGTAAAATTATTAACTTATGAGTCCTGATATTTAAACAAGTCATCTATATGTTATAATAACCAAGAATTCTATTTAATTCTATTTACAATGATATTCTGAGAAATACGATTTAAATAATAGTTACAGTGATTAACGGGCAAACACGACTTATTTAGTAAAGCAATCAATCAATTTAATTAACTAATAAAAGAAAAATACTCACAAAATGGCCATGAGAAGGTAGCTCTCTTTCCCACGATCGTAACAATTCCAGGATCATCCAAATCGAACTCCGGATGCGCCAGATCTTGCCCGAACAGTAAACCATAACAAAAAGGGTTAAATCTGTAATTTAAAGGATTTGAATGAGATAAAGTTATTGAACAGGGGGTTTCATGTAAAATTACCTTTTATTGGTTTTGGGTGCGGGTTTGGGTTGACAATGGGTCGGGTCTAGATCCAATAACCCGACCCAAAACTTAAGTGGTTGGGTAATGAGTTTTGGGTTTCAAAACAACCCGATAGGATTAATGGGTTCGGGTTCATACCCGAACCCAACAGTAGCCAACAACAACAGCAGCAGCAGCTCTCACTGCTGCTGTCGCCCACTAGCCGGCAGCCAGTTGGGCTGGCCGGTGGCACCCTCCGCAGCCCTAGCCGGTCGCGGTCGGCGGCAAGAGGAGGGAGAAGAGGAGTGAGAGAGTGTGTATGAAAGAGAGAGAGCAAGAGAGGGGGAGGAGTTTTCAGTAGAAGAAGGAGAAGAAGAAAGAAAAGAAGAAGAAGAAGAAGGGGAAAGGGTGGCGCCCGGGCTGGGGGAGGCGCGGTGGCGCGCCGGCCACCGGCCGAGGGTCCCCCTAGAACAGAGATGAAGAGAGAGGGGGGGAGAGAGAGAGAGAGAGTGAGAAAGTGAGAGTGAGAGAGACAGTGAGGTAGAGTGAAGAAAGAGAGAGAAAGAAAGAAAGAGAAAGAGAGAAAATTGAGAGAGAGATAGAGAGAGGGGGAGAGATTTTAAAGGGGGAAAGAGAGAGGCGATGGCAAATCTTGGGGGGAAGGAAGAATTTGATTGGAGGAGAAGAAAGAAAGAAAGAAATAATAAATGAAGCTTATTTAATTAATATTTTAATTGGGCCGACTTTTGACTAGCTCCGAACGGTTCCCAAAAATTCTATAAAATAACAAATATTACGCAGAGGAGGAAAGTGAAATTGGATTCTAAAAATATTGTCCGGTTTACAAGTTAAAAATCATGGAGTGTATTGTCGTTGTAAGGCGACACCGGTTTGGCCAGATTTTTGATAAATTCAGAAAAATACCCTAACGTAGAAAATATGATTTTAAGACAAGGTGAAAGCAAATTCTCAAAATCCAACTCTGTTTGTGAAATAAAAATTGTAGAGCTGATTATTGTTATCGGTCGACACCAACTACGGAGATTTTCCAAAATAATCCAGAAAATTTTTCAGAAAATTGTAAAAATCTAAAATATTAAAAAATAATATCTGAAACTAAAATCAACTCAATCTGACTAACAGAAAGGTCAAATCAATTTTGTATGTTGCATTGAGTACTGATATTGTGATACGTACATCAAGGATCGGGGGTTACAGGGGAGGTGGTGGCCTAAGCATGGCTGTGCGAAGGGCGCGCGGCAGCACCGGTGGTGTCAGCGATAACCTGACTAGGCGACGGTCTGGCCGGCGGTGGAGAGAGACAAGAGAGATTGTAAGGAAGAAAGGGTGAGAAAGAAAACAGAATAGAAGGAGAAGGAAAGGAAGGAGGAGATAGTGGTGGTGGTTCAGGTGAGGTACATTACGACTAAACGATGGTCTGGGCGGCGCTAGGCAACGGGCAGCGCTGGCAGCACGGCCAAAGAGGAGAAGGAAGAGGAAAAGAAAAGAAAAAGGAGGAAAAAAGGAAGGGAAAGAGAGCTAGGGAGGAGAGGAGAGGTGGGGCTGGGCCCACCGACGACCGGCTGTCAGGTGGGCAGGGGAGAAGTGGTGAAGGTAGTGGAGTGGCTATGGGTTGGGTGAGAGGGAAAGAGAGAAAGAGAGAGATGTACAGAGAGGAAGAGAAGAGAGGGAGAAAGGGAGGGAGGGAGGGAGAGAGAAATGAGAGAGATGGAGAGAGCCAGAGAGAGTTTTTTATTGGGATAGAGAAGAGAGAGATAAGGTGGTAGGAGGGGAGAAACGGGTAGAAGAGTGGAGAAGAGGGGAGAGAGAAAAAGAAAAAGAAATATTAATATTTTATATTAATATTTTTATTTGGTTAAATTTAATTAATTCAGAAAAATCCCCAAATTCTTAGAAATAGAAAATATCGCCCTGAACAGCATCATGAAATCAGATTCATGAAATTCATCCATATTTGTTAATTAAAATCTTACAGTCGATCAACGATACCGGTCGTTATCGAATTCAAGAGATATTCCAAATAATCTAGAAAAAATTTAGAAAACTTAGAAAAATTCAAAATATTTAGAATTAATATCAAGAGCTGAAATAGGCTCAGTCTGACTACCTATAAGGACAAATCAAGTATTTTTACCATATCGAATACTAGTACTGAGATACGTACATCTAGAATTGAAAGTTACAACTAGTCTGGTACATTAATTAACCGACTTGCTCCTACAATGACCTAAAAACAATGTGGCAACCCTAGAAGGGGTGAATAGGGTTTGCAATCAATTTAAACAATTAATACCTAACTTTGATTGGATGCAATAATTTAGCTATAACAAGTAAAACAATATCAATACAGTAGAAATAAAGCAAGTAAGAGAGAGAGAGAGAGTAATAAAGAGAGCAATTGAGACTCGCCAACCGGCCTACCCACTACGTAGAGGCTCTTCTCTAAGATTTCAACCCAATCTTCAATTTGTTGTTTTCTTTTCGGGTAGAAGAATAAACCTTTACAACCGACTTCATTTTCGGGTAGAATCCTAAACCTTTACACTTGCTTCTTTTACGGAAAGAAACATAGAATTTGCCTACTATCTTTGCGGGTAGAAGCCTAGACCTTGCACCGACCCACCCACTTTCCAAGTGGTTGGATTTTCTTACAATAAGATATCATAATATGGGTTTGCTCTCTAACAAGATGAGAACCAATATAACACAAATATCAAAGAAAGATTACAACTTGAGACTCTAATAGCCAAAAGAATCAAGACCAAGTTAACTTGACACTATAGATTTAGATAAATGAACAATCAAGATGAAAGTTTTAGATCTAGAATCTTTGAGAACTTTGAAAATGATTAAGAGAGAAGTATTGTAAGTATGAAACAATTTCTCAATCAAAAGAACTTGAAAGTACAAGAAAATCACTCTTTTAAATTTGAATATAATAGAAAAAATAAGCTCTTATATTGGATTTGCTCAAGATATCTTTGAGTAATTTCTTTGAATGCAAAAGTTCATGTTAAAGAGAATAGAGTAAACTAGTATTGATAGGTAGGAGAAGACAAGGTTAGGTGAAGACAAGTTCAACAAAAAAATAAAGTTCAATTCTCCTCACAAGTCGAAACTATGCTCAACCAACCGACGCCAGAAGACTTGGGTCGATCCGTTGTCACAGAGTACAACAGTCAAACTAAAACTGAATTCTAGTGGTCGATCGTTGGCAAGGGTAAAATCTCAACAGTTAAAAAATTTGTATCGTTGGTTTGACTTGTACGATACCAAATAAAAAATAGAAAATATTTTCAAAAGTTTTCTCACCTTTTCAAAAACTGCGAAAATCTGGATCAAACTGACGGTCGATCTCAGAAAAGTCCAAAGCTGGACTTCTGGGCTGGGCGGTCGACGTGGCGGTCGATCTGAGCCCAAAGAGAGTAAGGGTGTAACTCTGACATCATCGTACGAAGCAATTGATGAATTGGCGATCAATTTGACCCTTTCTCCAGAGCATCGAGCTCTAGTAGATGAAGCGACAGACAAATCACTCAGTCTACTTTGAGTTGATCGCAAAGAGCGAGAGATGATCCAATGTCCTTGCTTCTACTGCCATGAATATCAATGATACCAATGGGTCAACTATTATGTTCTAGCGGTCGATCCTAAAACCCAAAGTCACAAAATATAATTTAAATGCCTTTGTAATATATAAAATAATTTGTATAAACCCAATAAGCAAAAAATCAAAGTGTATATGCCCAAATAAATATTTCAAATACATTTAAAATTTTTGGGCATTTCAATAACACTTTGAGGGAAATAATACTTGAAATCAACTTGAAACATACGTGCACAAGTATGAATATGAATTATAATGCCAAATTAAATTCTTACCATAGTTCTTCTTACCTCACATAATAATCTTAAGTAGATTTAGTAATCTTTGACTAAGCCTCTAACTCCAATTGATTTGACTTGATAAATCGAGTAGCTTGAGCTATATATCTGTCACCACCTCCATTATGATTTTGCAATATGAGATATAATCCATCCAACTTCCAGTACAAGTGTTTTGACCAAATCAAAACATAAAAAGACTAAAATAGGAGTTGTTACTGCATAGGTAGTTTAATGAGTAATCATCATCAAACTAAAAACACAATAGAGCTAACATGACCTTCAGATGATAGAGAACGTGCTGCCTAGCAATGCTGACGTGACGGGCTCTCTCTATTCTCCTTCTAGATATCTCTTATCCTATAAACATGAGTCTGAATCCTCACCAAAGGTATCTTCTTCTCGGGACTCTCAGTTATCTTACTTTCTTATCTAACACTGGACGGTGACTTGAGCGTAGGGTTGTCACCAGCCAAGTCAGGCAATGCTAACCCTTTATTGTTTTGAAGGACTATATGAAAATTCTCTAAAGCTTCCAAGATCTCCCTCGCTGAGTGAGTGCTTCATCAATCATGACGTTAAGTAATCAACTAGAAGATATCTTATTTATGTTTTTGGAAGCGGCCTATTCAGAAGATATGGACCCTTAACTTTGATGGGTCTCTTATATTCTTCCACTCATGCCTATGCTAGTGGTTTTGTTCTTTGGGATGATATTGGTGCTCTGACAGCAGCAGGTGCCACATCGGTTACTTCTAACTCAGTGCTAGAAGTTGAGCGCAGATGGCTTTGGTTTGGCCTCAGATTCTTCATAGTCCGATTACAAGCCATGTTGATGAGATTTCAAAGGTGATTTAATTGTTATGTTCAGAGAAGTTTTGAATTCTTTGCTCAAATGCATCAAACTGGGCATGGAGATACTTACTGTGAAGCTTGTCCAGCATGAGTTTAGAGAAGCCAGTTTTCTTATATGTGTTGGACGCTGAATCAAAGAAGACTGCGGAGTTTATTTGGTTGTCAAGGTTTCCGACTGAGCTCTTAACTTGGAAGAGACAGATACGCGAGGTGTTTCGTGCTACCAATATTAATTAATTTGGAGTCCTCACACACTGTAACAGCAGAAAAGAAAAAATAATTGGATGATCATCTATCTTTCTTTCTTTCTTTCTTTCTTTCTTTTCCCTTTTTTTGGTAACCCCCAAATTGAAAAAGAGAAGCTGACAAGGAAAGCAATGTTAAAGCTACCTTCAGCTAATATGGGTTGCATGTTGCGCTGTTCACCTGATCCGAACCCATTAGTAAATTTGAAATACAAAAACATAGGCTGGTAGCGTGGTTTTCCAAACTAGGGTTTTGTTTAAGTTTAAAATGAAAGTGAGATTTGTAACCATACAAACCGCAGTTTCTGAAACTCCATTCAGATTGGAGTTTTACAAACCCCAATTTCATAAGATTTCGAGGCCTCCCAATACTCACTTTTCCAACTCTTTTTCTGTTATCAAACAAGGTTTAGTTCGAGTGAACCTGATTTTGAACCCATAGTCTATCAAACCTCAGTTCGGAAAATGTGAATGGGCCAACAATGTCTTTTGACTCAAAAGCTTTTGGGCCTCAAAAGTTTCTTGGGAAATTACCTTTAACTTCTCAATAAATATTTTATTCATCAAAAACTTCTTACTCTTTAAAATCTTGTCAAAAATTTATTTGACCAAGTTTGTTATGTTTGCATGTCCTTATCCTCATCAAAGGACAATACACCGTATTTCCCTGAGGTGACCCTATCCTTTTGTTGTGGGTGCTCACATGGGTACTCACATGAGAATGATAGCTGGTCATTTTCATGAAGGTTGGGACTATGTCGGCTTCAATCCAACATTTATTGTTGATTTGATCAAAAAATGTAGATATAAGCTGAAAAAATTAGACATAAATTAAAAATCAATTAAGTATTTGAAAAACAAAATTATGAAATAAGCACCATAAAAGTAATTTAGTTTTAGTTAAACAGTAAATAAATTTTAGCCGTTAACATAATTAACAATTTATTCATAACATATGAATACTTAATTATTTATTTTTCACTTATTTGTTTGTTTATTTTATTAATGAAAATTTTCTCTACAGCCATCTACTTTGCTTCATAATTAGAAAAAAAAAGTCAACTTCATATTTTTATTCGCTAAAACCTCATCCACGTCAGCCTAAATTAGTTTTCCCAACCACCACTTCTTTATATATTTTTATTTCTCTTTTACTCTTCCCCATCGCCCCCGACGAAGAGTAATTCACGAATCGACGTACGCAGTCAGGTCACCATGGGGATTGAAAAGGGGTCAGGGAGCCCCCTTTCGGGGGTCTAAGGGGGCGGAGTCCTCAGACCAATGTTTTTCGGGATTGACCATTTGCAGACCTCATTTATTCATGCTCGCGATGAGTTTTGTTTGTGTTTGTGATCGATGTGATATTTAGAATTAGAAAGCATTGGAGATAATTCGATGCAGTAAATGCGGGCGGCTGATGATGGTAATGCTGGTGTGAGGACTGTGACTCAAGATCGCAATCCTATGTGAGGACTGCGATTATGGTTGCAGTTCTTTATTACATAGTCGCGATCCTTTTATTAATTGAAAATCAAGGCATTTTGTAAGACTGTGATCATTGTCGCAGTCTCAATATAGGCTAAAAATTTGTGTTTTTCTGAAGACTGTGATCATGACCGCAGTCCTAAAAAAGAGTCAAAAACATGGCTTTTTTGTGAGCACTGTGATCATGATCGCAATCCTATAAAAACTCAGAAACATATCATTTTTGTAAGGACTGCAATCATGGTCATGTAAATCACCTAGAGGGGGTGAATAGGTGATGTGCTAATCTAATGCCAAGCAATGTGGAATTAAAAACTATTATGCAAACTAAAATTTCACACAACATATGACCAAAGAGTGAAGCCGAATTTTCGGTGAAGGGCTCTGGACTTCCCCTCAAGATTTCTCCAAACTAAGAGTTGATTTGCTACTATAGCTCTATTGGTTTAATACTAATGTGAGCACAAACACAATATCAAACATGTAAAGAATAGGCAAGGAATAAGAGCATGCACGATATCAAACAATCCCAAGCATATATGACAATTAAGCACAAGTAAATATCAAGCATATAAAGATGTAAACAATAAGAGCAAGAAAGATATAAACACAAGTGAGTTGAGAGGGAGATGAGCAATTGCAAATACAGGAGTATTGTGTCGAGGTTTGATCCACTTTCTCTACGTCTCCTCCTTCACCACTATGAAGGATTTCTACTATATACGATCCTGCAAGATCACTTGGTGCCGCAACACCTACAACGAGCTCCTTCAAAAAATCTTGGACCCGCAAGTCCCTCACTTGTTCCCACAAGAATAACACAAGCGAATCCTCAAGCTAACCGAGGCGGCAACCTCCACAACTCCTTCAAATACAAAGGTGGAACACTTGGTGATGACTTCTCTTAATAACGAACAAATACTCTCACAAATAAGGATCCTATAGGATAGATTTAGCAATGAAAGGCTCAAACTTGCGTGAGAAAACTAGATAAATTTGGAAATGAAAAACTCAAGAAAAAGCTTTTGAAAACTCAAGAAAATCACTCTTAATAAACTCTCTTTTGATATGGCAATGAAGATCTAAAAACATGTTAGAAAAACTCTATTGAAGATGGAAAAATAAGCTCTTGAAAAAACTTGTTTAAAACTCACCCAAAATCCTATATTCATAGGCCAAGAAAAACTAGCCGTTGAGGTCCAAAAAGTGTCAGAAATGGTCTGTCGGTCGACTATCCGGTCGATCGACTAACGGTCATATTTCTGACCATTGGAGCCTGGCGATCGAACAGACGGTCGACCGACCAGAGACCCAATCTATGCAATATGTCAACTTTGAGTACAGAGTTGAGGCCTAAAACATTAGCATTTGGAAATATGTATATAAGAAGAATTTATCGATCTTTAAGTCTTCTTTCTAATGCAACTTAAATCAAATCAATATCACATCAGAGTAAAAAGTTATCAATAAAATACTGAAAGGTATCAAACCAAAAACTGTAAACTATTTTTAGAATAAGAATAGATTTCAACCCAATATTTCACATGTTTAACATTTGATCAAAAATGACCATTGAATAAGAAATGTATCCCTAAAAGTTATCTTTGAAATGCAATTTAAATCATATAGATTGAACATAAGAATAAAAAGTTATGACCAGAAAACTACAATGGTGTCAAGCAGATCAACAGAACGGTCAGCCGCCCGATCGACCGAGAAAACCCGAAAGCTCTGCAGACTCAGTCAATCGACCGATCGATCGGCCGATCTCTACTACAGTTGACCGATCGGTCGATCGAAATCAAGTCACATGGGCTTGTGCACGCCGGTCGAACGCACGGTCGACCGGTATTGCTATCGGTCGACCGTGCGGTCAACCGGCATACCCAAAAAACTCTATTTTGAAATATTTTACACACTTGTTTAAATTCACTTTTAAATCTAATAAATCTCTATAAATTCTACAAAATAAGTTCAGGTAAATACAGTATAGCACAAGTATGTGTGATGAAAAATAAACACATATTATAAACATATGTACTAGTTTTTGAGATATAGAAATTTAATCATGAAACCAAAACCGTATTTGCCAAAAACTAAACTTATGTGTGTGTAAGCTTGAGCAATCCACAACTAATCTATTCTTTACATTTTATCCTAAAATAAAAATGTTAAACTTACAAACTTAGACTCAAGTCTTCTTGAAATTCTTCTCTAGAAAAAACTTCTTCTCCATCTCGACTTGATCCAAATTTGATCTATGAGCTAGACTCCTCTTTGAGTACTTAATAAGATTTTGAAGCACGAGCTCTACAATCAACAAATGATAGCTTCAAAACTTGACTTCGAATCTTTTATTAAAGCTAAACACCAACTAAGATCTTAATTGAATATCTGAAACTTAAATCAGCACAAGATCATTAGTACTATAACTTCATAAGTTAGACATCAGCAAAACTAGGGTAAAAGGCCTTCGGGCCAACAATCTCCTCTTTTTTATGATGACAAAACTTATGCATGAATTAAAGATAAGCTAAGCTCCCTCTTAACTCATGCATAGCAATAAACCATATAGATATTCAATAAAGCTCATAAACTAAACAACATAAACATATATGCATAAGCAAAAATATAGGATGCATATATAAACTAATCTTTCTCTCCTTTTTGTCAATCATCAACAAAGGGGAAAAGGCTAATTGAAAGAAATTTAGAGTTTATATATGTATATGCGATGTAAATCCATGAAGAGGAAAGATTGTAAGGAATTGCCCCTGCATACATGCATTATATGAAAAAAGAGATGACTAAACTTTAACTTATATAAGCATAATATATAATGTATAGACGAAGATATTAAGTTCCCCTGACACGCGTGTACCATATAAAGAAAAGAGATCAAGCTCTTCTTTATATACTACACTCATCATGAATTTATATATAGAGGAGATGTTAAGCTCCCCTTTCATATAATCAATACATGTCAAAACAAAATTTTGAAACCAATTAAAATAAATTTTGATATCACTTGTAATTAAACATAAATATTATCTTATAGATAATCATAAACATGAAACTATTTTAAGTTAAAGATTTTTTTTTGAAATAATCACAAAACTAATACATAAGCTTGTTGGAAATAAAAAAAAATTTTGAAGTTGAATCAAGCTTAGCATGAAATCAATTTGTACTTTAAAACATGTATGGACATTGATAAATAAGCACAATCAATCATATATGTATGTGTGAAAATAGAAATACCACTTAAAATTTAATGCATGCATATATAGAAAAAGCATCAGTATGCAAAACTGAAATAACAAGGAAATCATGTGTATAACTCATATCATCCACCCTATCATGCACAAATTAAAAAAAATACTCATTAAAGCACACAAGGCATGTTCGCTCAACCAACCACCCTCAATAGGGTAGAAGTTTTCAAAAATAATACTTTGAAAATAATATAATATAGGTTGAAAACTTTACCAATTGAAGCATAAGAAACTAGTTTTAAGATAATTTTGAAAACGAGTATGAATTCTTCAAGTAAAGAACAAAACATACTTTATTCCATGAAAATATGCTAAATTACACGTGAATCAACACTCAAAAATCTATGAAGCACATATATGAGCTCATGAAAATAAAAATATGAGTAAACATAAAGGTAAGTGCACAATAATCATGTGAATAACATATTCATGAAAATAAATCAATAAGGCTCTAAACATAAAAACTAGCATGAAATTCTTTTTCTCAAAAACATGATATATTATATAATTATGTCAGAATCATCAAAACTAGGACATATAATGTACAATTAAACATAAAATGAGTACACCAATGAAATAAAATTTACAAAGCATGAAGAACAAGTGTAATTCAAGAATTATACATGTGTAATACAAGTTTTAACAAGATTTGCATATCAATATATGATATAAACATATAAATCAATATATGTTTTAACTAAAGCATAAAAAACATGAATCAACCAAAAGAAATAGGCATGTAAATCCATTTGAAAACATGAACATTATTTTCAAAAATGCATGCATAAGTAGGCAATCAATTAACTCAACTATAAGCACAAAGTAACATATGACAGAGTCAAGGTTATATTACTAACATATAAGCATAAAAAAATATTTTAAAAGTGAAGGATGAAATGGTTACCAATATCGGTGTAGCCAATCTATTTCTCCAAAAACACGGTGGTCCTCCCACCTAGCTTCCTTGATAGTGATGCATCAAATAGGTTTGTCCTTCAAGCTCCAAATGTATCCACCACCAAGACACTAATGCTCTCATGTTTTGTGAAAGTCCGCGTCTATATAAAAATCAAGTGGTGGAGATTTTGATACCCATACCTTTTTGAGCCCATGGGGTTTAGTAGTAATAGAAACCCAAACTTTTTTATTTGCAAAATTTAAAAAATTTAATCTATCAAAGCAAAATTTTGCAAGATGGCATTTGCGGCCATAATGTGTACATATGTACACTCTAGCATACATGTGGGTGTGAGCATGGTGTGCATGTGGTGCATGTCGTGGGGTATGTGCAGGAACATGTGGAATATATTTCCTGCGAAAAATAAATTCAATCTAGAATGATTAATAGCATATTGGCTCAAAGTGGAGCCCAAACAATCAATATTCTTCTTCAAGATACAAATATTATTATTAATATTAGATGAAGAAACATGATCATGAGAAACATGGAAAGCAAGAGAATCAAAATCATTTTTCTCTTTAAAAATTTAAATCTTTTCTTTTCCTTCAAGACAATTCTCTTTTTCAAAAAATCATTTTCCTTCAAAACATTGTAACACCCCGCTCCCGAAATACGTACTTATTTGTGTATTCATATTTTTCGATCGTATTTTTCGATTTACTTCCTGTATTTGTTTTGTATTATGAATTAATTATATTATTATTTTGCCTTGGATCTGTATAGCTCGATTTGGTCTTTCTGCTATTCTGATTTGACCGATTTTAGTTTCAAATATCATTTTTCAATACTCTAGATTTTTCATGATTTACTGGAATTTTCCTAAATTAAGTTGTAAATCTTCAAAACCGGGGTCGACCAATACCGCTGCTCGATTCTCGAATTTTTAATTTACAAACGGAGTTGAAATTCTAAAAACGGCTTTTTCATAACTTCTTAAAATCATATTTTCTATCTAAATACTTTTTCTGAGAATTTTCTAAATTTATCAAAATTCCCCTGGATTTGGTGTCGGCCAGTATCACTGGTTGATTCCAGAATTTTAGTTTACAATTGGAATCAAATTTCTGAATTTTGCTTTCATATTTCTTCTTAGAATTATATTTTATCCTTTTAGGAATTTTCTGAGATTTTTCAGATTTTATCAAAATCCGGCCGACCCGGTATAAACCGGTATTGACGGTTGACTTCAGGATTTTTATTTTGAAAATGGAATTGAATTTCTAAAAACCGATTTCACCAAAAACTTTAAATAATATTTATTATTTTTGAGAATTTTTGGGAAGCTTTCCAAGCTACTTTATTTTTGGACTTTTCCGGAGTTTTCGGTGTTTTCCCAGATACCGGAATTTTATCCAGATATTTTACTTTTCTCTTTTTTTTCATTTTTTTCTATTTCCCTCTCTTCTCGCTAGACACGAGTCTCACCAAAGCTGGATTCGATCATTTAATTATGAGATCCTCTCCATGCTGCATTTAATGTTACGTCCTTCAAGTCAATCTGACCTTTGTCCTTTCTGTTAAACGCAACATTCGCGTTTTTTCTCAGAACGCGAGTTTCATCCTCGCGTATGGGCAATTGCCAGACGCGAGCCTCAGTTGAATGAGGACACGGCTCCTTTTTTTAAGAGACGCAACTCATTTTTAGGGATGGCAAAGTTGTAATAATCATAACACTCCATATATATATATGTACCCACCCCCCTTCTCTCTCATTCATTTCTTCCTTTCTTCTTCTCCATTTCCAGCCAAAAATAGGCCACGAACAGCAGCAAAGGCAGCCGCCTTGCCTCACTTGGCCGGCCACTCTCCCCTCCATTTCCACCACCAACTCCTCCACCTTTCTCTCCTCCATTTCCTCCTCCATTCCAACAACAATAACAACCATAATACCATCTACATCACCATCTTCTTCCTCCTTTTTCCACCAAAATAACCCATCTTCTCCACCACCTTCTCCACCATTTTCACCACCACCTACACCACCTTAGCGACCACCAACTATGCCATCCTCTCCTCCTCGGCTTACTCTTTCCAACGAGGTATAGCTTCGTTCTCCGAAACACCATTTTCAAAACTCTAAATTTTCCAAATGAACTACACTTGCACCCTCTTTGGCTTGGGCTTGGGGCTTTGGCCGGCCATCTCCGGCCACTTCCTACCATCTCCGGCCGCCGCCGGTGACCGCCGGCGACGGCCGGCTATCCTTCCATCTCCCTTCTTTCTTTCCTTTCCTTTCTTTCTTTCCTTCTTTCTTCATTTTCCTTCCTTCTTTCTTTCTTTCTTTCTTTTTTTTCCTTTGTTTTCATCCTTGCATCTCCCATCACTGCGTCCCTCTCTCCCTCTTTTCCCACTTCTATGTCTCTCTCATTTCCCTGTATCTGTCTTTCTCTTGTTAATTATTTGCCAGAGACGCGGAGCTAAACCCCGCATCCAAGCAATTCTTTAACGCGAATCTTCGCGTTCTTGACATTTGTATAACGCGGCCTTCGCGTTCTTGTATCGACGCAACGCAGAGCCCATGCCCGCGTCTGTGTCCTTCTCGTGTCAACACGACGCGGAGCTCATGCCCGCGTCTATGTTCTTCTCGTGTCAACGCGACGCGGAATCCACATCCGCGTCTGCGTTCTTCTCGTGTTATGACTTGAACGCGGGTCTCGAATATCGCGTTTGTGGCTTCTACGCGACGCGACTCCCACGTCTGCCACGCCCGCGTCTCACTCTCAAACTCGCATCCCACTGTACACAATCTCTCCCTGTACTCTCTCTCCATTGACTTCTCTCTCTAGTCTCACTTTCTCTCTCCTCTCTCTCTCTCTCATTCTCTTTCTCTCTTGATTTTCTCCTCTCTCTATCACTTTCTCTCTAACGCACTTACGCGTTGGTTACCTGAATTCCGGAGATCGGGAATTTCACTGTGTTTTCTAAAGATTTAGGCGAGTGTTCTCGCTTTCCTCTTGACTTCCCTGCATCGTTGGATCGACCTGGTTGTCTTATGTATTTGTGTCTGGAACTAACACTTTCTCTGCAGGTACCCTAACCTCTGAGTACAACCTTTGAGGTTTGAAGTCCTCTGGACTTTCTCTATGCTACGCCTGGTAGGCGGACCTAGCGTTAACACTTTACCTCTTGCTCCGCTCTAGCGTAGTTACCCCGTGAGCATGGCTTTCCCGTGAGCGGTAGTTTGGCGTTCCTACGCTTACTGCGACACGTGCGTCTAGCTACGCTGCGAGCGGTAACTACGCCAAACGTGATCGCATTTAGTGTTGTACATTAGCTTCGCTCCAGCTTGCTCAGCTCTGCATGATTGTGCTCAGTTATTATTCTATCACTTGATAAGTACATGCTCGATATGTTAACACTTGACATGCTATTACTTGATACCTATCATCTACCTGCTAATACTGGACACCTGTCTGTATCACTTGACAACCGATGTGTCATCACCTGACACCCAACTTGCTACTTGACACTTGCTTCTTACTATAACATGACGTATCACCTGCCTCCTGACATATTAATACTTGACCTGTGATTATCACATTTACGGGAATACTATACTTGTTATCCTGTATTATATATACAGTGACCTGAATCTATAGTACTCATGTACTCCTGAATTCCTGATCATGTCTTGTACCTGCTATTCCCGTAAAATTGATAACTACACAATAAATCATAAAAAGGAACAACTTTCATCGGGTCGGGGGAAACTTGCAGCTATCAATATATGTTCGTGTTTACAGTGGTACTAAGCATGTTGTGCAACTAAAACTTTCAGTCTGACCTGTGCGCCTCCAGACGACCGAGAGGAGCGCTGGCTCCCTCCTTCCTGGTACTATCTTGATAAAGGGCATCCTATAAGACCCTCCTGATCGCCTTGCGGCAGGTTCCGTCCACCAACAACGGAACAATCCTGCGCCGTGGTCCCGGGTATGTACGGGACCCACTGTAAACATTGTTCGTTGATACCCCCGTTGGTTTCCAATAACAACCTTGCTTTACTCAGATGTGGATATATGTGCGCTGGGATGCTAGTTCACATATCTAGACATCAGGTAAGACGAGTAATAATAATAATAATAAAAGATGCCAGCTATGAATCTGTAATATGCCTTGCCATGTTTGCTTGTATCGGATTTTACTTCGGATTTTCGGTTTTATGATTATTATACTATACCTGTTCATATCCTACCTTCTACTTGTATTCTATCCCGCCTGTATCCTTCTCTTATCTGATCATACTATGAGTCTTCCCTGCTTGATATCATATGCTGTATATCTACTTGCCCCTTCATGCTTGTGCCCACGACACGATTTTCAATGCATGTTTATGATTCAGGTTTATTGATACACGTGTGCTTACCTATGCTCGCCATCTGGCTTTCGCATCACCACTCGCCGGGAAGTTCTGACTCCTCTGGATCCTCATGTCCAGGTTTTGGAGCTTAGGGCATGTGGATTCTCCCAGTTGCAGATCAGAGTGGCGCAGCGGTAGCGTGGATCCCCAGCAGACCGTCCAAAGCCTCATCCTTCCAAGCCCCCTCCTCAGCTCTAGAGTTTTCATGTTATGACTCTGAGCCTCCATTTGTACTATTCATACTTATCACCTTGTATTCTCGCAATTGCGCCATATTGGTGATGTAATATTCTTGTAATATTTGTCACATCTGGTGATAACCTTGTAATTGTACTCTTATGTTGGAATGTAAAATGCACCACGTGCTTCTGTACTCTGATTCTTGTCTGTACTGATGCTTAACGTATATACGTGAGGGTATTTCTGACCTGCATATATACGTCGCAGTGACGTCTCCGTACCCGCAGGATCGGGGCGTTACAGGGTGGTATCAGAGCCTAGGCTCTCACATCCTCAATACAACTAGTCGGCAAATTAATGGTAAAGAAATTTGCAACAGGAATGCATGAGTCGTGGTTATACAATCCAACTACAAGTACAGAGTTATCCATTCTCTCTTGATAATCTTATCCTTGAATTCTAAAGTTCTCCCATCCTTTCATACTTCAGTTTCTCGTTATTCTTAGACCAACTCGGACATGAAAAGATGGGGAAATCATAACGGTTCTAGTTCTTCTTAGAGTTGCTCTAATGGAGGAAGTGTTGATTTGAGATGATTTCTGCAAAATATGATGAAAAACTAACAATAACAGACGACGATCCTGCACCAAAGACTATTGGTTACACTCTGGATACAGGAGCCAGGCAGCATGTCGGATCTCAAGAAATTACAGCTGGCAATCTTTTTGGGCGTGGATGAGCCCTGGATGCATAGCAGTAGCTGGTAGACATGACGGATCTTCCGAAGGCAACTCGGATCCTTGACAAGAACCAAGTGGAAATGACTAAGGTTCAGTTGAAAGATATGGCCAGGACGTGGTGGTTGGTGGAAGCATCGAGACTGGAAAAGCCCATCAGTTGGGACCAGTTCTCGAAGGATTCTATGAGAAGATTCTTCTCTGTAATAGCTCAGAAAGAAATGAAAGAACGATTTATCAAATTGTAGTAAGGAGATCGAATTGTAAATAAGTACACTGCAAAATTCCTAAGGCATAGTCGGTCGGTGTCTTACATGGTGGCCGACAAGGAGAACCGAGCAAGCAATATTTTAGTGAGACCTGAAGATGAGGATCAAGATGTTTCTTATTCCCAAGCAACCCAAGAACTATTCTCAAGTTCCTTATTTTTGCCATCACTCGGGAAATAGAACGGACCCGGAGAAGAAGGATCAGAATGAGATGCAGATAAAGTTGGCGAAGCGACACTCTCAGTTGATGGAAGTTGAAGACTCAGACAGGCCACTGGATGCCCTACTAGCTGAGCCATCCCTCCAACCTTGCCCTCAGCATATGACATGTGGGTATTGTCTGAAGCCGGGCACCTACAACGCAACCACCAGAAAGGTTATGAATTATGTCGTATACGGGTCCGGAGATTAGTTGAAAAGTGACTGTCTGTTCAAGGAGACAGATAACATCACACCGATCAGATCAACTCATCCAGTATCACCATTGGGAAGGAAGCCAGGACCTACTAGCAGAATAACCTCATTTCATCTCCAGCATCCAGCATGGAGTCATACACAAAAGAGACCAAGAGCTAGGGCACATGGTAGAAGGAGGCAGACACATAATCTGACTGAAGAGGAAGTCAAGATACTGATGGAGTGAGAACAGGAAAGGATGCTCAATACCTGAAAAAGGAACCCTAAAAGTACTGACCGTAACTATTTATCCCCATTTTTAGCATGTCCGGAGTTGGTAAATTCTCTATATCATATCCTTCTCATTGCACTATCATCGCCAATCCTAATCCATTCGTGTCTCCCTCCCATTTCATGATTCCTATCTCTTCTATTTTTACTATTCTGATTTTCGTAATCTTTATGCCAACTTAAGATATGCGTAGACTAGTGAGGTAACAGCAGGGTAGATGTGGTTCGTTCTCATTATGTTCTGGCATTCCTCGACTCTAGTACATCACATTGTCTTTTATTGGACAGATCTTTAGCCTCGCATTATATTCTTGTATTTATGGATACATCATGAAAGACCAATACATCAAGTGGAGTAGTCATCGCTTATATAATCAGGTAGACTGTATCATTACATGAGGAGTGTCAGTACATAACGGTATTTCAAAATCAGGACTTCTGGCAGACGAGTTATGGCATTTTCCATTTTTATTACTCCAATAGCGATCATGATTTCTTCGACTATGTTCATGGGACTCGGGTATTCTCAGAGCTGATTTGCAGTCAGGTTACTATTTAGAAGACAGCATTCGGCACAGGTTTTGGTTATTATAATTTCTTGATCGTGTTCTTAGAGCCACTAACTTCTGGCAGTCTTTATTGATTTGGTAGACCAAAGGCTCCGCTAGCCTCGCCAAGCAAGGGTCGTGTTCTAGTCACCCGTGGACCTAACCGGTGTGGGCTTTGCTGCACCCTGGTGCTTAGTATTTAACGTTGTGTTATGCGCTGGCTTCGCCGCATGAGCTTTGCCATATGCGAGCCTCGCAGAGCGTTAGCTTCGCTGCACCCTAATGTTTAACACCTGAGCTGTGCTACGCAATGGCCTCATCTAGGCTTGGCTTCATCTGTGGCTATTTCCTTCAGTGCTTAGCACTCTAGCCCGTTCCTCAGATTTTTTATGCCTAGTGTGCTTTCATGGATCTGCTGAACAGAGTTTCATCACTGTATCTGAGCTATCGCCATGATTCTTGTCGATGATCCATTCGACCAATCTTGTAGGGCTCAAATATCTTCTACATGTTTCATCTGCAGTAAGGTTATCATTCAGAAGTCAGTATTTAGAATTCTTCAGGGTTATTCTATATTCTTGGTTATGTCTTTCAGAGTTAGCAACGCCCAGTATGCAGAAATTCTTAATTATTGGTCTTCTTGGTTCATGCTCAGTATTATCAGAGTTTTCTTTGCCTAGGATATTCTGGTCTATACTCGGGGAATTATAATGTATGCAGCACCTTAGAAATTCTACTGCAGACTCTTTATCAAGGACAACATCATGCCATGCAGGATTTTATATTTATGGATTTCAGCACTACGGATTTCTATGGATTTCATCAGCTTTGGCTCACAGTCTGATTGAAGTATTATTGATTATCTCACCAAGTCAGCTCACTTTATATTATTCAGAATGGGTTAGTCTTTTGAAGTTCTGACAATGTTCTTTTATAAGCAGACATCAGATCAGTATTATTATGGCACCGTCAGAGGATGTATATATACGGCAGAAGGGCAGAGATGTCTTAGTCCTGAGTTTACCGTTCAGTCGATTAGGGAGAACAGCTCACAGTTATTCATATCTTGATTGGCATAATCCTCATTCTTATCTTTTTGTGTTCATTTTACCCCTTATCGAAATTGCGAGGACGCAATTTTTTATAAGATGAATGGAATGTAACACCCCGCTCCCGGAATACGTACTTAGTTGCGTATTCATATTTTTCGATCGTATTTTTTGATTTACTTCCTGTATTTGTTTTGTATTATGAATTAATTATATTATTATTTTGCATTGGATCTGTATAGCTCATTTGGTCTTTCTTCTATTCTGATTTGACCGATTTCAGTTTCAAATATCGTTTTTCAATATTCTAGATTTTTCATGATTTTTTAGAATTTTCCTGAATTAAGTTGTAAATCTTCAAAAACGGGGTCGACTAATACCGCTGCTCGATTCTCGGATTTTTAATTTACAAACGGAGTTGAAATTCTAAAAACGGCTTTTCCATAACTTCTTAAAATCACATTTTCTATCTAAAAACTTTTTCTGAGAATTTTCTAAATTTATCAAAATTCCCCTGGATTTGGTGTCGACCAGTATCAATGGTTGATTCCAGAATTTTAGTTTACAATTGGAATCAAATTTCTGGATTCCGCTTTCATATTTCTTCTTAGAATTATATTTTATCCTTTTAGAAATTTTCTGAGATTTTTCAGATTTATCAAAATCCGCCGACCCGGTATAGACCAGTATTGACGGTTGACTTCAGGATTTTTATTTTGAAAATGGAATTGAATTTCTGAAAACCGATTTTACCAAAAATCTTTAAACAATATTTATTATTTTTTAGAATTTTTGGAAAGCTTTCCAAGCTACATTATTTTTGGACTTTTCCGGAGTTTTCGGTGTTTTCCCAGATACCGGAATTTCATCCAGATATTTTACTTTTCTCCTTTTTTTTCATTTTTTTCTATTTCTCTCTCTTCTCGCTAGACACGAGTCTAACCAAATCTGGATTCGATCGTTTAATGCAGAGATCATCTCCATGCTGCATTTAATGTTACGTCCTTCAAGTCAATCTGACCTTTGTCCTTTCTGTTAAACGCAACATTCGCGTTTTTTCTCAGAATGCGAGTTTCATTCTCGCGTCTGGGCAATTGCCAGATGCGAGCCTCAGTTGAATGAGGACGCGGCTCCTTTTTTAAGAGACGCAACTCATTTTTAGGGATGGCAAAGTTGTAATAATCATAACACTCCATATATATATATATATATATGTACCCACCCCCCTTTCTCTCTCATTCATTTCTTCCTTTCTTCTTCTCCATTTCCAGCCAAAAACAGGCCACGAACAGCAGCAAAGGTAGCCGCCTTGCCTCACTTGGCCGGCCACTCTCCCCTCCATTTCCACCACCAACCTCCCCCTTTTCTCCTCCACTTTCTCTCCTCCATTCCAACAACAACCAACAACAACCACACACCATAACACCATCTACATCACCATCTTCTTCCTCCTTTTTCTACCAAAATAACCATCTTCTCCATCCACCTTCTCCACCATTTCCACCACCACCTTAACCACCACCAACTAAGTCATCCTCTCCTCCTCGGCTTACTCTTTCCAACGAGGTATAGCTTCGTTCTCCGAAACACCATTTTCAAAACTCTAAATTTTCCAATGAACTACACTTGCACCCTCTTTGGCTTGGGCTTGGGGCTTTGGCCGGCCCATCTCCGGCCACTTCCTGCCATCTCCGGCCGCCGCCGGCGACCGCCGGCGACGGCCGGCCATCCTCCCATCTCCCTTCTTTCTTTCCTTTCCTTTCTTTCTTTCCTTCTTTCTTCATTTTCCTTCCTTCTTTCTTTCTTTCTTTCTTTTTTTCCCTTTATTTTCATCCTTGCGTCTCCCATCACTGTGTCCCTCTCTCCCTCTTTTCCCACTTCTATGTCTCTCTCATTTCCCTGTATCTGTCCTTTCTTTGTTGATTATTTGCCAGAGACGCGGAGCTAAACCCCGCATCCAAGAAATTCCTTAACGTGAATCTTCGCGTTCTTGACATTTGTATAACGCGGCCTTCGCGTTCTTGTATCGACGCAACGCAGAGCCCATGCCTGCGTCTGTGTCCTTCTCGTGTCAACACGACGCGGAGCTCATGCCCGCGTCTATGTTCTTCTCATGTTAACGCGACGCGGAACCCACATCCGCGTTCGCGTTCTTCTCGTGTTATGACTTGAAAGCAGGTCTCGAATCTCGCGTTTGTGGCATCTACGCGATGCGACTCCCGCGTCTACGACCCCCGCGTCTCACTCTCAAACTCGCGTCCCCCTGTACACAATCTCTCCCTGTACTCTCTCTCCACATAGACTTCTCTCTCTAGCTCTCACTTTCTCTCTCCTCTCTCTCTTATTCTCTTTCTCTCTTGATTTCCTCCTCTCTCTATCACTTTCTCTCTAATGCACTTACGCGTTGGTTACCTAAATTCCAGAGACCGGGGATTTTACTGTGTTTTCTAAAGATTTAGGCGAGTGTTCTCGCTTTCCTATTGACTTTCCTGCTTCGTTGGATCGACCTGGTTTTCTTATATATTTGTGTCTGGAACTAACACTTTCTCTGCAGGTACCCTAACCTCTGGGTACAACCTTTGAGGTTTGAAGTCCTCTGGACTTTCTCTATGCTACGCCTGGTAGGCGGACCTAGCGTTAACACTTTACTGCTTGCTTCGCTCTAGCGTAGTTACCCCGTGAGCATGGCTTTCTTCCCGTGAGCGGTAGTATGGCGTTCCTACGCTTACTGCGACACGTGCGTCTAGATACGCTGCGAGCGGTAACCACGCCAAACGTGATAGCATTTAGTGTTGTACATTAGCTTCGCTCCAACTTGCTCAGCTCTGCATGATTGTGCTCAGTTATTATTCTATCACTTGATAAGTACATGCTCGATATGTTACACTTGACATGCTATTACTTGATACCTATCATCTACCTGCTAATACTGGACACCTGTCTGTATCACTTGACAACCGATGTGTCATCACCTGACACCCAACTTGCTACTTGACACTTGCTTCTTACTATAACATGACGTATCACCTGCCTCCTGACATATTAATACTTGACCTGTGATTATCACATTTACGGGAATACTATACTTGTTATCCTGTATTATATATACAGTGACCTGAATCTATAGTACTCATGTACTCCTGAATTCCTGATCATGTCTTGTACCTGCTATTCCCGTAAATTGATAACTACACAATAAATCATAAAAGGAACAACTTGCATCGGGTCGGGGGAACTTGCAGCTATCAATATATGTTCGTGTTTACAGTGGTATTAGGCATGTTGTGCAACTAAAACTTCCGGTCTGACCTGTGGGCCTCAAGGCGACAGAGGGGAGCGCTGGCTCCCTCCTTCCTGATACTATCTTGATAAAGGGCATCCTATAAGACCCTCCTGATCGCCTTGTGGCAGGTTCCGTCTACCAGCAACGGAACAATCCTGCGCCGTGGTCCCAGGTATGTACGGGACCCACTGTAAACATTGTTCGTAGATACCCCCGTTGGTTTCCAATAACAACCTTGCTTTACTCAGATGTGGATTTATGTGCGCTGGGACGCTAGTTCACATATCTAGACATCAGGATAAGACGAGTAATAATAATAATAATAATAATAATAATAATAATAATATAAAAGATGCCAGCTATGAATCTGTAATATGCCTTGCCATGTTTGCTTGTATCGGATTTTTGGTTTTATGATTATTATACTATACCTGTTCATATCCTGCCTTCTACTTGTATTCTATCCCGCCTGTCTCCTGCTCTTATCTGATCATACTATGAGTCTCCCTGCTTGATATCATATGCTGTATATCTACTTGCCCCTGCATGCTTGTGCCCACGACACGATTTTCAATGCAGGTTTATGATTCAGATTTATTGATACACGTGTGCTTACCTATGCTCGCCATCTGGCTTTCGCATCACCACTCGCCGGGGAGTTCTAACTCCTCTGGATCCTCATGTCCAGGTTTTGGAGCTTAGGGCATGTGGATTCTCCCTGTTGCTGATCAGAGTGGCGCAGCGGTAGCGTGGATCTCCAGCAGACCGTCCAGAGCCCCATCCTTCCAAGCCCCCTGCTCAGCTCTAGAGTTTTCATGTTGACTCTGAGCCTCCATTTGTACTATTCATGCTTATCACCTTGTATTCTCGCAATTGCACCATATTGGTGATGTAATATTCTTGTAATATTTGTCACATCTGGTGATAACCTTGTAATTGTACTCTTATGTTGGAATGTATAATGCACTACGTGCTTCCGTACTTTGATTCTTATCTGTACTGATGCTTAGCATATATATGTGAGGGTATTTCTGACCTGCGTATATACGTCGCAGTGACGTCTCCGTACCTGCAGGATCGGGGCGTTACAAACATTCTCCTTTTCTTTAGAAATCAAATAACTACATTTTTCAAAGATTCATTTTCTTTTGAAATAATTTCAAATTTATTTTGAAAAGAATTTTTTTCTTTCTTCAACAACTCATATTTTCAAGAAGTTTTTGACAAAACAAGGCAAGCTTATCATATGGGATCTCAACATCTTCATCAAGTTCGGAATCAGAGTTTACCTCAACGGGGTCATCCCCTTAGACCATGTAGGACATGTTGGAAGTATCACTTTCTTCATCCTAGTCACTCTCCTTGTAATATGTGTTTTGTACAAATCTGACCACAAGTTAATCGACCAGGTAGGGGTAAGACTAGTGGGAGGTACCGTGCTGGAGCAACGCCGAATTATGCCAAACCATTGTTCTTCGAGGTTTCGCCTCTCAATCCCTAACCTTTGACACCGATTTGATAAGAGTCAGACTCTAACAACTTTTTTTCTTAAGTCAATCTCCTAAATGAGCCAAAGATGTCCCTAGGGGTCAACATCTAATATGTTTTATATAGGCTTGGGTTATGTGTGTGGGTAGGTGATTTTTGGGCTAAGGAGGGTAATAACTTCTCCACCTTATGTTTTATTGGGATATGCCCTTAAGCTCAATTCGTGCAGTTGTGCAATATAGATAAGAATGAATACGCAAGTGAGTAAATCACCCACGTGTTTGTCCTAAGATATATGCAATATAATATGTACACCTCTATCAAGATCATAACAACACAAGAACAAAATACAGTATATTCGAATTGAAATCGACACGTGCCTTGATGCAAATGTCTATACTGATTTAAAGCATCTAATTTTCGTAGTTTAGTTCTTAATATTACAGTTCAAGGTAATCTAAACAAAACTAGCAGCAGAATATAGCAATATACAAGAATTTACCCAACCACACAAAAGCCAGTGTGGACTTCGGCAATGCTAAAATTTAACCTGCACACTAAAAATAAAAAGAGAAAAGTTAACAAAAACGTGAGATCAAACCATTCCTATCCCGGCAACGCCGCCAAATTTGATCAGGGAAAAACCGTGCACGAAAAGTGTATTTTTGAAATCATGAGTTAAAAGTGCATGCTTTGTCTTTCTCGATACTTCCGTTATAGCATAGAGGCTAAACGGGTCGAATCCACAAGGACGGAAAGCGATGGAAGCTTTACCGGTCTATTCATGTGTATGTTAATGATTCTATTATGTTTTAAAGAATAAAAAAACAAAGAATGGAAAAAGAAGTGTACGGTGGAAACAAAGATAGAAACATTGAAGAGAAGGTATTTGTGATTTTTGATAGTTTTTCTAAAACAAAGTGAAAAAGAAAAAAACTCATGGCTATTAACTACTAATGGCTCCACTAACCATGCTAACCTCTTAGTGATAGTTGCCTCACATGTATCCTTGGCCATCACTGGTCCTTAGTTCAAGAGCGTGTCAAAGCATGACTCATAAGATAACTCATCACATCCAAACTCAACAAACAAGTGCAAGCTACACTTAAACTATCAAAACTAAACAAGAGCAAATATGAAATAAAGTAATGTTAGCTTGTTAGAGAGTTAGAATGTTAGATTGTTAGAATCCATCATCATGAGCCATCAATGGCTCTTGCAAGAGTAAGGCCAAGTAGAGGTTATTAGATTCATGTGGATTATCAAGTAAGGAGTAAGCAAGTTAGTGGTTAGTAGTTAGTTGCCTGTAAGAAAATTAGCTGAGCATGTAAAAAGAGTTAGAGAGAAAAAATAAGGAGAGATAAAGAGAGACCTTTCATTGAGTGTCACCTGCCATTACGAGCACTCTTGCTTTCATCCAATGTACTACTCTCTTCCCTATTACAAGATCTATAAGAAATGAAAAATACAAAAGAGAAACAACTAACCTAATCTACCCTAAGGAGAAAAACTACCCTAAAAACTATACTCAAGAACTCTCTCCCTTGCTCTGGAGAATACTGGGCTTTTATAGACAAACCAGTGACACAGAAGGGCTATGCTGGGCCATACGGGGCCACGCGTCAAAGTATGACACGTGGCTCCACGACATGGCCGCGGTAACGCGGCCATGCCATGCTGTGGCCGCTCGCGCAGCGCCACAGCGTGGGCCTTGTACCTGTAGTATGGGTTATGTTCTAATCTTTAATTTCTAGTTTTCTACTCCCTGTAGCATCAGAATGGGCTTCCAAAGTCAATGGCTCTATTAGGATCTAAAATCATCAAATAAATGGGATTTTTGATCTTCTTCTTCATTCCGCACCATGGACCTAGAAACAATAAGAAAATCATTATTTAGCAGAATTTATAAAGAATAAGTGTGAAAATATTATATGAAATATGCAATATTGGAGACTAATCACACCCCTCACACTTATATTTTGCTCGTCTCGAGCAAAACAGAAAAACTAAGAAAATTATTACACCACTTTCGCAGGTGACGTGTTTAACGCCCCGATCCCACAAGTACGGGGACGTTATGGCGACGTACATACGCAGGGTGAAAACTCCCTCGCGCGTACGTTAGCCTCAGTACAGGAAGTATCCTCCAACTACACAAGAGTTCCAGCATTAAATAAGTACAAGAATACCTGCAGAAAGAGGTTAATGATCATAACAGATAGGAAAACAGGGATAAATAAGATAACAGAAACAAATCACAAAGATACCTATGAATGGCTCGATGATGAGTCTCCTATGGGAATCCAATGACCTATCTGACAAAACGATAACTCGGATCTCCAACCTGGGCACGCAAACCCAAGGTCGTCAGAAAGCGACCTAGTGAGTGGTAAAATGAAGGAGGCAGTATAATATATAATAGTAATACAAGCACGATACTAATATATAATACATGATGTTGCCTAGTGATACCATATAATAAGTATATCATAAGCAGTAGAAATATATATAATCATGTCAGTCTTTTAATACCATCACTACCTAGCCGGTTATCATCAGGTCATGGCTATAGTCGTATCCAGTTGATATAATAAATAGTGTTGTCTAGTGGTGATGTGATAGAAATGACCATGTTAGTGGTGACGTGATGGAAATGAACATGTAGATGAAGTATGCAACATAATCATCCTACTGTGTTGTGCCTAGGCAGCAGATAGACAATGCAAAACAGAATATAAGCAATGCAAAGTATACATGTACATGAGTAGTACGCCACCTCAGAAAGTATAGCAGGAAACAGGTAAAGTAACAACGCATACATGTAACATGATAGCGGATAAATGATCAGGAACAGTAACAAGTACATCTAAACAATAGTAGACATGTATCAGGCAAGTCATGTTATTTATACAATAGTAGCAACCAGTTCCACCCGGTATTTTAATCAATCTCTTCCAGTGTCCCATACCACTGGCAGTTCATACTGGAGCCCGCACTCCAGTCGAACCCATCCGGACATGGCCTACGGGTACCATTATCCAAACGAGAGAGTGACCAAATAACAAGTGTTCCCGACGTCACTATTGTGTATACTGTTTTTATTATGTTACTTGGAAACCCATGGTCGAGGAGCTCTTATCGGGTAGGTGTATCCCGTGCATACCCGGGATCACGGCCTTAAACAAACCCCTGGCTGCTGAGACCAGGGCCCTCCGCTAAGAGGGGAGCATGAATCAAGTAACGGGAGCTCATGGAGCAATTGGTAGGTAGCACTACCGTCCCCCCCTGCAGTGGGAGAATAATATGGATTCAGTACATCACCCGATAAGATCTAATCAACCGTCAAGTCTCCCCCATACCCAAGTTAGCTTTGTGATCTGATATGTCAAGTATACAATGTAACAAGAACAAATACAGTACATGATACGCGTAACATGATAACCGGACCTGAGCTCTGTTGATAGCATAGAACAATATAACGGGAACGGGAACAATATAACGGGAAATGGGAACAATAGATGTGGGATTCCACATATCGCATATCAACAGCTCTCAAGTCCAGTAACGGGAATATCAATATCAGTAACAGGAAATCATCATGTAACGAGAATACATGCATATCCATGTAGCAATCATATAAACCATGATCTATGCAACAGGACTAAATCCATGATCCATGTAACAGGAATAAAGCCATGATCATGTAACAAGAATACAAAGACAATCAATGCATGTATACCGGTGCGTCTATAGAACAGTGATGTAAGAACATGAAGTAACTGAGCACAGGATGGTATCCAGTGTACTAGCGTATCAGTATATCAATAGTTCACAAACATGCAGTAATAGTGTCGTGAATCTCGGTATCTATGTAATGGTGAAACAACGTCAATTAACGAAATAGAGTGTAACAGATATTTATGTGCAATACAGTTTTGGTATATCGGTGGGTCTGTAAGGGTGACAGTGTAATAGTGACAATATCTGCTATCATGGAGTACGCGTGTATCAGGGCACATGTAACAGTACGACGTAACCATATTTGATGTCCATGAAGTGACAGATGTGCTAGAGGTAAGAAAAAATGTGGACTAATAATCGAACCATTTTAGTATGATCATCTATCCCGTATATCTTATATTATTAATATGATATATGAAATCATGAAGCAGATGATATGATTATGTGATTGGTTATGTTTATTACACTATCATGCATAACCAAATATGCCTTCTCTATATAGGGCTTTACCCATAATCAAGATTTATTTATCTAAGCAATCACTCAATTTATTAAACATGAATAAAGATAAGTTATTAAAAAGGAAACACTAACTAACTAGCCAGGGGAAGGTAGCTCTCTTTCTCACGATCGCAACGGATCCAGAATCGTCCAAATCAGAGTCCGGATGCTTCCGATATCGTCCGAGTACTAAAAGTAACAGAAATGGGGTTACATATGTAATAAAAATATTTAAATACAAATAATAAATAGTAGCAGGGGGTTTTCTGTAAGATTACTTTAATGGGTTTTCGGATGCGGGTCTGGGTGGCAAACGGTCGGGTCCAGATCCACAACCCATACCCAATACTTAAGTAAACGGGTTAAGGGTTAACGGGTTATCGAGTTTCAATATAACCCAATAGGGGTTAATGGGTTTGGGTTCTAACCCAAACCCACAAAGGGAAAAAGAGGAGCAGCAGCAGCAGCGCTGCTGCTCGCATGCCGTGACCGGCCAGCCTCGCTGGCCGGCGGCGAGGCAGCCCGCCGGCGGCGGTTTAGCCGCCGGCGGTGGATTTAGCATGAGAGAGAGAGAGTGGTGAGAGAGAGAGAGGGAGGGAAGAGAGAGAGGAAACCTGTGAAGAAGAAGAAGAAAAAGAAGAAAAGAAGAAGAAGGAGAAGAAGAGGAGGAGGGTGGCGGCGGTGTCGCCGGCGGTGGCGGCGCGCCGGGCTGTGGGGGTCGGCCGCCCCCGGGCGGCGCTTGGCCGGGGCCGCGGGCGTGGGTCAGGCCACCTCAGGCGTGGAGAGAGAGAGAGGGCTTGAAGGGAGGAGAGAGAGAGTGTGTTAGAGAAGAGATGAGAGAGAGAAATTAGAGAGAGAGGAGAGAGGGAAGAGAGGGAGACGAAATTGTAATTAAGAGAGGGGGAGAGAGATTTTAAGAAGAGAGAGAGGAGTTGAGGCGGTTGGGAATGGCGGTGGGGGAAGCTTGGAGAAGAAGAAAGAAGAAAAAAATTGAAAAAGATTTGAAAAAAAATAATTTAATATTATTTTAATAGGGTCAAAAATAGACTAGCTCCGATCGGTGCCCAAAAATTATAGAAAATAGAGAATATTATCCTGAGACGTAAAATAAAGACAGTTTGAAAAAATTCAATACGATTTGCAGATTAAAAATTCCGGAGCGTCTCACCGATACCGGGCGACACCGGTTTGGCCCGATTTTCGATAAATTCAAAAAAAGCCCCAAATTACCCTAACGTAGAGAATACGATTATAAGACACATGGTGAAAGCCAATTCTCAAAATTCTACTCCGTTTGTGAAATAAAAATCATAAAGCCTATTAGCAGTATCGGTCGACACCGACTACGGAGATTTTCCAAAATAATCCAGAAAAATTTCAGAAAATCCTAAAAAATCTAAAATATTAGCAAATGATTTTTGAAACTGACATCAGCTCAATCAGACTACCACGAAGGTTAAATCAATTTTGTACGTCGTATCGCGTACTGATACTGTGATACGTACACCGGGGATCAGGGGGTTACAACGTGATTATACTAAGCGTCTACAATAAGCCGTTAAACCTCCAGGTTCCCCTAGAGGAGAACTTTTATCTTCTGAGGATTTTCAGCGGATTACCCGCACAAAATCCATAAAGAAGAAATCAAGTATTTGTTGAAAACACATTTGGAAATAGAGAAAAGTGTTGAAATATTTCTGCAGAAAATTTAAGTGATCCAAGGTCATAGGTTAACCAGAAATTATTCTTCCTTAAACTAAGTCTAAATGCGAAATCTCTTGTATAAATTAAATATAAGATTTAAATTAAATTGATTCTTTGATCTTTCATAAAACTCTTAGAAAAATATGCACTTTGTGAACTATGAAGATTTTTGGGATATTGACTCTAACTTTCATGTCATTTATTTATTTATATTTATTTTTTTCTTTCCTTAATTTTCTTAGGCTTTTTTATTTACTCGGGTAGTGAGCCTTTAGCCGGTGACTCCTAAACCAGACGATTTTAGGGCACCAGATGAGAAAACATCACTCAAGCTTAAGGACTCGAGTAAACAAGGCCACAAAACTGAAAAGAATTATTTTGTTTTTGTCCACCGATTAAGGCATGGATAATCATGCTTGCTGAGGTATAATTACCTAGCTTCAATAAGTGATTTTATCATTATTTTTTTATATTTTTTTATGGCATTTTCAGTCATTATTGTAATCCCAAAAATTTGTGTAAGTTTGAAGTGCATATATCTAAGGCAAAAAAATTTAAGATCAAATTATCTTTCCAATCTTACTTCCTTATCCTAAATTTAAAAAAGATCTATTTTTTGACTCGGTTTAAAAATTCATAATTTTAGGGCTCCTAATTCCTAAGATAATCTTAATTTTCTTAAAAATAAATCAAAACTATTTCTCTTATTTCAAAAAGTTTTGTAAAAAGAAAATAAAAGGGTTTTTATACAAATGAAAAATCTAATTTTTTTCTAAAAAGAAGTGTAAAAGAAAGAAAGTTTAAAACAACATACGTTAGTAAACCCTCCCCCACACTTATCCCATGCATTGTCCCCAATGCATCGTGAATGTGTATATACATGAAACAAATGGAAAGGGAAGAGGGAAATTTCCGCATGGTAGTGGTCCCGGTGCTGGTCTAATTAAGCCAAGCATTGCTACCCAATCAAGACAATGTGTTGGCTCACGAAACCCACCTTTATTGACCTCTTTTCTAGTTGCATATTTACAATCTCCAATATTAGTAGGATCATGCAAGATCATATCATGAAAATTATTCACTTTACATGACTAATCTTAGAAGATCATCACTGCGTCATTCTGGTCAACACCTTGGTCCAACAATAGAATGCAGTTTTTGTGGAATGAATGATTTGGGCTTTGAAATGAAAAGTTTGGGAACCAATACTAACTCGAGAAATTAACTTTGGGTTCGAGAGTCAGTTTAGATTTAAGAGTTGAGTCCAAATTAAAGAATTTAATTTCATATTCTATTCCTATAATGAAATGTGACTATCCAAAAGAAGTGATCCAATTTCAAAATCTATGTAGGAATTAATGTTGGCTCGGGAAATGGGTCCAACTTGGGTAAGAATGTCGGAGTCAACATAGATTTAAAGATTGAAATTAAATCACAAAGTTGTGGGTCGATTTCACATTCATATTCAAGTTCAATATCATTAAAATGAAACTTGCAAATTTGTCAAGGGTTGATATTAGTCAAGTTTAAGGTTTTGTAGTAAAATTGAATATTGGTCAAAGTCTTCAAGATTTCATGATTCTTGATTTTCATCAATATGATTAGAAGTGTTAGGAATAGTCAAAGGTTAGGAAGGGAGAGTTTCCTTATTCCACACATATTTTCCAATTGACTAAGCCTAGTTTCTATCATATTGAAAGGATCGCTTTGAAATTGAATCATGGATTTCGTACTCTTTTCTAAGTCGGTATGTTCTTCTTACTGTGGGACTTGAAAATTGGAGTACGAATCTTGGATTTGAAAACTTTGATGGGATTTGGAGTCTTCTAGATTTTTTTTTAAGTCGTCGCTCGAGTTCCTCTAAGGCTTTCATCCTCTTTTTCCAGTCAATTGGTTCTTCTGATGGTTGTTCGGGAGAAGGAGTATATGAAGCTAGATGTTGGTAAGGTGGTTGACCATATGACTCGGGAGAGTTATGTCCCCACTGACTCTGTGAAGAGTGATGATTATTCCAATCTTGTTCATAGTATTGGGACTGGGGCACATATTGAGTCGAACAAAATCAATCTGGCCTACTTCGTTGGTTAGAGTTATGAAATGCCAGGTTGGTAAAATCTGAGTCAAAAGAGATCGGAGTGAAATATGAATCACTATATGCATTAGAATAATTATAATTATAATCCATAACACAAAGATATCAGGAAAAAAACAAAAATAAGCAAACAAACAATCAAACAAAGAAAAAGAAAATTTCAAAAACAAGCTTATACTAGGGTTGATCTAAACCTAGATGACTCCTAACTGGTTAGACTGTTCAAGGGGTACACTGTAGAAATCTGACCACAAGTTAATCGGCAAGGTAGGGGCAAGACCAGTGGAAGGTATCTGTGCCAGGGCAACGGGCCTAATTATACCAAACCACTGTTCTTCTAGGTTTCGCCTCTTAATCCCCAACTTTTGACACCGATTTGACAAGAGTCAAACTCTAACAACTTTCCCCCTTAGGTCAATCTCCTAAATAAGTCAAGATGTCTCTAGGGGCCAACGTTTAACAAGTTTTATTTAGGCTTGGGTTGTGTGAGTGGGGAGGTAATTTTTGGGCTAAGGGAGGGTAATGACTTTCCCATCTTATATTTTATTGGGATATGCTTTTAAGTTCAATTCCTGCAATCGTGCAATATAGATAAGAATGAATACACAAAGCGAGTAAATCACCCACGTGTTTGTCCTAAGCTATATGCAATGTAATATGTACACGTCCGTCAAGATCACAACAATATAAGAACAAAATACAGTATATTAGAATTGAAATCGACACGTCCCTAGATGCAAATGTCTATATTGATTTAAAGCATCCAATTTTCGTATTTTAGTTCTTAATTATTATATTGCACAGGTAATCTAAACAAAAACTAGCAGCAGAATATAGCAATATACAAGAATTTACCCAATCACACAAAAGCCAGTGTGGATGTCTGTAATGCTAAAAATTTGACTTGCGCACCAAAAACAAAGAAGAAAGTTAACAAAAACGAGAGATCAAACCGTTCCCATTCCCGGCAATAGGCGCCAAAATTTGATCAGGGCAAAACCGTGCACAAAAAGCATATATTTTGAAATCACGAGTTACAAGTGCATGCTTTGGCTTCCTCGATACTTCCGTTATAGCATAGAGGCTAAAAGGTCGAATCCATAAGGACGGGAAGCGATAGAAGCTTTACAGGTCTATTCACATGTGTGTTAATAGTTCTTCTATGTTTTAAAGAATGAAAAGAAAACAAAACAAAGAATAAAAGAGAAGTGTACGGTGGAAACAAAGATAGAAACATTGAAGAGAAGGTATTTGTAATTTTTGATAGTATTTCTAAAACAAAGTAAAAAGAAAGAAAACTCATGCCTACTAACTACTAATAGCTCCACTAACCATGCTAACCTCTTAGTGATAGTTGCCTTACATGTATCCTTGGCCATCACTAGTCCTTAGTTCAAGAGCGTTTCAAAGTATGACTCATAAGATAACTCATCACACCCAAACTCAAAAAACAATTGCAAGCAACACTTAAACCATTAAAACTAAATAAGAGTAAGTATAGAATAAAGTAATGTAATCTTGTTAGAGAGTTAAGATGCTAGAGTGTAGAATCTATCATCACAAGCCATCAATGGCTCTTGCAAGAATAAGGCCAAGTAGAGGCTATTAGATTTATATAGATTATCAAGTAAGGAGTAAGCAAGTTAGTGGTTAGTAGTTAGTTGCCATGAGAGAAAATTAGCTAAGCAAGTAAAAGGAGTTAGAGACAAAAAAAAAAGGAGAGATAAAGAGAGAACCTTTTATAGAGTGTCACCCTCCATTATAAGCACTCTTGCTTTCATCCTATGTACTACTCTCTTCCCTATTATAAGATCTATAAGAAATGAAAAATACAAAAGAAGAAGAAGTAAAACAACTGACCTAAACTACCCTAAGGAGAAGAAACTACCCTAAAAACTATACTCAAGAACTCTCTCACCCTGCTCTGGAGAATACTGGGCTTTAATAGTCAAGCCCAGTGGTACAAGAGGGCCACACTGGGCCATACGGGGCCACGCGTTGAAGTACGAGCGTGGCTCCACGACATGGCCGTAGTAATGCGGCCATGCCGTGCTACGGCCGCTCGCGCAACGCCGTAGCATGGGCCTTGTACTTGCGATATGGGTTGTGTTCTGATCTTTGGTGTCTTATTTTCTACTCCTTACAGCAGCAGAATGGGCTTCCAAAGTCAAAGGCTCCATTAGAATCTAAAAATCACTAAATAAATGGGATTTTTTATCTTCTTCATTTCACACCATGGACCTAGGAATACACAAGAAAATCATTATTTAGCAGAATTTTATAAAGAATAAGTGTGAAAATGTGATATAAAATATGCAATATTGTAGACTAATCATTGCCCTCAGAGTAATAGAACTAGAGTGTATCTGGAGTAATCATTGTGTCACAGAAATCATATGCCATGAAGCAGGGTGTTAACTCAGGATATAACACCTGATTAAATGATTCATCACTATAACCAAAAAATATAAAGGTATTGCATTTTAAGTTATTAAATAATAATCATTAGTATCATTTGTTATAATTGTCCCTTTCCCACCGGTATCTTACAGCACCGACAGTTCACGCTGGAGCTCGCACTTTCAGTAGAACTTATCCGAACTCTAATATGTGAGAACCATTATTCGAACAGGGGAGAGATAAAATAACATATACTCCTGGCGTTATTATTGTACAGGTATGTGTGTTAATATGCACTGAGAATGTTTATCACGCTAACACCAGGCGGCATAGACAGGAGGAAGGATTACTTTCCTTGGAGGATAAATTCAGGAGGAAGTCCCACAGATTCAAAAGGTGGCCCCCACAGATTCAAGAGGTGGCCCCCACTATATGTGTGGCGTGGCACTTTGGTCCGTGCGGCACTTTGGTCTGTGTGGGAAATGGATTCCCAAAGTTTCCCCCACAGATTCAAGAGGTGGCCTCCACCGCGTGCGTGGCATGGCACTTCGGTCCGTGTGGCACTTTGTTCCATTCAGGATCCATCAGACACTAGCATAATCGTGGGATACATCCTCGTCCTCCCGACACCAGGCATGCTCTACCGGACCTCGGTATGATCGTGCTATTAACAAGAGTAATAGTGCAGGGGACATGAGTACAAGGGATACAGGAGTTCAGGAGTACATGAATTCAGAAGTACAGGGGTTCAGGAGTACAGGAGTACCAGATGTCTGGTAGCAGTATAATAGTCATGTCAAGTCCTCATAAAAGTGATATCATGAATATGCAATGTAATACAGGTGTTAGGTGTAATAATATTCAGTCAAGTGTCATAACATCAGGTTAAGCGTGTCAGTACCAAGTGATAGCATATGTCAAGTATTGAGTGATAGCATGTCAATTGTCAGGTGTCAGATATCAAGTGTCAGGTATCAGGTGTTAAGTAATGACATGTCAAGTACCGGTGTCAGATATCAAGTGTCAAAGATCAGGTGTCAAGTATAAACATATCAGTGTCAGGTAATTAACATGTCGATATCAGGTGAGTTGAATACAGAGTTACAACATCATATGTCAGGTAATCATCTGGTCATGTAACATGATACAGGAGAACAGTATAGTCAAACATTTCAAACTCTTCACAACCATATCTATAATAATAATAGATTAATCTATTAATTAGCTATGCAAAGCCGAGCGAAGCGGGAGCATATCTAGGCATACCCATTACAAGTATAATACTAGTCCAATGAGTTATAATAACAGCCAACAGGTATTCGTATAATATGTTAATATTAGAAAATCACTCGCATATCATATAGCAACTCGCATAAAGATGCATCATGTATTAAAAGCCAGGATAGCATATCCCATAAAAGATACACGCACAAAAGAAAATAGATACTCAATCAAGAGAAATTGTACTCGCCTAAATCACATGACACCGAGAAATATCCAGAAAATCCACTAACACCACTTGCACGCTACCAATCCATATTAATATATATATATATATATATATAGAGTGAAAATGAGAGAGGAGAGAGAGAAGGATTAGTTAAACAGAGAAGAATTTATTAGAGGGAGAGAAAGAGGCTAAGAGAGAGAGAGCTAGCGGGAGAGAGAGTTGTAGGAAAAAGAGAGAGGGGAGGGGAGTGCTGGTTAAAGAGAGGGATAAGTGGGAGATGAATGAAAGGGTAAATAGGAAAAATAATAAAGGGGGTAAAAAAGAAAAGAAGAAAAAGAAAGAAAGAAGAAAAGGAAAAAAGGAAGAAAGGAAGAAATAAGAAAGAAAAGGAGAAGCGGGAGTGGTGATGGCCGACGGCTCTGGCCACCGCCGGCGGCTAGGGGGCGGCGGCGACTTCAAAGGGGAGGCGGCGTGGCCTGGGCCCAGGGGAAAAGGAGGTGGGTTTGGGTGTTGGGTTTGATGTTGATGTTGTTCGCCCAAAGGCCCATCACTCTAGTTTTGATAATGATTAACTCATGTAGTTATAGTACTAATGATCTTGTATTTATTAAGTTTCAGATATTTGATCAAGATCTTAGTAGGTGTTTAGCTTCAACAAAAGATTTGAAGTCAAGTTTTGAAGCTACCACGTATTGATTCAAGAGCTCGCGCATCAAAATCGTATCAAGTACTCAAGAGGAGTCTAGCTCATTGGATTAAGGTTTGGACCAAGTCAAGAAGGAGAAGAAGATTTTCATGAGAAGATTTTCGTGAAACCTTGTGTCATGTTTGTAAGTGTTAAGATTTTATTTTTAAATAAAATACAAAGAATAGATTAGTTGTAGGATGCTCAAGCTTATACACACACATACACACAAAAGTTTGGTTTTCAAAAATTACGGTTTTTGTTTTAACCTTTAAATTTTATGCCTCAAAATAGTTCACATGTTTGTAATATGTGTTGATTTTTTATCACACATATTTGTACTTCAAATATTTTAATGAACTTATTTTTGTGGATTTTATAGAGATTTTATGAAATTTAAGATGTATTTTAAAAAGTTAAAACTGTTTTTGGGCTACTTGCGGTCGACCGACTGGTCGACCGAAGGCTGAGCCGGTCGACCGAGCGGTCGACCGACGTGCACAAGCTCATGTGATTTGAGCTCGGTCGACTGGCCAGTCGACCGCAGTAGAGATCGGCTGACCGACTGGTCGACCGACTGAGTTTATAGAGCTCTCGGGTTTTCTCGGTCGACCGGGCAGCCAACCGTTTTGCTGATCTGTTCGACATTCCTATAGTTTTCTAGCCATAACTTTTGATTCTTATATTCAATAAACATGATTTAAATTGCATTTTAAAGATAGCTTTTAGGGATACATTTCATATTCAATAATCATTTTCTGATTTAAATGTTAAGAATGCCAAATATTAGGTTGAAGTCTGTTCTTATTCTAAAAATAGTTTACAGTTTCAGATTTGACACCTTCCAGTATTTTATTGATAACTTTTTATTCTGAAATGATATTGATTTTATTTGAGTTTTACTAGAAATAAGACTTCAAGATCTACAACTTCATCCTATATACTTATTTCCAAATTCGAACATTTTAGACCTCAACACTCTGCTCCAAGTTGACCTATTGCACAGTGGTCGGTCGACTGCCCGGTCGACCACCAGTGTCCAACGGTCAGAAATTTGACCATTGGTCGGTCGACTGCCCGGTCGACTGACAGGCCATTCTGGCCAGTTTTGGAACCATAATGGCTAATTTTTCTTGGCTTATAAATATGGGGTCTTTGGGTGAGCTTTCGATAAGATTTTGAGCAGAGTTTTGAAGCTAGTTTTTCCCATCTTCCACAGAAGTTTTTTAACAAGTTTTTGGGCTAAACTTCCATATCAAAAGAGTGTTTATTAAGAGTGATTCTCTTGAGTTTTTCAAAAGCTTTTCAAAAGCTTTTATTTGAGTTTTTCACCTCCAAATCTTTCCAAGTTTTTCTCACACTAGCTTGAGCTTTTCACAATCTTATCTATCTTATAGGAGCTTTGATTGTGACAGTGTTTCTTGGTAATCAAAGAAAAGAGATCATCAAGTGTTCTACCTTAAATTGGAGAGTATTGTAGAGGTGCGGCCTCGGCGAACTTGTGAGTTCGTGTTGTATTGTTCTTGCAGGAACAAGAGAGGGACTTGTGAGTCCAAGAGTTCTAGTGTGAACTCGTTGTAGGTGTTGCAGCACCGGGTGATCTTGCAAGATCGATTCTAGTGAAAATCCTTCATAGTGTTGAAGGCGGAGACGTAGAGCAAGGGTGCTCGAACCTTGAAACAAATCTCCCGTGTTTGCGATTGTTCTCTCTATCTCTCACTTGTATTTTTATCTTGCAAGCTTACATTACTTATATCTTTATATGCTTGATATATCTTGTTCTCTATTGTTATATGCTTGGAATTGTTTGCTCGCACTTGTATTCAACCAAGAGAGTCATAGCGGCACCTCAACTCTTTCTTGAGAAGATAGTCCAGAGCCCTTCACTAAAAATTCGGCTACACTCTTGTGTTATACTTGGCGTGTTTAGCTTAATAGTTTTCAGTTTACTTAAATAGTTTTTAATTCTGCATTATTCATCATTAGATTAGTTAGTCACTTATTTACCCCCCTCTAGGTGACCTACAAGTGATATTAGAGCTTGGTGCTCTTGATTTGGGTCTAACAACCTAGAGTTAAAGATCCTCATTTATAGCTAATCACAATATTTGTTTACACACACATATGGATTTCATGACACCTCCCATTCTTGACATTCTTAACATCCAAACTTGAAAAGTTAAGATGTACATGTACCTCAAAGTCCTAGTGATTCATGTTTACTTTGCCATTATTAAAGATTCTTATTGTTTAAATAGCAAAGACCTTGAGGCTAATGCAAAAGCCATTCATGCTCTAAAATCTACCCTAAATGATGAATATTTTGTTGGCCCAAAGGCCTTCCACTCTAGTTTTGATGATGATTAACTCATGTAGTTATGTGTACTAATAATCTTGGATTTTAGTTTCAGATCATTAATCAAGTTATTAGTTGGTGATTAGCTTCAACAAGATGATTTGGAAGCTTTCACATGTTGATTCAAGAGCCAGAGCGTCAAAGATCACATATAGCACTTGCTCGGTGGATCAAAGAGTTTTGGATCGAGTCGGCTTGGAGATTGCGCTCTACAAGAAGACATCGGTACCTTAGTTTAGTTTTGTGTTTAGATCCAAATTGTAAAGATTAGAATAGTATGATATGCTCAAGTTCACAACACACACGTTTCAGGTTTTGGTTTTCGGTTTTTGGTTTAACCGATCTTGGTTTGCATGAATAGATATTATATCAAAACAAGTTTACATGGTTTAATGTATATTAGATTCGTTCTATATACATGCATGCTTCAACTATTTAGACAAACTTAGTTTGATAGTCTATTTCATGTGTTTCATGTTTTGGTATTTCTAACAAAACATAATTTTGGAATTAAGGACAAAAACTATGATATATATATGTTTCATGTATATTGGATTTCTATCCATATGCATCATGCTTCAAAGTGTTTAAATATCATGTTTTTGTATTTGAAAGAGTTTTGGACAAAACGTATTTTCTATTCAAAATCCAGGTTTTAGAAAATACAGTTTTTGGTTTTTCGTAAAAATGATAAGACACAAAAATAGTTCATATTGATTGATATTTGAGCTAAACTTTTTACCACATGTTTATATATCAATGCAAAATGATAAAACTATTTTTGGTGATTTTTAGGAGTGTTAAAAGATTTTTCAAAATATTTTTAAACTGTTTTTCTGACCCAGTTTTCTGTTCCAGGCTTCAACCAGTCGACTAGTCTTCTGACCAAGTCGACTTGGCATGAAGTCGGTAGACCGGGTCGGTATACTGACGTGCACAGATCTGTGCACGTTTGGAGACACGGGACGGTCGACCGTCAGGGTCGACCGTCAGGGTCGACCGGGTCTGAGAGCAGAGCTCTCTGTTTGTTTGGGTCGACCGGGGCGGTCGACCGGTAGCTGCCAACGGGCAGAATTTGACCGTTGGACGGTCGACCGGCAGTGTATTTCTGGCATTTTCTTCTACAAACGGCTATATTTTTCTGGGGTCTATAAATACCCCATTTGTGAGAGTTTTTCTCTAAGATTTTTTGTGCGAATTTTTCCCTACTCTCTGGTGTTTTTACAGCAATCAAAAGAAGTTTTTGGACTTGAATTGAACAATTTATTTGGTGTTTTTGCTAGGATTTGGAAAACCAAAGAAAAGGGTTTTTGGGAAAAGAGTTTTGATTCATCTTCTATATCTTGGTTTCAGTTTTCCCAAGGATTTTTCTTTGTGATTTTGATTTCCATCCCATTGGTTTTCTCCGCACTTGAGCTAAAATCTACTATCTCTTCTATAGGATCTTTGTGTGGGAGAAAGAAATTGTTTGTGGTTGTTTGTTAGACCACCAAGTTATAAACCCCAACTTAGCTTGGCTTTGTGCCTTTCCCTCATTGTGTTGAGGAGGTTGTGCTATTGGGTTGTATCCCTCAAGTGGTGAGGTGATCCTTGTTTGCTTTGTGCTAATCCCTCAAGTTGTGAGGTGATTGTTTTGTTGGATTGGAGCTTGCCTCAAGGAGGAGGTTGTGGTTGTAAAGAGAGGAGTTGGGTACTCCTTGTGAGAGTTCTTTGTGGACTAGCTAGTGGATTAGAAATCCTTCGTGTGTCGAAGGCGGGGATGTAAAGCTGGGTGCTCGAACCTCGAAACATATCTTGTTGTTTGCACTTGATCCATTGACTCTCTCTCTCTATCTCTCTCTTTACTTTGTGCCTTGCAACTATTCATATTGTGCATTCATAATTGCTTGGCTTGGTTGTGTGTGCATCACTTGTTGATTGCACTTGAGTGCATTGCATTAAGTTTTTAAATTCCGCATTGAGAACATAGATTAGCTATATCACCTATTCACCCCTCTTCTAGGTGATTGTCAATTGGTATCAGAGCCTACGCTCCTAATATTTAGGTTTAACCACCTAGGAGTGAGATCTTGGTTTGCTAATCTTCATTTGCATTGTTCATTTGCACTCATTCAAGTTTGCACTCATGGATAGCCCTCCTATGTTTGACCATATTAGACTTGATGCTTGGAAGGCCAATATGAGTAGCCATTTGAAAAGACTTGGACATCTAGTTTATCAAGCCTCCACTATGGAATCATTCCCTGATAGTAGCAAGCATAAAAAGGCAAATGCATTAGCACTTAGAGCATCTCTTAATGAACATCTTTTATCGGTTTTTGATCATTATGACTCGGCTTTTGCAGTTTGGAGCTTATTGACGTCTCCCGAGCTTCAAGGATTATCAACAAGATGAGGAGATCTAAGAGAGAAAAGTCCGAAGAGCATTGCCTCATGGTCCAAGGAATAACTCCCTTGAGGTACAATCGGACACTCAAATAGATGATAGCTCTAGTTCCTATTGCCATGGTTGTTTTGAAGTTCAAACTTTAAATTTGGAACTTGCTCAAAAGATTGAAAATTTATTAGAAAAACACAATCTTTTGAAAGAGGGCAACCTTGTTTTGAAAAATGAATTAAAGGATTTGTGTTCTAATTTTAAATTGGTTTTGCAAGAAAAGGAAGAGATCACTAGTGAACGTGACTCACTAAGATCTCAACTAGACCTTGCCCTTGATGAGATTGATATTTTGAAAAACAAAAATGATTGTGATGATGTTGTGAAAAACAATGAGGTTTCATCTTCTAACTTGGATTTTGTTTTAAAAGATAACCTTGTTTTGAAAACTAAAATTGATTCAATTACAAAAGAATTGGATTTGGTTTTAAAGAAAAACGAATCTTTGAAAATTGATATTGATTCTCATGTGTGCCATGCTAGTATAGCTTCTTCTTCTTACACATCTATTGCATGCTCCACTTTATCTTCCACTATTGAAAAAGATATAAATGTTTTGAAGAAAAGTGTTGAATGTTTGGGCTCCACTTTGAGCCAATGCACATTGAATCATTCACGATTGGAAACCTTGGTTCGCAAGAAACAAGGCCCATCTTTGCATGCACACCCTCCACGGCATACACATACTCATCACGGACACAATCATGACATGTATGCTCATGTGTACACATGTACACATTGTGGTCGAAAAGGCCATCTTGCTAGATTTTGTTATGATCGTATTTATCATGAAAATTTAGCAACTAATCTTGTTTAGGTTAGAAAGGATACTAACCCCCGTGGACCCAAAAGGAAATGGGTACCAAAGACCACCTCTATACTTTTTGATGTAGGTGGGAGCTCTCGCATCACGTGAGAGTATTGGTGCCTTGAGGTGGATGCGTTCTAAGCCTAAAAGAGAACCATTTAGATGCTTCACTCTCAAGGGGATTTGGTGGGAGGACCACCGTGGTTTGGAGAACTAGAGATGCACCTTCATCGGTTTTGGTATTATTCTCTAACTCCCATTTTTATTTGCATGCTTTTCATGTTCATCTATTCATAGCATGTCTTGTTTTATTGTTCATTATGCTTATGTCATGTTGATTAGATTAGTGTTATACATGTTTAGTTACTTGAGACACCCATGTTTTATATGGATCTTATCTTTGTGTTCTCATCTTATTTAGTACTATCATGTATGCCCTAGATCTAATGTACATGCATATATATAATGATCATATGGATATTTATGATGTTTTGTTTTGATAACTCATGTTTTGTTTAGTATGTTGAATGCCATGTTTATTAGACCCTTGACATGCATGTATAGCTTTTGAGATCACCCATGTTTAGTATGGACCCATATTTTGTGTTCTCTTTATGTTTTAGCTATCATGTTAATCATAGATCTAATGCACATGTCTTTGTCATGCTAATTATATGGTTGACTATGACTTTTTGTTTTAACAAATCATGTTTTTGATTATTATAATCATTTTGTGATTTTCATGTTGATCTATGTGTCGTTTTATGCTTCATGAGTTGAATATATTAGATGTTAGTTTTCATGAAAACTAGGATTTATACTTGTACATAGAATGGGCAACAAGTAAATCTTTTTATGTTTGTTCTTGAATGCCTATTTGTACCCATTAGATGTGCTAGTATAGTCTAGTTTTGATGATTCATGCATTCTAACTTGTATTCCTCAATTTGGATATGTTTTCATGATCATGTGTTTTAACTTCATGTATATGTCTATCTTGTCCAAACTATTGATTATACATGTACATCCTTGAGCCACGTACCTTCATGCATATACTTTTGTGGACTCATTGTGTTTAGGATATGTATGTATACTTTAATTTGTACATGACATACATATGCCTTGAAGTTTAAATCGTTTTGAAGAATTTGATGATTTCAATTGGTGATTTTCATGATTTTCATATTTTTAGGTAATTTCTATTGGAAATAAAAATTTAGTTTTTCATGTGTAAATGTTTTAAGGAATTTCACATGGGCTTATTTGAATATTTTCATGTTGCTATGTGTCACATAACACTTGTTCACTCACTTTATTAGTTTACTCATGATTTGTTTTCATGGGACTATGATATGGACTTTATGGATTTTGAGTGTTTAGTGCCATGTGGTTTACATGTGTCTTCATGAAAAATATTTTTGTTATTCCTTGTTTGAAGGATCTCGTACTAGTTGATTCATATAACTAGTTGTGATATTCTTCCTTGGTAGTAGTTTCATACTATATTTGTAAACCTATTTTTGAAAACCCCTACCATCAAAGGGTGGTTGGATGGGAGACCATGCTCATGTATGCTTTATTGTGAAAATTATTTCAAACTTGATCAAGTATGGGAGGATAGGAATATGAGATATACACTTGATCTTATTGTTGTTTCAATTGGTATCATTGAATTCTTTCAATTGGTATCAATCTTGACATTTCTTGTATACTCATATATTTTTATGTATGTACGCTTTCAATTCAAAGAATATCAATTTCTATTGGTATCTACTTTTCATACATATATATGTTTTATTTGTGCTTACTATATCTCTATATCTTTAAACACAAATCTTGTTTATGATGATAAGCTTGAGCTTCAACTTTGTTTCAATTGATTTAGTTTTCAATTGGTATCTTAATTCGAGCCTTATCATAGTTTTTATTGGTATTTCATAAAGGGGGAGAAAATATTGTATTTCATCTTTCAATTGGTTTTTTTAGTAGTCCACTCCCTTACTTTATGATAGAGAATAATAATTTCAATTGGCAATAATTTCTATTGGTATCAAAATCAAATTTGTTTATATACTTAAAAATATAATAATTTCAATTGGTATTAAGATCTATGTTTAATTTCAATTGGTATCAACATTTATGTTTAGAAATTCAAATTTGTTATGTTTAATTTCAATTGATATCAAGATTGTTTATTTACAATTGGTATGTTGTTTGTTTACTTATCAATTAGCATCAAGATTTTTGTTGTTTAATTGGTATAGTTTCATTTTTAATTGGTATCAATATGCACTTCCTTGACACATTTTTTAATTGGTATCATATTTGAGTTTAGACAAAAAGGGGAGAGCATCCCTTGATTGATTCCTTGTTTTGAATATAAAAAGAATATGTTTTTATTAGTTTTATAAATAAGGGGGAGAAGAATTTCTTTTAATCGGTATATGTTTTTACTAGTTTTGTTTTTAACCTCTTTGTTGATGATTGACAAAAAGGGAGAGAAGAATTTGAGTTTATATGCATGTTTGTATGCATGTTTTATGTGTTTTTATATTAAGTTCAATTGGTATCAAAAGCATTATTTAAAGAACATGTTTAGCTTTGATATCAAGAGCTTGTAAAAGAGATCATTAGATCAAAAGTTTTGTTTTGCATATATTGAGTTTAATTGATATCTAGAGCATGTTTATTTGTTTAGTTTATTGGTATCAAGAGCATGTTTATTTGTTTTTGCTAATTGGTATCTAGAACATGTTTATTTGTTTTTGAAAATTTCATTAGTATCTTCCATTGGTTTCTAGAGCCATTTATTGTATTATGCATATCTATGCATGTTTCATGTTTTATAATTTCATTGGTATCTAGAGCCATTTATTAGTTGTTTATCCTATGCATGAGTTAAGGGGGAGCTTCTTTGAAGCTTAACTTTAATCCATGCATATATAACTCCATGAGTTTTGTCATCATCAAAAAGGGGGAGATTGTTGGCCCAAAGGCCTTCCACTCTAGTTTTGATGATGATTAACTTATGTAGTTATGTGTACTAATAATCTTGTGATTTTAGTTTCAGATCATTAATCAAGTTATTAGTTGGTGATTAGCTTCAACAAGATGATTTGGAAGCTTTCACATGTTGATTCAAGAGCCCGAGCGTCAAAGATCACATATAGCACTTGCTCGGTGGATCAAAGAGTTTTGGATCGAGTCGGCTTGGAGATTGCGCTCTACAAGAAGACATCGGTACCTTAGTTTAGTTTTGTGTTTAGATCCAAATTGTAAAGATTAGAATAGTATGATATGCTCAAGTTCACAACACACAAGTTTCATGTTTTAGTTTTCGGTTTTTGGTTTAACCGATCTTGGTTTGCATGAATAGATATTATATCAAAACAAGTTTACATGGTTTAATGTATATTAGATTTGTTCTATATACATGCATGCTTCAACTATTTAGACAAACTTAGTTTGATAGTCTATTTCATGTGTTTCATGTTTTGGTATTTCTAACAAAACATAATTTTGGAATTAAGGACAAAAAACTATGATATATATATGTTTCATGTATATTGGATTTCTATCCATATGCATCATGCTTCAAAGTGTTTAAATATCATGTTTTTGTATTTGAAAGAGTTTTGGACAAAACGTATTTTCTATTCAAAATTCAGGTTTTAGAAAATACAGTTTTTGGTTTTTGGTAAAAATGATAATACACAAAAATAGTTCATATTGATTGATATTTGAGCTGAACTTTTTACCACATGTTTATATATCAATGCAAAATGATAAAACTATTTTTGGTGATTTTTAGGAGTGTTAAAAGATTTTTTAAAATATTTTTAAACTGTTTTTCTGACCCAGTTTTCTGTTCCAAGCTTCAACCAGTCGACTAGTCTTCTGACCAAGTCAACTTGGCATGAAGTCGGTCACCGGGTCGGTCGACTGACGTGCACAGATCTGTGCACGTTTGGCAGACACGGGACGGTCGACCGTCAGGGTCGACCGGGTCTGAGAGCAGAGCTCTCTGTTTGTTTGGGTCGACCGGGGCGGTCGACCGGTAGCTGCCAACGGGCAGAATTTGACCGTTGGACGGTCGACCGGACCGGTCGACCGGCAGTGTATTTCTGACATTTTCTGCTGCAAACAGCTATATTTTTCTGGGGTCTATAAATACCCCATTTGTGAGAGTTTTTCTCTAAGATTTTTTGTGCGAATTTTTCCCTACTCTCTGGTGTTTTCACAGCAATCAAAAGAAGTTTTTGGACTTGAATTGAACAATCTATTTGGTGTTTTTGCTAGGGTTTGGAAAACCAAAGAAAAGGGTTTTTGGGAAAAGAGTTTTGATTCATCTTCTATATCTTGGTTTCAGTTTTTTCCAAGAATTTTCTTTGTGATTTTGATTTCCATCCCATTGGTTTTCTCCACACTTGAGCTAAAATCTACTATCTCTTCTATAGGATCTTTGTGTGGGAGAAAGAAATTGTTTGTGGTTGTTTGTTAGACCACAAAGTTATAAACCCTAACTTAGCTTGGCTTTGTGCCTTTCTATCATTATGTTGAGGAGGTTGTGCTATTGGGTTGTATCCCTCAAGTGGTGAGGTGATCCTTATTTGCTTTGTACTAATCCCTCTAGTTGTGAGGTGATTGTTTTGTTGGATTGGAGCTTGCCTCAAGGAGGAGGTTGTGGTTGTAAAGAGAGGAGTTGGGTACTCCTTGTGAGAGTTCTTTGTGGACTAGCTAGTAGATTAGAAAACCTTCGTGTGTCAAAGGCGGGGATGTAGAGCTAGGTGCTCGAACCTCGAAACATATCTTGTTGTTTGCGCTTGATCCATTGACTCTCTCTATCTCTCTCTTTACTTTGTGCCTTGCAACTATTCATATTGTGCATTCATAATTGCTTGGCTTGGTTGTGTGTGCATCACTTGTTGATTACACTTGAGTGTATTGCATTAAGTTTTTAAATTCCGCATTGAGAACATAGATTAGCTATATCACCTATTCACCCCCTTCTAGGTGATTGTCATATTTATCTAAGATTTCTAACTTTGATTCGGCTTTCGTAATATGGAACACTCTAGTCTCCTTTGGTGAGCAAAAGTAATACTATATGGGGAGTGACTCAGATGATGGAAGTGAAGCTTCCAACACATGCTGCATGGTCCAAGGGGATAACCACCTTGAGGTAAATTTTGAATCCAAACTTGATGAGGATGTTGACATGCCATATGATGAGCTTGCTTTATTTTTTCAACAACTTCTTGAAAAATATGATTTGCTTAAAAAGGAAAATAAAAGATTGAAGAGAAAAAATTATTTCATGTAAAGGAAAAGGATTCTTTACAAAATAAATTTGAAGGTATTTCAAAAGAAAATGAATTTTTGAAAAAGGAGAATATTTTCTTGTCTTCAAAATTAAATGATATTTGTGAAGGAAATAAACCTTTGAAAAATAAAATCACTTGGTGGAAAAAGAAAAGGAGATTGCTTTGGATGAAAATAACTCTTTGAAAAGAAAATTTGTTTTAAAAGAAAAGGAAAACATTTCTAAAAAGAAAAAGATTATTGATTCTCATAATGATCCTTGCCATGTTTTTATGGTACTATTGATAAAAATGAGATTCATATCTTGAAAAATAGAATTGATTGTTTGAGCATTTAACCATTCTAGATTAGAAATCTTGTCTCAAAAGAATCAAGCTCCACATGTTCATGCACATAACCCACGGCATACATATGCACACTATGCACATTATTCTCAGATGCATGCTAGAGTGTACAAATGTACACATTGCGGTCGCAAAGGCTATCTTGTAAGATTTTGCTTTAATAGATTAAATTTTATAAATTTTGCAAATAATAATGTTTGGGTTCCTTATGATACTAACCCCGTGGACCCAAAAAGAAATGGGTACCAAAATTCTCACCTCTTGTGTTTGATGTAGGTGCGGGCTCTTACATGACGTGAGAGGTATGGTGCCTTAGTGGGGGATGCATGTGGAGTTAGATGGACATACCCTATTGATGCATCGCTATAAAGGAAGTTTGGTGGTAGGACCACCATGGTTTGGAGACTTAGAGTATAGTTCTTATGGTTTGGTAACTATCTCTAAACTCCTATTTTTTATTTACATGCTTTCACAATTGATAATTTTAGCATGTTTTTGGTTTTATGCTCATTATGCTAAATGATCATGTTTTGTACTTCATATGATGATTACTTGTTTAAATGTAGTTTTTGTTAAAACTTGTATCTATACTTGTACAAGTTGTGAGCTACACTTGATTATTGTATGTTTGTACTTCATTACTCATTTGTACTTATTACATGTACTTGTATAACCTAGTTTTGATGATTCTTTCATTTATACATATTTTTTCTATTTTTGTACATGTTTAGCTTCATGTATATGTAATTTTTATTTAAAACAAATAAATATACATGTATACCCTTGAGTCTCTTGCCTTCATGCAAATTCTATTATGAACTCATTTGTATTTGGGATATATATATATATATTTTTAGTTTTGATTTGAACATACATATACCTTGAAGTTTGTTTAATGAAAAATAAATTTTTATGATTTTCATGTTTTTGATAAAAGAATTTCATATTTATTTTGAGCTGTATTGATTATTTTCATGAATATGCTATTCACATGATTCGTGCACACTCACATTATTTTTATTTACTCATGACTTTGTTTCGTGAACACATTTTTGAGCTTTATAGATCTTGAGTGACAATTTTTGTATACTTAGCAATGATTCATGGAATATATGATTTGGTTTCATGTTTTGAAGGATCTTTAACTAGTTATTTCAAAAATTATTTTAAACTAGTTATTTTAAAAATTATTTTAAACTAGTTATTTATTGTTCATTTGGTAGTGTTTTCATGTACAACTATTTTCAAATCTTATTTTTGAAAACTTCTACCCTAAAGGACGGTTGGATGGGCGATCATGCCTTGTATGCTCAAATTGAAAATCTATTTAAACATATGCATGAATAGGGTGGTAGGTATGAGTTATACACATGATTTTCATGGTAAATCTTATTTTTGTATACTCATATGTTTTACTTATATATGTATGCTTGAAATTTCTATTGGTATTTTCATACATACATATATATGATCTTGATTGTGCTTACTTTGAAATGTCACATACATTTTTAGCACAAATTATATTTATACTAAGCTTGATTTAATCTATAATGTCAATTATTTTTCAATTGGTATCTTATACAAGCTTATGCATTATTTTTATTAGTATTTCATAAAAAGAGAAAGTTTCTTTAAGAAGTTTAAAATGATTTCACAATATTTATGTTTTCCTACAAATGATATTCATACTGATGTGTACCTTTAAAATAATGTTTATGTTCATATTTACCTACAAGTGGTAGGGTCTTTGATTTTATAGCTCATTGGTATCAACTTGTTTATCTACAAATAGGTTATTAACATTTGTTTTGCCACCTTCTAGTGGTATATCAAGATTTGTTTTGAAACAGGTTTACAAAATATTTTGATATATATTGCCTATATGCAAGGGGAGCTTAACATCTTCTCTATATAGAGCTTCATGTTGAGTGTATCTCATATTGAGGAGCTTGACCTCTCTTCTTTACGTGATACATGTATGTAGGGGGAGCTTAACATCTCCGCTTATACATTGTATATTATGCTTTATGTGAGTTAAAGTCTAGTCATCTCTTCTTCATGTAATGCATGTATGCAGGGAGAGCTAATTTTACGTCTCTCTTCTTCATGAATGTATATCGCATATACATCTTTATTGTTTGATTTGTTTTCACCCCTTTCTTGATGAATTAACAACAAGGGGGAGAAGAATTTTGAGAGTTTATACATGCATGTTTATCTTATTTTCTTGTTTATGCAAAAGGGAAGAAGAATATTAGTGAGTTTATAATGTTTATCTCCTGGTTTATGCATATATGTTTTTGTTTAGTTTATGCACTTTATTAAATATCTTTATGTTTATTGCTATGTATGAGTTAAGGAAGAGCTTCTATGAATCTTTACTTTAATCCATGCATATATAACTCCACGAGTTTTGTCATCATCAAAAAGGGAGAGATTGTTGCCCAAAGGCCCATCACTCTAGTTTTGATGATGATTAACTCACGTAGTTATAGTACTAATGATCCTGTGTTTATTTAGTTTTAGATATTTGATCAAGATCTTAGTAGGTGTTTAGCTTTAACAAAAGATTCGAAGTCAAGTTTTAAAGTTAGCACGTGTTGATTCAAGAGCTCGCGCATCAAGATCGCATCAAGTACTCAAGAGGAGTCTAACTCATTGGATTAAGGTTTGGACCAAGTCAAGGAGAAGAAGATTTCATGAGAAGATTTTCGTGAAGACTTGTGTCATGTTTAGAAGTGTTAAGATTTTATTTTTAGATAAAATATAAAGGATAGATTAGTTGTGGAATGCTCAAGCTTATACACACACAAAAAAAAAGTTTTGTTTTCAAAAATTATGATTTTTGTTTTAAGCTTTAATTCTATGCCTCAAAATAGTTCACATGTTTGTAATATGTGTTAATTTTTGATCACACATATTTATACTTCTAAGTATTTTAATGAACTTATTTTTGTAAATTTTATGGAGATTTTATGATATTTGTATTTTAAAAAATTGTTAAAACTGTTTTTTGGTTGCTTGCGGTCGACCGACCGGTCGACCGAAGGCTGAGCCTGACGACCGACAGCACAAGACGTGCACAAGCTCATATGATTTGAGCTCGGTCACCGACCGATCGACCGCAGTAGAGATCGGCCAACCGATGGTCGACCGACTGAGTTTACAAAGCTCTCGGTTTTTCTCGGTCAATCGGGCGGCCGACCGTTCTGCTGATCTGTTCGACATCCTAAAGTTTTCTAGTCATAACTTTTGATTCTTATATTCAATCAACATGATTTAAATTGAATTTTAAAGATAGCTTTCAGGGCTACATTTCATATTCAATAATCATTTTCTGATTTAAATGTTAAGAATGTCAAATATTGGGTTGAAGTCTGTTCTTGTTCTGAAAATAGTTGACAGTTTCTGATTTGACACCTTTCACTATTTTTTTGATAACGTTCTATTCCGAAATGATATTGATCTTATTTGAGTTACATTAGAAATAAGACTTCAAGATCTACAACTTTATCCTATATACTTATTTCCAAATTCAGACGTTTTAGACTTCAACACTGTGCTCCAAGTTGACCAATTGCACAGTGGTCGGTCGACCACCAGTGTCCAACAGTCAGAAATTTAACCGTTGGTCAGTTGACCGCCCGGTCAACCGACAGGCCATTCTGGCCAGTTTTTGAACCATAGCGGCTAGTTTTTCTTGGCCTATAAATATGGGGTCTTTGGGTAAGTTTTTGACAAGATTTTGAGAAGTTTTTTGAAACTAGTTTTTCCCATCTTCCACAGAAGTTTTTCAACAAGTTTTTGGGCTAAACTTCCATATCAAAAGAGTGTTTATCAAGAGTGATTCTCTTGAGTTTTTCAAAAGCTTTTCTTTAAGTTTTTCACCTCTAAATCTATCCAAGTTTTTCTCATATGAGCTTTTCATAGTCTTATCTATCTTATAGGAGCTTTGATTGTGAGAGTGTTTCTTGGTGATCAAAGAAAAGAGATCATCAAGTGTTCTACCTTATATTGGAGAGTATTGTAGAGGTGCGGCCTCGGCGAACTTGTGAGTTCGTATTGTGTTGTTCTTGCAGGAACAAGAGAGGGACTTGTGAGTCCAAAAGTTCCAGTGTGAACTCGTTGTAGGTGTTGCAGCACCGGGTGATATTGCGGGATTGATTCTAGTGGAAATTCCTCATAGTGTTGAAGGCGGAGACGTAGAGCAAGGGTGCTCGAATCTCGAAACAAATCTCCCGTGTTTGCGATTGCTCTCTCTATCTCTCACTTGTATTTATATCTTGCATGCTTACATTGCTTATATCTTTATATGCTTGATATATCTTGTGCTCTATTGTTATATGCTTGGGATTGTTTGCTCGCACTTTTATTCAACCAAGAGAGCCATAGCGGCACCTCAACTCTTATCTAGAGGAATCTTGAGGAGATAGTCCAGAGCCCTTCACCGAAAATTCGGCTACACTCTTGTGTTATACTTGGTGTGTTTAGCTTAATAGTTTTTAGTTTACTTAAATAGTTTTTAATTCCGCATTATTCATCATTAGATTAGCTAGTCACCTATTCACCCCCTCTAGGTGACCTACAAGTGATATCAGAGCTTGGTGCTCTTGATTTGGGTCTAACAACCTAGAGTTAAAGATTCTCATTTTTAGCTAAAGAAGGAGAGGGAGAAATGAGAAGGAGAAAAAGAAAGAAGGAAAAAATGAAAGAAAAGAGAGGGAGAGGGAGGAGTATGGTGGAGGAAAGGATAGTGGGGTGCTGTTGGCAGGGCATGGGGGAGACGGGAGCAGGTGGAGAAGAAAGAAAGGAAAAGAAAAAGAAAAGAAGAAAAAGGAAAGAAAAGAAAAGAAAAGAAAAAGAAAGAAAAGGAAAAGAAAATTGAAAAATTGTAATTAAATGTATTATTAAATAATTAAATTAATGGGATAAAATGGGAGTATCAAGTAGAGGAGTGGAGAAAGAGAAGGCAAGAAAAGAAAAGATAGAAAAATAATATTATTATTTAAATCGAGTAAAATTCAACTGTTTCAGAAACGTTCCAAAAATTATCAAAATTAGAAAATATTATTTTAAGATACCTAGTGAAATCATATTCAAGAAATGCAATCTGGTTTTCAAATTAAAAATTCTAGAATCCACAGGTGATATTGGTCGACACCGAAACTGGTCAAATTTTGATAAATTCAGAAAAAACTAAAAAAATACATTTAAATAGAAAATGAGATTCTAAGAAGTAATATAAAAACCATTTCTAGAAATTTAACTCCATTTGGAAACTAATTCTCCGAGAATAGGCCCGAATACCGATCATAAAGAAAACTCTGATAATACTGAGCATAAATAAAGAAGACCGATAATCAAGGATTTCTAAATACTGGGTGTTGCAATCTCTGAAAGACATAACCAAGAATATAGAATAACCATGAAAAATTCTAAATACTGACTTTTGAATGATAACCTGACTATAGATTAAATATGTAGAAGATACTTGGGCCATGTAAGGTTGGCCGAATGGATCATTCATAAGAATCATGACGATAACTCAGATATAGCGAGAAAACCCAGTCATCAGATCCATGAAAACATGTTAGGCGGGAAAAATCTGAGGAACGGTTAGAGTGCTAAGCACTGAAGGGACTAGCCACGGGCGAAGCCAGGCTTAGGTGAGGCCATCGCGTAGCACAACTCAGGCGTTAACTTTTAGGGTGCGGCAAAGCTGACGCTCTGCGAGACTCGCACTTGGCAGAGCTCACGCGGCAAAGCCAGTGCATAACACAACGCAAAATGCTAAGCACCAGGGTACATCGAAGCCAACACCTGGTTAGGTTCATGCGTGACTAGAACATGACCCTCACTTGGCGAGGCTAGCTGGGCCTGTGGTCCACCAAATATATAAAGACTGCCAAGAGTTGGTGGCTCTCAGAATATGATCAAGAATTTATAATAACCGAAATGAGTCCCGAATGCTGTCTCCTGAATAATAACCTAACTGTAGATCAGTTCTGAGAATACCCGAGTTCCATGAACTTAGTAGAAGAAATCATGATCGTTACTAGAATAATAAAAATAGAAATACAATAACTCTGTTTGGTAGAAGCCCTGCATTTGGAACACTGTTTCATACCGATGTTGCTCATGTAATGATACAGTCTATCTGATTATATAAGTGTTGACTACTCTATTCTCTGTACTAATTACCCGTGATGCGTCGATACATACAAGAATAGAATGCAAGGCCGAAAAACTATCCAATATAAGATAGTGTACCAGAGTCAAAGAATGCCAGAACAAAATGAGAATGAACCATATATGTCTTGCCGCTATCCTACAAGTCTATCCATATCTTAAGTTGGTATAAGGATGACAGGGACTGGACATGAAAAAGTATGGAAGGTATTCAAGAATCAATGGAAGGACGATCAAGAAGGAATAGATAATTTTATACTTGTAGTTGGATTGTATAACCACGACTCATGCGTTCTACTTGCAAATTTCTTTACCCTTAATTTGTTGACTAGTTGTACTGAAGATGTGAGAGCCTAGGATCTGATACCACCCTATAACGCCTGATCCCGCAGGTAGGGAACGTTACTGCAACGTATATACATAGGGCGAAAAGACCCTTACATATATATGCTAAGCATTAGTACATGTAAGAATCAGAGAATGGAAGCACAGTGGTAATATACATTCCAGTAATAATAACACAAGTACACAATTATCACAGAGCATGATACAATATCTCAAGAATATAAGATCACCAAGAAGCGCAAAAGTAGAATGTAAAATATAAAAAACGGGAAAGTACTCACGAGCAGTAAGATGAGAATCTCGCGAGCCGATCAAGGGAAGGCTGGAAGAAAGAGGGACCGGATAAGCAACTGCTAATCCATGCTTCCGCTGCGCACTCTGATCAGCTACAGCAAGGCCACCACGGTCCAGACTTTAGGATCTGGATATGAGGATCCATGGTTGTTAGAAAGCAACCCAGCGAGTACGTAAGCTAAAGCTAGTTGGCGTGCTCAGGCAGTCACACGTGTACATGATCAAGTGATGTGGTTCAGGCATACAGGTATAGGCAATGACAAGTAACATAAATAAAATTAGAGGAACGGTAGCAAATTCGAAATCATGTAAATACATATATATCGATAAGTCTGAATCAGAAAATATGCATAGAAAATGGTGTCGAGAGCTTAAGTACAAATAAACATACGATAAATACATTAATCATGTTATAATATAAGTATGGACAAAACTAGTTGAACAAGCTCATAATATGGATTCATGAGATTGATACGTCAAGGGGATAATGCAAATAAGGAAACCCTCATCTGTATCCACACCCTATGTCGCCATCATCTGAGTTCATACAACTTGAGTTACCTTCAGAGTAACAGAATTAGAATGTGCCTGGAGTAACCATTGTGTCACAAAAATCATATGTCATAAAGCAGGGTGTCAACTCAGGACATAACACCTGATTAAATGATCATCACTATAATCAGAGAATATAAAGGTATTGCATTTTAAGTTATTCAATAATAATCATTAGTATTATTTGTTATTATTGTCCCACCGGCGTCCCACAACACCGACAGTTCACGCTAGAGTCTGCACTTCCAGTAGAACTCATCTGAACTCCAATATGCGGGTACCATTATTCGAACAGGGAAAAGACCAAATAACATATACTCCTGGCGTTATTATTGTACAGGTACATGTGTGTGTTAATATGTACTAAGAATGCTTATCACACTAACACCAGGCGGCACAGGCAGGAGGAAGGATTACTTTCCTTGGAGGATAGATTCAGGGGGTAGCCCCACAGATTCAAGAGGTGGCCCTAACACGTGTGTGGCGTGGCACTTTGGTCCGTGTGGAATATTGGTCTGTATGGAGAATGGATTCTAGAGGTGGCCCTACAGATTCAAGAGGTGGCTCCTGCCACGTGCGTGGCGTGGCACTTTTGTCCGTGTGGCACTTAGTTCCATTCAGGATCCGCCGGACGCTAGCATGATCGTGGGATACATCCTCGTCCTCCCGACACCAGGCATGCTCCGCTGGACACCGGTATGACCATGCTATTAACAAGAGTAACAGTGCAGGGAACATAAGTACATGGAAAACAGGAGTTCAGGAATACATGAGTTCAAGAGTACAGGGTTCAGGAGTATAGGAGTACCAGATGTCTGGTACCAGTATAATAATCATGTCAACTGCTCGTAAAAGTGATAATCATGAATATGCAACGTAATACAGGTGTCAGGTGTAATAATATCCAGTCAGGTGTCATAACATCAGGTCAAGTGTGTCAGTATCAAGTGATATCATATGTCAAGTATCGAGTGATAGCATGCCAATTGTCAGGTATCAGGTGTTAAGTGATAACATGTCAAGTATCGGTGTCAGATATCAAGTGTCAGGGATGAGGTGTCAAGTATAAACATGTCAGTGTTAGAAAACATGTCGGTATCAGGTGAGTTGAATACAGAGTTATAACATTATATGTCAGGTAATCATCCGGTTATGTAACATGGTACAGGAGAACAGTATAGTCAAACATTTCAAACTCTTCACAACCATATCTATAATAATAATAGATTAATCTATTAATTAGCTATGCGAAGCCGAGGCGAAGTGGGAGCGTATCTAGGCATACCCATTACAAGTATAATACCAGTCCAATGAGTTATAATAACGACCAACAGGTATCGTATAACATGTTAATATTAGAAAATCACTCTCATATCATATATCAACTCGCATAAAGATGCATTATGTATTAAAAGTCAGAATAGCATATCCCAAAAAAGTACTTGCCCAAAAGAAAACTGATACTCGTTCAAGAGAAACTGTACTCGCCTAAATCACACGACACCGAGCAATATCTGAAAAATCCACGAACACCACTTGCATGCTACCAATCCTATATATATATATATATATATATATATATATATATATATATATATATATATATATATATATATATATATATTAGAGAGAGAATGGGAAAGGAGAGAGAAAGAAGGATTAGTTAGAAATAGAAGAATTAATTAGGGGGAGAGAAAGAGGCTCTGAGAGAGAGCTAGAGGGAGAGAATTATAGGAAAGAGAGGGGAGGGGAGTGCTGGTTAAGGAAAGGGGTAAATAGAGGATGAATGAAAGGGTAAATAGGGAAAATAATAAAGGGGGGTAAAAGAGGAAAGAAGGAAAGAAGAAAAGAAAAAAGGGAAGAAAGAAAGAAAGAAGAAAAAAAGGAGAAGGGGGAGTGGTGGTGGCCGGTAGCTCTGGCCACCGCCGGCGGCAGCGCTACCTGAGGGAGGCGGCGTGGCCTGGGCCAAGGGGAAAAAGGAGGTGGGTTTGGGTGGTGGGTTTGGGTGTTGCGTTTGATGTTAATGTTGTTGTTGATGTGCTTGTTGTTGTTATTGAAGATGGTGGTAATGGTTGATGGAGTTGTGGTGGTGTAGAAAGTTGGAGGAGGAGATGGTGGTGGTGGGGTGGTGAAAGTGGAGAAATTGAGGGATTTGAAGCTGAATTGTACATAAGAAGAGGAAAGTGGAGTGATGAGTTTTTAGGAAAATTGGATAAGAAGGAGAAGTGATTGAAGAGGACAGAGGGACTTAGGAGGGTCGGCGCCTGCTAAAGGGAGGCGGCGGCGCCGGAGGTGGTGCTGGTGGAGGCGGCAGTCATAGGGAAGGGAAGGAAAAAGTTGGTGGGAAGATGAAGAAGGTGATGGAGAAATGAGAAGGAGGAAAGAAAGAAGGAAAAAAAGAAAGTAAAGAGAAAGAGAGGGAGAGGGAGGAGTATAGTGGACGAATGGATGGTGGGGTGCTATTGGCAGGGTATGGGGAGGACAGGAGCAGGTGGAGAAGAAAAGAAAGAAAAAGAAAAAGAAAAAAAAAGAAGAAAAAGGAAAGGGAAAAAAAAAGAAAAAGAAAAAAGAAGAAAAGGAAAAGAAAATTGGAAAAATTGGTAATTAAATGTATTATTAATAATTAAATTAATATGATAAAATTGGAGTATCAAGTAGAGGAGTGGAGAAGGAAAAAGAAAGAAAAGAAAAGATAAAAAATAATATTATTATTTAAATCGGGTAAAATTCGACTGTTTTAGAAACATTCCCAAAAATTCTCAAAAATAGAAAATATTATTTAAGATGTGTGGTGAAATCGGATTTAAGAAATGCAATCTGGTTATCAAATTAAAAATTTTGAAATCCACCGGTGATACCGGTCGATACCGAAACCGGTCAAATTTTGATAAATTAAGAAAAATCTCAAAAATACATTTAGATAGAAAATGAAGTTTTAAGAAGTAATGTGAATCGTTTCTAGAAATTCAAATCCGTTTGAAAACTAGAAGTCCGAGAATCGGTCAGCGATACCGATCGATACCGGTTCTGAAGATTTTGCAAATTAATTTTGAAAAATTTCAGAAAATCATGAAAAATCTAAAATATTGAAGACTATATTTGAAATTGAAACCGATCAAATATGACTGCCGAAAGGACCAAATCGAGTAATACACTAGGATCGGGTCTTTGGTTCAGACTAGGGCTGAATCTGAGTCCACGAATCCAGATCCAATGCAAAACAATCGCACAAATAATCATAAAACAAAAACAATACAAAAACTAAATCAAAAGATATGATCAAAAAATCAGAATATGTATCTAAATACGTATTCCGGGAACGGGGTGTTACATGCAGTCCCCAGAAATATGGCTTTTTGTAAGGAATGTGATCATGGTCGCAGTCCTCTATGTATCAACTGTTCGCATTTTCGAATCGGTCCGCTTTTTTCGAAGCGATTACTGTAAGGCATTTGTGTCTTTCGCCGCTGAGGAGCACTCCTGCAGGTTACACGTAGGCTGAAGCGAATAAAAATTATGAAGTAGAGCTTTTTCTTAATTACGGTTTGACATAGGGAGCTGTAGTGAAATTTCCTGTTATTAATTTAAAAATGTATATATTATACTAAAAAAAATTTGCTTATTACATAAGGATATGAGTCTTTTGATGATGGTGGACACAATCCTCCTCCTGGGTTCAGATCGGCGTCGATCCATATTGATCCATCATCGATAGAGAGATCGCGCCCAATTTTTCTTACTTGTCTACCTGCATCTAATTTTTGTCTTTTTTTATATATTTCTGTCCATTTTTCTCCTTTTTTGTCCACTTTAGTCAATTTCTGTCTATTTTTATATATTTATGTCCAACTTTCTCATAATTTGTCTCAATTGACCAAATAAACAGTAGGCATGAATATATTTGGTCATGAAGAGATTTATAGGATCGAGAGAGGTAAAAATGAAATGGGGAGATTATTATAAAACAAAAAAATTAAATATAAAAATAAAGAAGAGGAAGAAAAATTCTACACCAAAAATTAAATTAATATATCCCAAAAAATACCAACACAAACTCTGAATAAATTAAAATTAGCATCCTCATCATGAAATCAAAAAAAGTAGCATCCACAAAAAATAATATTCCTATCAAAAAAATCAAAATTCCTCAATAAATTTACCTCAAAATCACAAATTAACTTAAACTCACAAACTAATTCAAAATCCTCATCCCGGTCTAGATCAACCTCACTTCAAATCGGTCCACCATCGGCAATGAGATCACGCACAATTTTTCTTCATTTTTGTGTACATGCGTCAATTTCTGTTTTTTTTATATATTTCTATCCAACTTTCTTCTTTTCTATCCACTTTAGTCAATTTCTGTCTACTTTTATAAATTTCTGTCTAGCTGCATATATTTCTGCCTTTTTATATATTTCTGTCTAACTTTCTCCTTTTGTGTCCACTTCAGTCAATTTGTATCTACTTTTATAAATTCATGTCCAACTTTATCTGATCTGTCTCACTTGACCAAATAAATGACATGCAAGAACATATTTGATCATGAAGAGATTTATATGCTCGAGACAGGTAAAAATGAAATGGGGGAGATTATTATAAAATGAAAAAAATTAAATATAAAAGGAAAGAAGAGGGAGAAAAAATGCTACACCAAAAAACTAAATTAATATCCCCAAAAAATACAAACATCAAACTCCCAATAAATTAAAATTAGCACCCCATCATGAAATCAAAAAAAATTAGCATCCCCACAAAATTAACATCCCCATAAAAAAATTCAAAATTCATCGGCAAATTTACCTCAAAAATCACAAACTGACTCAAACTCACAAATCTGACTCAAAACCCTCCTCCTGGGTCCAGATAGGCCTCGATCCAGATCGAGCTGTCATCGGCGGGGAGATCATGCCCAGTTTTTCTTCCTTTTTGTCTACCTGTGTTAATTTTTGTCTTTTTTTAAAATATTTTTGTCTTTCTTTCTTCTGTCCACTTTAATCAATTTCTGTCTACTTTCATAAAATTTTATCTAATTGTATCAATTTCTGTCTTTTTTATTTATTTCTATCTAAATTTTCCCTTTATGTCCACTTCAGTCAATTTCTGTCTACTTTTTTAAATTTTTGTTTAACTTTATTGCTGACAAGATTATATTTGGTCATGGAGTGATTTATATGTAAAGAGAAGTAAAAATGAAACAAGGAGATAATTATAAAATAGAAAAAATAAATATAAAAGGAAATAGGAGGGAGAAAAAAGCTACACCGAAAAATTGAACTAATATCCCCCAAACAAAATACAAACATTAAACTCCCAATAAATTAAAATTAGCATCCCATTCATAAAATCAAAAAAAATTAGCATCCCGTCAAAAAATAACATCCCAACAAAAAATTGCTCTATTTTCTCAAAAACCACAGAGAGCAAGAACCCCATTAATCCAATCCAATCCAATCAACAAAAACAAACAAAGATTGCACCAAGCCACATCCAACACAAATCTAAAACCGTCAACTGATCATACAATTCATTCAAATCAGAGCTTCTGCTCGCTGACGACGATATAGGGCTCGATCTCGATCTCGGAGGTTCTGCTCATCGGCGAGATAGCAGCTCGAGCTCGCTGCCCACAACACCCATCTCGCTGGGGAGGATCTAGGGCTCGGTTCGAGCAAGCTGCCCCCAACGCCCAGGTGTCGTTCGGGGAAGGTGAGCTCCGGGAGCGCGACGGTGAGGTTGGGATCAAATCCCTCCTTCTCCTCTACTTTCTCTTCTTCCCTTTTTCTCTCAACAACCCTATTTGACAACATAGGAGACGAGCATTTTTAACATTCACCATAGGTCAAGATCCACGTGGGTCGAATCAGCGTGCACGGGGACCTAAACTCGTATTTGAAGAGTTATTAACAAAGTTTTAAATAATAATGAGTTTTTGATGGGTTAATCTTTTCTTGAGGAGCTAAAAACAATTTTCTCAAGTTTCTTAATGGCCTTGACATCTGGGTCAGCCCCAAGAGTAGGGATGTCAAACGGGTTGGGCTGTGTCAGGTCTGGCCTGGGTACGACAGGCCAAAGGGCGATTGGGCCGAGCCTACCCCGTTCGGCCGAAAGGTGGCGGCTCAGGCCCGAGTTCCATTTCTAGAACTCGGGTCTGGCCCGTGACCCGTGTGACTAGGACCCTGGCCGGGCCGGCTCGGTCTTTATTAAAAAAAAAATCTAGAAAACTCTAAAATATTCTAAAAATTTTAGAGTTTTTTTAAGAGATTTTTGTTGTGATGAAATGGAGTGGGGAAGATAAAATATTAAATAGAGGGGAAGAAAAGTAATTTTTTGCAAAAACTTAACATACCCCATTATATCCGTTGGGGGGTATTTGAATTTTTTTTGGCAAGTACCCCTGACAGCTCTATTGGGGGGTTATCTGCAAAAAAAATTGCAGATAATCCTCCAATGACTCTTAGAGCTGTTGGATTTTGCAGGCCAAGCCGTGTGATTAATCTCTAATTTTGCATAATTTTCATCACATTCTCATATTTATTTCATGTAAAATTTTGCTAATAAAATCTTGCTTGCTTGATCCTACGTCCATGGTGTGCAAATGAAGAAGAAGACCTAAATCACCATTTAATTGGTGATTAAGAGCCTACCAAATAGCCATTAATTTTAGAGTGAAGATTTTGTCAGCCTAGGGCATCAAATCGAAATTCAGGAGCTGAGGTGGATAGAAGACAGACTGGGCGACACACTGCACAAAACTAGGCGCGCGCCGCCCTGCCTGGGCCGCGGAAACGCGGCCTTTGGGGGCGCGCGAGCCGCGTTTTGGGCCACGTGCTTCCCACGTGGCCCCCTTTCCCCTGGTGCCTATAAATACCCCCTGGGGTCTTCAGTTTGAGCAGATCCAGAGTTAGAGCAAGTTGTGTAGCCTTGTTTTTAGTTTGTAGTTGTTGTTGTTGTTCTTCTTCTACTTTTAAGTTTTAGCCATTAGAGTGAAAAAGAGAGAGTGTGTAAAGTGTTGTATTTGAAGGGTGACAAGATAATACAAGTACTTCTTCTCTTCCTTCTTTCCAATTTACTTGTCTTTGCCATTTACTTTTACTTCTTTGTTGTAGTGTAACTTCTTTCTTCTTCACCTCTTTTCTTTTACTTTGTTTTAGTGTAACTTTCTCTCTTTAACTTTTCTTTTCTTTTGTTTTCTTGTAGTATAACTCCCTCTCTCCACTTCTCTTCCTTTGTTGTTTCTTTTACTTTTATGGCTAACTAACTTTTCATTAGCATGCCTAACTAACTACAAACCCACTAATTTCTAACATTTGATTGATAACCCAAATGAGTCGATAGTGTCAAACAAGCCTTGTGCAAATAAGAGCTATGACATCTTAAAACGAGGGTTCTAACTCTAATTTACCTATAAGTATTTACTTTCTTATACTTCATGCTTAATGAGTTTTGATGATCTATGAGTTGTGTACTTTACTTGTTATTAAAAGTTAGAGACTTTTTCTTTTAACTTTGCTGATACCAATAGTGCACTCGAGTCTTCCCTTATTCTCGCCTTCTATCGGATCTTGATAAGGGAATGTCCGAGTTTTTGCCGTGAAAGCTAAGTTTTAGGATGAACTTTCACTCGACTTCCACGTGAATAGTTCCAATGCAAAAGGTTTGTGTTCGCCTATGATCCATCGTGAGGCTATCTTCCAAAAGTTAGAAATTAGTGGGAGCACTTAGTAGGAAGTTAGCCATGCATTTTTACAACTAAGAAAAAAATCACTTTTACAAACCACCAAAACATTTTCTAACAATTCTTCAAACAACTTGTTTTCACTTTTTAATTCTTTATTTGGACACAAAGAACTTTCTTTCTTCTTGAACTTTGAAGCCGCATCAAGCTTCCATCGCTCTCCCTCATTGTGGATACGACCCGTATAGCCACTTCGTTACTACGGAAGAATCGCAAAAGCAGTAACATCAACCCACACTTCCTTCTCTTATTTTAGTACTTGCTTTTTGCCGATCAAATTTTGGCGCCGTTGCCGGGGAGGGAATGGCTTTATTGTTCAATACTAAAGATTGTTCTTTGTTTTTGTGTGTAGGAGAAGTATCAAGGAGCTCACTATCACGGGAAGCGAAGGAGGTGGCCAAGGACATTGCGCGAGGAGTCATTTGCCCTCGGAAAAATTCGTGTAAAAGCGAGTTTTTCCGATTGAAGTACCGACAAACTCGTTTGCAGGGTTGCCGAAAGCCGCTAAAAAAATTGCTTTCTAAATTTTTAGTTTTCTTGGATGCTTCACCTATATGCATGTGTAATAAATTCAACAGAAATTCACTTGTTGCTTAATTGAAATTTGGATTAGACTTTTGCATTTAGGGCACGTGTCTATTTCAATTCATTTCAATTTCTGTTAAAGAGTGCTGGAGACAAGGTACGTGTGCATTCATATAGAATAGGACCAACATTTTGAAGTGATTTACCGCTTTGAGTGTTACCTTGTTGTGAATAAACTGCACACTTGCACAATTGACTTTAAGGGCAAAACCCAAATAAACAAGATAAGGCGGGGATTTCATCACCCTTTCTTAGCCCAAAAACCATCTCCAAGTGCACTCACATTTTCCCAAGTCTTAACTAAAAGTCAATAGACGTTGGCCCTAGGGACATCTCGGACTCACTAAGAGATTAACCGAGGATGAAAATTGTAAGAACTATACTCCTGCAAAATCGGTGTCTAAGGAAAGTGGATTGAGAGGTAAAGCCTCGAAAGCTCCGTGGTTTGGCGTAATTAGGCCCGTGGCTCCGCCCGGATACCTCCCCCCGAGCTTTGCCCTTTCCTGGCCGATTAGCTTGTAGTCGAGTTCCTGCAACAACCTTCCCCGGAGAATCGACCAGTTAGGAGTCGTCTAGGTCCAGGTACCTTAGACTAAGGCTTGTGGTTGTTTTTCTTTCTTTTGTTTGTTTTTTAGTTCTTTTTTGATTGTTTGTTGTCTTCACGTTGGTTGTGGTGTGCTGCATGCAAGAGTAGGTGAGAGATCCGTCAACTTCCAGATTAATAAGAAACACTTCCCTACCCTTGCATCCAGAACCGGTGATGGCGTCACTTCAGGATAGATTTTACCCGATCAGAACTTCACTTCCATCTTGCATAAAACTTCCTGAAGCAAACGGCAATAATTTTGAGTTAAAGTCCTAATTCATTAATACTCTTCCCAAATTTCATGGTTTAGAATCAGAGGACGCATACTTCTTTGTTAGGGAATTTGAAGAAGTATGCCTCATGATGCGTATACCACAGCTAGGAGACGATGCCGTTAGGTTACGTTTCATCCCTTTTTCCCTAAAGGACCTAACTAAGAAATGGTTGTACAGCTTGGCAGCAGATTCAGTCACGACTTGGGATGATTTCGTCAAGGCATTCTTGAAGAAATTCTACCCAATTCACAAAACTGTCCTCATTAGGAAGAACATCATGCAGTTTCGGCAAGAACCGAGCGAACCATTTTGGAGATACTTTGAGCGATTCAAAGATCTCCTAGCTCAGTGCCCTCATCATGGCGTGGAGAAATGGTGTCAGTGTCAGATTCTCTACGATGGTCTAGACTATCAAACGAAAACCCTTTTAGAGACCATGTGTCAGGGAGGGTTCTTGCAGAAGGATGAGAATCAGGGTTGGGATTTGTTTGAGGATTTAGCTGAGAAAACCCTGCAATGAGAGCCAGCCTCAGAGAAACCTAGGAATTCACAATTTATAGCTTCAAGAGGAGGGCTCCTATCTCTAGAATCATCCATAACTGCCGAGGCTAAGATTGCTACCTTAATGAGAAGGATAGAGGCTCTGAAAACAAAAGAGCCTACCAGTGTCAACCAGATCAACCCACCACCAATTCACAATCCGGGTTGTTCATATTGTCAGGCACCAAACCATGTCTTTGAAGAGTGCCCTGTTTTTCATGCCCAGCAAGTGCCACTGGAACACATGAACGCGGCTTACTCACGGCCGCCTCACAACCCCTATTCACAGACATACAATCCCGGTTGGAGGAATCACCCTAATTTCTCCTGGGCCCCAAACAATCCTCCCAGGCCTAATTTCTCCAACAATTTTCACCATCCTACTCCTCCACCCCCTTTTCCTAGTCAAGCCTGTTGGCCCGGAGGCCTTCCTTTCTAGTTTTGATGATGATTAACTCATGTAGTTATGTTTACTAATTATCTTGTGATTTTAGTTACAGATCATTGACAAGATATTAGTTGGTGATTGCTTCAAAAAGAGGAGTTTGGAAGCTTTCACATGGTGATTCCAGGGCCCGAGCATCAAGATCATACATAGCCTTGCTCATTAGATCACGGAGTTTGGACCGAGTCAACTTGAAGATGAAGATCGTCAAGAAGACTTAGGTATCATAGAGTTTAGTGTGTTTTAGATCCATTTGTAAAGCTTAGTATAGTTGATATGCTCAAGTGCACAACACACGTTTTATGGTTTTTCGGTTTTAGTTTAACCGATAATTGTTTTCATGAATAGATTGATCAAAACAAGTTAATTGGTTTATGTATAGTAGTTTAATTCTATACATGCATGCTTATCTTTTAAACAAACTTATTTTGACTTTCCTATTCATGTGTTGAAAAATACAAGTTTGATAAAATACAAGTTTTGGTTTTTGGTAAAAATGTTAAAACACAAAAATAGTTTCATATGCTTGATATTTGAGCTAAACTTTTTATCACATGTTTATGTATCAATGCAAAATGATAAAACTGTTTTTGGTGATTTTTACAAGACTTAAAAGATTTTTAGAAATATTCTTTCCATGTGTTTCTGACCCAGAACAGTGGCTGACAGGCTAGGACGGCCGACCGCACGGTCGACCGTACCAAGGGCCGGTCGACCTTGCGGTCGATCGACGTGCACAGAGCTGTGCACGTCTGGCAGCACAGTTGGCCGGCCGACCGACCGGTCGACCGGACCAGAGAGCTTTGCTCTCTGTATCTGGGCGATCGGCCGAGCGGTCGACCGGATGCCCCAACGGTCATATTTCTGACTGTTGGCAATCGGCCGGCTGGCCGACCGCAAGCCTGTCAGGCTGACATATCAGCCTAACGGCTAGTTTTATTTTGGGGCTATAAATACCCCATTGCTTGGTGTTTTTAACCAAGATTTGATGAGCTAAAATTTCTCTCTATTCTTGGTGTTTAAAAGAAGTTTTCAAAAGATTTTAAGTGCCAAAAAGATTCATCTATTTGTTTTTAAGTGTTTTATTATTTTCAAAGAAAATAGGTTTTTGGGAATTGGTTTCTTGTTCTTCATTTCCATATCTATTTGGTATTTTCCAAGAGTATTTCTTTGATCAAAACACTTGTTTTCCACACTTGAGCTATCTTCTATCCTAATCTATTTAGGATCTTTGTTTTGTGGAAAAGAGAGATTGTTTGTGGTTGAAAGAAACCACTAGTTGTACACCCTTGCTTTTGTTGTATCCCTCTTTGGTAGAGGTTGATCGGGTGATTGGTTTGCTCCCTCTTTGGTAGAGGTTGAAGCTTGTGGTTTGCTCCCTCTAGTGAGAGGTGGAGTTTGATTGTAACCCTCTTCGGTAGAGGTGTTGGTTGTTGTTTGGCTACGGGCCTACCCCTGATTGTGAGGCGGTGTTTGAGAGAGGAGTTTGGTACTCCCTTGTTGTAAAAATCCTTCTCGGTGAAGGTTCCCTCGGTGGGAGTCCTCGGTGGACAAGATAGTGGATTAGAAATCCTTCTCGGTGAAGGCGGGGACGTAGAACTAGGGGCTCGAACCTCGAAACATATCTTTGTGTTTGCGTTTGATCCATTGTCTCTCTAACTCTCTCTTTATTTGTGCAAAGCATCATTCATTCATTCTTATTATATATTGCTTCTGTTGTGCCTTGCATATTTCATATTGCTATATCTCTCATATGCTTGGTTGTTTGTGTGTGCCTCACTTGTACTTAACCACAAGAGCTTCATATAGCACCTTAACCCATATTTAGGGGAATCAAGAGAAGTTAGTCCAGAGCCCTTCACGAGGAATTCGGCTACACTTGTTGGTTGTATTAAGTGTGATTGTAAAATTTGTTTAAGCTTCCGCATTTAGCGCATTTAGATTCTAGATTAGCATAAACACCTATTCACCCCCCCTCTAGGTGTTTTACAAAGCCCCATCTTCTTCCTCCCAAGGCTCACCAATGGAAAAGAAAATCAGTAAATTGGAGGAAAGCATAGAGGCTTTCATAAAGTCTCAAGCTGCTTTCATGCAGAACCAGGGACAAACTCTGAACAGTCATTCACAGGCCATATCGAGATTGGAAATGCAGATGAGCCAGTTAGCTAGCTCCCTAAGTGAAAGACCAAAAGGTACTTTGCCTAGTCAGCCATTAGTTAACCCAAAAACCTCCAATCAAGCATATGAAATTTAGGATCCATCGATTAATCAGTGCAATGCTGTTCACACACTGCGATCTGGAAAGAAGGTAGACAACCAGGTCTACCAACAGAAAACTCCAGTCCATCCTGATCCCACTCCAGCCTCCACCTCTGCTAGTTCCTCCCAATCCGCTCCACAAACATCTGACGAGGACAAAGCTGCTGAACAAGTTCATAAGCCTGTAGCACCCTTTCCCAATAGGCTTAAGAACAACAATAAGAATATGCACATGGAGAAAATTCTAGAGATGTTCAAGCAGGTCAAATTGAATGTGCCACTTCTTGACGCTATCCAACAAGTCCCGGCTTATGCCAAATTTCTTAAGGATATGTGTACGAAGAAGAGAAAGACCAATGTGCCTAAGAAAGTATTCTTGGCCACTAATATAAGCGAAATTCTGTCAGGTCCTATTCCGGTGAAATACAAGGATCCCGGATGTCCCACTATTTCCTGCACCATAGGACAGACCGAAATCAATAGAGCACTTCTTGACCTGGGAGCAAGTATCAACTTGCTACCTCTCTCAGTATACCAGCAACTTGGGTTGGGTGAGCTAAGCCCAACTCGAGTCACCATTCAGCTAGCTGATCGATCTGTGAAGATCCCGAAAGGGGAAATCACAGACGTCCTCATCCGGGTCGGGGATTTCATTTACCCCGTTGACTTCATTGTGCTTGAGACCCAACCTGTGTCCAATCTTAGGTCTCAAACTCCCGTCATTTTAGGGCGCCCATTCCTTGCTACAGCCAATGCCATAATCAACTGTAGGAACGGGTCCATGCGATTGACTTTTGGAGACATGACGAAGGAAGTCAATGTCTTCAATCTTGGAAGACAACCTAGGGATGTCAATGATCAGACATTTAAGGTCAATTCTATTGAAAACCTGACCAGTGAGCATGAGGAAAGTATGGAGACAGAAACTGAGGCAGAGTTTGATCTGGAGGCTGAGGATTTTAATCTAGATCAGATCGTAGATTCAGCTGGATTGGGCGTCAAATCCAAGTGTACCCCATCCTAGGATTGAAAGCCCAGAGATTGCCTCCAATGAAGTAACACCTTCCCTAGAGCTTAAAGCCTTGCCTGAACACCTCAAGTACGCCTACCTGGGCGGAAAGAACACCATGCCAGTCATCATAGCATCACACCTGACTGAGCAACAAGAGGACAACTTAATGTCTATTCTGAAAAGACATAGGGAAGCCATTGGATGTACGATGAAGGACATCAAGGAAATAAGTCTCTAATTTTGCATAATTTTCATCACATTCTCATATTTATTTCATGTAAAATTTTGCTAATAAAACCTTACTTGCTTGATCCTAGGTCCATGGTGTGCAAATGAAGAAGAAGACCTAAATCACCATTTAATTGGTGATTAAGAGCCTACCAAGTAGTCATTGACTTTAGAGTGAAGATTTTTTCAGCCTAGGGCATCAAATCGAAAATCCAGGAGCTCAGGTGGACAGAAGACAGACTGGGCGACACAATGCACAAAACTGGACGCGCGCCGCCCTGCTTGGGCCGGGGAAACGCGGCCCTGGCCGCGTTTCCGCGGCCCTTTGGGCGCGCGCGAGCCTGTGTTTTGGGCCACGTGCTTCCCACGTGGCCCCCTTTCCCCTGGTGCCTATAAATACCCCCTGGGGTCTTCAGTTTGAGCAGATCCAAAGTTAGAGCAAGTTGTGTAGCCTTGTTTTTAGTTTGTAGTTGTTGTTGTTGTTGTTCTTCTTCTACTTTCAAGTTTTAGCCATTAGAGTGAAAGAGAGAGAGTGTGTAAAGTGTTGTATTTGAAGGGTGACAAGATAATACAAGTACTACTTCTCTTCCTTCTTTCCAATTTACTTGTTTTTGCCATTTACTTTTACTTCTTTGTTGTAGTGTAACTTCTTTCTTCTTCACCGCTTTTCTTTTACTTTGTTTTAGTGTAACTTCCTCTCTTTAACTTTTCTTTTCTTTTGTTTTCTTGTAGTATAACTCCCTCTCTCCACTTCTCTTCCTTTGTTGTTTCTTTTACTTTTATGGCTAACTAACTTTTCATTAGCATGGCTAACTAACTACTAACCCACTAATTTCTAACACTTGATTGGTAACCCAAATGAGTTAATAGTGTCAAACAAGCCTTGTGCAAATAAGAGTTATGACATCTTAAGACGAGGGTTCTAACTCTAATTTACCTACAAGTATTTACTTTCTTATACTTCATGCTTAATGAGTTTTGATGATCTATGAGTTGTGTACTTTAATTGTTATTATAAGTTAGAGACTTTTCCTTTTAACATTGCCGATACCAATAGTGCACTCGAGTCTTCCTTATTCTCGCCTTCTATCGGATCTTGATAAGGGAATGTCCGAGTTTTTGCCATGTAAAGCTAAGTTTTAGGATGAACTTTCACTCGATTTCCACTTGAATAGTTCCAATGTAAAAGGTTTGTGTTCGCCTATGATCCATCGTGAGGCTATCTTCCAAAAGTTAGAAATTAGTGGGAGCACTTAGTAGAAAGTTAGCCATGCATTTTTACAACTAAGAAAAAAATCACTTTTACAAACCACCAAAACATTTTTCAACAATTCTTCAAACAACTTGTTTTTACTTTTCAATTCTTTATTTGGACACAAAGAACTTTCTTTCTTCTTGAACTTTGAAGCCGCATCAAGCTTCCATCGCTCTCCCTCCTTGTGGATACGACCCGTATAGCCACTTCGCTACTACGGAAGAATTGCAAAAGTAGTAACATCAACCCACACTTCCTTCTCTTATTTTAGTACTTGCTTTTTCCGATCACCGAGCCAGACTGGACCGCACAGAGATAGCCCCGAGCCGTTGGGGAGGCCGGGCCGGGCAGGCCGTCCCTGGGCCTGGCACGGTCCGCCCGAGTTGTGAGCCGCCTTTACCAGACCCGGGTCCAGCCAGGGGGAGCCGGACTCGGGCTGGAGGTGGCTCGAGTGTTACCCGAACCGGTCGTGCCCGAGCCAACTTCGGCCGTGCCCGTGCGGGTTGCTGGGCTGGTTCGGCCCCATTTGACACCCTTACCTAAGAGCCCTTTGTCATCCTGAATTGTGTGTCGTAACTGTCTAAAAATCTAATCTGTCTTGAAACTTTCAAAATTCAATAAGATATCAACTATAGGATCCAAGCTGACTAGTTGAAATGAAGGAGCGCAACATGAGTTTTATGTGATCGTAACATTCCGTTATGACTGAAGGGAAAGTTTTATCGGACTGCTATTAGGCCAGCTTTGTTATATGATACAAAATGTTGGGCTATAAAGAGATATCATGCCAAGAAGATGAGTGTAGCAGAGCTGCGCATGCTTCGTTGGATGTGTGGTAACACGCGGAGAGATAAGGTGAGAAATGAGGATATTTGTACTAAGATAGGTGTAACCTCTATAGAAGAGAAGATGAGAGAAAATCGCCTACGATGGTTTCGTCATGAGCAACGTAAATCTACAGATGCGCCAGTGCGGGCGAGTAGAGCGTATCAATTTAAGGCAAATTAAAAGAGCGGCAGGGGAGACCGAAGAAAACATGGATGTAGGTAATACGACAAGATATAGAGGCTAATGGCCTTAGTGAAGTCATATTGCTCGATAGGAATGAGTGGAGAAACCTGATTCATCTGTCCGATCTGACGTCATTCTCTTTTGATTCATGTAGCCTATCCCAAATACTTGGGACAAATGGCTTTATTGTTGTTGTTATTGACTGTCCTACCAAGAATTTGTATTCAAATTACCAATCCATTCTGGATACCAATACCAAAAGGGGACGACATCAATCATCCTCCTTTCAAATTATTTAATTTAAAATTTAAAATTAAACAAAATTCATTCCACCTACAAACAGAGAACAAATATGCCTTGCCCTTTGAAGAGCCGGCAGATATTTTATTTTAACAGAAGAAGAAGAAAAAAGCCCTCCTTTTCCCCTTTCCTCTTTTGATTAGGTTTTCAGAAACCGAGCAAGATGGAGAGGGAGTGGTTGAAGGAGACGGAGTCGTCGTCGTCGTCGTTGCCGCCGTCCAATAGCTCATCGATCTCGGTCACGAAGACCATCAACGGATCGCACGAGTTCACGATCAACGGCTACTCGCTGGCCAAGGGCATCGGCGTCGGCAAGTACATCTCCTCCGACGTCTTCACCGTCGCCGGCTACGACTGGGCGATCTACTTCTACCCCGACGGCAAGAACCCCGAGGACCGCGGCGCCTACGTCTCCCTCTTCATCGCCCTCGCCGGCGACGGTACCGACGTCAGGGCGCTGTTTGAGCTCACGCTGCTGGATCAGACCGGCAAGGGCAACCACAAGGTCCACACCCACTTCGGCCGGAACCTCGACGGCGGGCCCTACACCCTCAAGTACAGAGGGAGCATGTGGTCAGTCACTCAATCACTTCACCCAATTCCAATTCCAATTACAATTCCAATTCCAAATTGAACAAAAACGCGTGATTGAATTTTGATTTGTTTTCATGGTATGATTGGTATGAAGTGCATTGGGTTTAAGGGTGAAATTTGTTGTGGAATGGAGAATCCTTGCTTGCGTTGTAGCTAGATGATGATTTTGTTCCAATTTAAGATAACTGAGGCCTTGCCTCTTGAACTGGATTTGATACTTGCTTACCCTCTTCGTTACTGAATATTTTGTTATAATTTACTCATATATTGTGATTTATGCACTTCCTCCTCTCGAGACAATTCAGTTTGAAGCACACTATTATGTTGCTGATATGAAAATTTGATTTTGATGCTTCCTGGAATATACATTTCATGAGGCGATTTGAGTGCATAATAACCATTAGAGATGGATGAATATTCATAGAGAGCAAGACAATTAGATGAAAGGGACGCAGCAGGTTTTGTCACCGCTGGTGTAAGGAACTCCCTTGCTTTACGTTCCTCACATGTTATAATAAAGATCCATAGTGGGCTGTGATGGGATGCTAGTTCATTTGTAACTAGAATGATTATTTGTGACCACTTGAAGAAAAATTATTCAGCGCTGTGGCTCGACTATGTTCCTATCAAAGGAGTTCAAATATCTACTCTCCCTTTTTTGCATATAATGATTACAGATTAAATGAAGCTCTTGAGGAGTATTCACCATAAAATTAATTAGCAGCCTTTCCTTTAGGTCAGATCTACCATCTGACTTTAAGGTATGAAAAATTACTTCTCCCATGAGTTCTTCTGAGCAATCATCATATTGTGGTTGTATTTCACCATTGTTTTAGCAGGTGTTCCCAAAGCCCATTGGAGGCTTCATTCCTGATCATTTTGTTCTAATGTTTCAATCTCACGTGAAATGACTCACAAATTCATGGCATCTAAAGGAGTCACCGCTTGTTACCACCGGAGGTACAAGTTATGTGCATCGATCTCTCCCTTCTCTATTAAGGGTCTGTTTGGTTGTTGTAATTGACCGTAATTCGTAAGCTGTAATTGATAAATTCTTTTACAGTTGTAAATGAGTTACATGCATGTAAGTTTTATGGTGCTTGGTTGGTAATATAAAGTTGTAAGTGGGAAGGTGTATTGTGTTTAACGGTGTTTGGTTGTCGTAATGTGTAAGTCGTAAGTGAAAAAGTTGACCACAAAATTAACTATTTGGTGATTTAAAATTTTTTAATATTGCAAATAAATACTAGAAATGCTAAATATTAAAAATTAATATTAACATAAAAATAATACAAATTTGCATGACCACAAAATTAACTGTAAGTGGGTTGTAAGTGAGTGATAATTGGGTTGCAAGTGAGTGGTAGTTGAGTTGCGTAAGTCTTTTACGAATTATGGTCCAAACAAATGCCGTAGTTGTAATTGAGTTTTAAGTCATTTACGAATTACGACCTTTTACGGCTTTTACGTCCAAACAAACAACCCCTAAATGCCTCATGATCTGTGGTTTGCTTCAGTTTCAATTTCCATTTCTATCTAACAAGCTGTAATTTTAAATTTGTTGATTAGCCCTCATTGCCATGCTTTTAATTCCGAACGGATGTCTGCCAAAATTACATTCTTCTCTTGCCTCATTGACACTTTTCCCCCAAAGAAATAATCTGAAGTTTCTTTCCATATGTCTTCTCACGATCTTTTGTCCACTATTAAAGTTGTCAGGATATGAAGGGCTCCTCATAGGATGTGTAACCTACCATGACTGTTTTGGGACTCTGTTAGAGGCACGAAAAAAATGCAGGATTTCTCATTTTTAATTAGTCAATACTATCTATTCTGCTGCTAGAGTCTACTTGATTCTTGATCTAATAAAAGACAGTGTACCATTGAAGGTTCAGCAGCTCTAACGAGCATTCATTCATAGGGCTAATTGGCACATCTGCCTGTACCTGTTGTAGTGCATCTCTATAGTGATGAATTGAAAGACTTGAGACAGATTGTGCTTCAACCCCAATTCTACTTGTTTCAATTTGCATTCTCCCATATTTGTGTGAATATGTACAAATAAATGTAGTGATTACACAAGGTGGAAAACCACATCTGTAAACTGGTGATTTTTTTTCTTCATCTAATGTTATTTCACTGAGGACGGATACACTCGCATGTTCTTGAAACACCAAGATGCATGGGGATCTCCAATCTGTGCCTTTGAAGAGGGTATCTGAGAAACTTGTCTATAGTGATCTCACATTTATCTAAAACATGACGGGAACTTCATGTAGGATAGTTTGGAAGTTTAGGATTGATTTAATGAACTTTTAGGTGGTTTATGCGGTTGATTGTAGAGCTTGAGTGGATTTAGGATTATGTTTTATTCTATTTTATAATACATTAATTTACTTTGTGGAGTAACATTGGACTCATCTTTTGTTTAATTTAAAAATCTTAAATTTATTATTTACTTTGTGGATTCGAAGATTGCTAGAAGATTTCTGGTTATTTGGGTTGATTTTGCTTTTGATCAACATTGAAGTTTCAGCTTTGATCTTTCTTCTTTGCTTCTAATTGCAAAAGAACTGCTTTACTCTATTGGTCTGTTTTGCCATCAAGAAGAGCCAATGCTTCTTAAACCATTCATCTGCGGATGAAAATACAACGATTTACTGTATAGGCAGTTTTATCTGTGATAAACTATACTCAAATCCTTGGCATCCCTATCCCTGAAATATATGTTACCTTGATGTTCTTTTAACCGTGAGGTGCTGGTGTCATACTCCTGTGTACATTTGTTTGGTACCTAGTCTTTTATGGTTTCTTTTGGGTTCTTATCTGCGGAGAGAATCTTCAAAAGCAGTAACCAAATTATTGGAGAATCCTACACTTGTATGTCATTTTCTTTCAATTCTCCTATAATTTCTCATTCTTTACATTAAGATTCCAGATACACCACAGCACCAGACATATTAATGGAAATTATATGGTAATAAATGACAATAATGGCAGTTCGTAGCGGTTAAAGTTGATTATTGTTTCTAGAAAAATAGTTGCCTTAGATTCCCTTGCATGCATTTTCTGTGATATATGGCTGTTATTTTTCATTTCTTCGAGAACATGTTGAAAGCTTCTTGGTGACTTGATTTTTTTCCCCTAATCATTTATGGAAAAAACTTCAATTACCTTGTGCTCCTTAGAATTTTCTTGCCTAAATTTATCATTCCTAATATCAATAATGAATTTGTTGATAAGGTTTGTAGAGTGTCAGGGACACATGCATACCTGTGTCATGGAATCCTATTTTATGGGCCTGGGATAATCAAACAACCCCAACACTGTAGGACATCAGCACCAGAATCTGTACAGAAGCAACATAGCGTGCTTCCTCCTAAATTGGAAAAGGGTCATTTAAAAAAAAAAGGAGAGAAAAAGCTCTTCAACTATAAACAGATCTTCCTATGTAGTTTGTTGCATCTTGCACCCACTCCAGTAGCATTAAAGCTAACTCTGGTATCTTGCATGCCTCAGTGCCTCTATGTGTGCTCCTTTGTAGAAGGGTGAAGGACACTATAACAAGTTGCTACAGTGCTTTATTAGTAATAGATCAAATGTTACTTCATAGCAAGAAAAATTCCTACCACCTCTTTCTTAACATGTTTTTGTGACAAAAGCTAGAGAGACAATTGCAAATGGTGCATGCATCTTCAAAATCCAATTCAGACACAAGAGGGAAGCATTTACACTTGTGACAATAATGGAAGCAATATTGTTAGCAATCAAGATAGCAATCAAAGCATTCAAAGTGCTTTTATTTCCATCACGCGCACAATCTTCCATTACAATCTCCATGCCAATTTTTGTGCTGATGCATCCATATTATGGTATATGAGTATCAAATAGGTGTTTGTGGTTTTACATGTACTTTCTGTTTATCTCATATAAGCAAAGTTTGTTAGATCATCATCCTCGTCATTCAATTCCTTTCTATCAAAATAGGATCATTTATTGAGCCTTAATCTTATCGTTGTGAGGCTTCACAGGACATTTCACTAAATTGTACAACCTACCCAACTTGATGTCTACCCTTGGAGTTGGTGTCAAATTTGCAAACAAAATTATGGATAAGAGAGAGTTGCCATAAAACTAAGAAGGGCAATTGATGATGTAGGGATTTGTGTCTCGAATCTACTTCAGCGGTTAAAGAGGAATATGAAAAAAGACAAAGATGGTTTAGTCCTACATAGAATACGGAAGAAAAATGTGGCCAATTGTTCAAATATGAATTGATTTAAGACTCTAATAGGGGTTTTCCCTTTTTTGATCATATGGATCTAGCATATTTAACACTTCCATCAATGGGTCCCGTAAGCAAATAAAACCCAAAAGCATGCTTTATTAGAGAGATCACCTCAATATATAGAGAATACAAACGGGTATTGGATTAAGAGCAATGTTGATATAGGAAGAGAACAAGGTTCTAAATATTGGATATCGGGATCGTATCGGATGGGGGTTTTTCATATCAGATATCAGATATTGGGGGAGATATCAGGGATATGCGCGCATATTGGGCGTTCATATCAGACACTATATATAATGAAATATTGATAACTAAAAGTTGGTTTAGTGAGATAGATATCATCTACCTAATAAAAATGATGTAATATACAAGTAAAGACATAAAAAACAATGTATATTTGCACGCTGTCATGCAATAAATAAGTTATTTCATATCGGACGATATATCGGGTGATTTATCGGCCGATATCGGGTGACTTATCGGTCGATATTTCAAATATCGACCGTTTTTGCTACAAACAATATGTCGAACGATTTTCCCATATCATATCGGCAACAGACAAAAAAGAGATATCGGATGATATCTCGGCCGACTTGGCCGATATTTAAAACAGGGGAAGAGAAGCAAGATAAACAGCAGACCAAAAGATTTGACCTATCGATAACCCTTCTTTGGACTGTCGAGAGGCTCTTTGCGGGAGATATGAGTTTTCAGACATGTCGACAGTGCCCTCATCTGGCCTATCGACAGGTTTTTACAGAAAGTTGAGATTTTGCAGTTTTGTCCTTGATTATCGACCACCTCTTTCAGTTGTCGACAACCCCATTGCGTATCTAGGTATTTGATTTTATTTAGGATTCTGTTTGGGGTTCAAATATGGAATCCAATAGATTTTTCAGTTTCATTATTTTGAACTTTTTTCTTTAGCTTTCATATATAGAATAGGACTTTTGTAAGCCTATATAAAGACCCTTATATTTTTTATTTTGTAATTAATCTTTTATTCAACTTTTAATCAATAAACTTAAGTTTTTCCTCATATTTGCTCGTGGATTCGAATCGTTTCTTTTGGCTCGTGGATTCGGGTCATTCTTGCTCGTGGATTCGAGTAGTTACCCCTACCTAGAGATCTCTTCAGGGTTCAACGCTAGAACGAGATTTAGCCCGCGTCGTTCTTTACTTCCCCGTCTGCGTCTAGTGGTATCAGAGCTACAACTATTTTTCGACGATGGCAGTAGATGATAATGGATTGCAAGACCTTTCCGCAAGGATGGGTACTGCTAGGAGAAGAGACAACACCATCAAAGGGATGTCTCTCAGGATTGATGATCGAAGTCTAACCGATGGTACGTAACGACGCAGACATGATCATCATTCGTATCAACCGCCATATCAACCACCACTCATCGACCACCACCACATCATCCATCACCAAAGTATCATCTACAACATCCTCAATTTACTGAATTTTTTTACGAGGAGGAATCACCCATCTATCAGTACAATAATTATGAAGAAGATATGATGACCTATGGAAGGCGTAGGAGATTCGCTAATCCTAACCCTCATAGAAGAAGAGTGTTTCCTAACCCTAATAGTAGGAACATGTTTCTTAATTTTATCTGAGACCAAGGAGGACATTTAAATCTTGATGAGTTTTTTACTTCTATTCTTCTTTTAATGGGAGTCATAATATTGAGTCAATCTTGCTTTGGATCGAGAAAGTTGATAATTTGTTTGACATGGAGTATATTTACATGGAAGATCATGTCGAATTTGTGGTTCATAAACATAAAGGAAGGACTGGGGCATGGTGGGATCGATTTTAAAACATGCGTTTGTACCAAGGGAAGCCACCTATAAGAAACTGGAGTCGGATGGGAAGACTCTTACAAGCCCGTAAGTCTGCTTTGGAGGAAGAAGAGATAGAGGATTGACCCCGATTGTTCATGAGATTTTATCGGTCAAACGAGACTGCAAAGCCACATCAGCAACCACCAGTTGAAGAGCAGTCAACAAGAGAGATTCATCAAACCTTCAAGCGGTTATCAACCAAGCACAATCTCTCGATGAAGTCACGAAGCCTATGCCACCTATTCCTAGTTCAAACGAAGAGAAGCTACAACTCGTGCCCGAATGCAATCAAGGCAAATTTTTCGTGGAACTAAAGGAAATAAAGCAAGGTGTTACTTTAGAAGAGGTTTCTACAACCATTGAAATTCCCGAGATCGACAAATTACAGGAGTGCAAAGGAGTTGGGATTAACAAGCTTGAAGTATTACCATCCATGGAAGATAATCATCATCATGATATGATTATTTTTCATGAATTCGGAGATTCTTTCCTGCGGAAGAAGAGTTTTAATTCTTCGAGTTCATATCACCTACTATCAGCACGTGGGTGCAACATGTTCTGCAAGGTATGCCAAAAATCATCTCCATTCGTACTTTGGAAGATCATCGTGGAAGCGAATCGTTGAATTATGAGAGCATGGTGTATATGTATGGTTCGATGATGGAAGAGCACCAACCAATTGGTATTGATTATCAACCGATCCGAGATGATGATTACATTGAATATTCGATGACGCAACACTACATGGAGTTTAATGAAGATCGTCGAGACGAGTCAAGATTTTGGGATCACAATTTTCCTCAAGCAGAGTTTGATAAATCTAATAAGAAGTATAAGGCAACCGCTGACAAGAAGAGGCGAGAGAAACTCTTCGAGGATAAAGATATGATGATGGTATATTTAAGGAGATGAAGAATTCTAACTTAAGAGTCCCTACCAACCAGCTATATCCTGAAAGAAACTTGAGGACGAGTTCTTTTGAAGAGGGAGGGACTGATGCAGGAAGAGAAACAAGACAAACAGCGGGTCAATAGACTTAACCTGTCGACAACTCTTCTTTGGATTGTCGACAGGTTTTCCCGAGATACATAAGTTTTCAGACGTGTCGACAGTGCCCTCTTTTGGCCTGTTGACAGGTTTTTACAGAAAGTTGAGATTTTGCAGCTTTTTCCTTGAATATCGATAGCCCCCTTCAGCTGTCGACTACCCTATTGCGTATCTGGGTATTTGACTTTATTTAAGATTCTGTTTTGGGCTAAATTTGGAATCCGATAAATTTTTCAGTTTTTTTTAGTTTGAATTCTTTTTCTTTAGCTTTCATAGATAGAATATGACTTTTGTAAGCTTATATAAAGGCCCTTGTATTATTTTGTAATCAATCTTTTATTCAATTTTTAATCAATAAACTTGAGTTTTTTCTCATATTTGCTTGTGGATTCGAGTTGTTATTCAGGTCGTTCTTGCTCGTGGATTTGAGTAGTTACCCCTGCCTAGAGATCTCTTTAGAGTTCGTCAGCGCTGGAACCAGATCTAGCCTGCGTCATTCGTCTTCTTCGCTTCCCCATCTGCGAACCCAATAACCCAATTAACTATTTAAAGTAACACTCTCCCTTAAGCTGGAGCATAGATATCTAACATGCCCAGCTTGTTACATAAGTTAGAAAACATCTGAGGTGAGACAACTCCTATAAAAAATTTTGTTAACTGCTTCGAAGGTGTGAACTATAAAGTAACTACCTTTTTGGTCCAAGCATCTCAGACGAAATGACAGTCTCAATGTGCTAGATTCTTTCATGAAATATAAAATTGTGAGCAATGTAGATAACAAACTGATTATCACAATGAGGCATTAGTCCAGGTTGTCGAAAATCAAGCTCCATCGGTAGATTCTTTAAGCAAACCACTACAGGCAGTATGAGTCATGACTCTATACTCGGCTTTTGCACTCGAGCGAGATACAATATCTTTCTCTTGCGCCTCCAAGTCACAAGATTTCCTCCAACAAAGGTCTTGGTCACCAACATAACCTGAATCAGAATATCCATAAATGCGTGCATGTCTACGTTTTCTGTACACCAAACTTTTTCTTGGACAACTCTTGATTTAAGGAAGAATCCTTGGTGCAACTGACCAACGAACCTCTCTGGGTTGATGCATGAACCTACTCAGTACAACAACAAAAATTATATCTGGCCTAGTAATAGTGAGATATATCAACTTTTCAATCAATCTCTTATATCTTTCAGGATCATCAAGTGTGTGGCTGTTATCAAATCACAAGTCCACATTGGCTTTCATTATAGTGCTAGCAGGCTTGAGAAAGAAGATTCAGAATATACTTTTATTGAGAAAGAAGTGCACTATGTTTTTGATGTGCAACTTCAATTCTCAGAAAGTATTTAGGCCTCCCCATGTCCTTGGTCACAAAATAACACTTAATATACTCCTTTGTCTCCAATATCCCAGCTGAATCACTGCTAGTCAGCAAAATATCATTAACATATACTGCCAGAACTATGGTGCCAGATTTTGTGTGCCGAACGAAGACAAAGTGATCTGAGTGATACCGATGAAAACCAATACCAGAGATGGTAATGTTGAACTTCTCAAATCACGCCATTGGACTCTGCTTGAGCCCATAAATAGCCTTCTTGAGACGACAGACTTTATGCTCTCCCTTAGCAACATAACCTGTAGGTTGCTTCGTATACACCTCCTTATGAAGATCCCCATACAAGAAGGCATTCTTTACATCTAACTGGAACAAGGGCCAAGATAAGTTAACATCAACAGAGAATAGAATTTTGATAGAATTCATTCAAACAACTAGCGAGAATGTCTCAAAATAATCGATGCATAGGTCTGAGTGTACCTTTGACCACGAGTCTGGCCTTATACCGATCCACTGATCCATCTGGGTGAAACTTTATAGTATAGACTCAGTGACATCCCACAATATCTGTGGGTGCCGAAATCAACTCCCAAGTTTCTCGAGAAACAAGAGCCTCCATCTCCTCATCCATGGTCTGCTTCCAGGATGGTATCAATAAAGCCTCCTCATAAGACCTGAGTATAGACTCAGAAGACACGGATAAAGCAAACTAGTGAAAAATGAGGTTAAGATGATCATAGAAAACGAACTTTGAAATAGGATTAGTGCTAGACCGTTTACCTTTGCGAAAGGCAATGGGGATATCAAGGTCAGAGGGAGATGCTGATGGTTGAGGACTCTCTACTGGAGAGGGGTTAGCGGGAGCTGGAGGCAAGAACCTTTTGGCAATGAGTGTAGGCGTATCTGAAATATTGAACTGGTTTTGATGCGGGTGGCTTTGAAGTGTCCACCAGTGGCACTGTCGAAGAGTCAGCAGAAGCAGGTGCAGGCAATGGCACATACAGTGAAAGAGAAATAGTTTCAGAGGTAGTAACATGATTCTGTGGAGAGAAATATGAAATAGACTCCAAGAACGTGAAATCTGCAGACAAAATATTTTCTGGTGGAAGAGTTATAACACCAATATCCCTTTTGAGTTCTAGAATACCCAACAAAAATACACTTGATAAATTGAGGAGAAAGTTTATCTAACCTAGGAGACAAGTCTTGAACAAAACAAGTACATCTAAAAACACGTGGAGTGATGGAAAAGACACTCTTGTTACGATAAAGGCAAGAAAATGAATTTTACCATCAATGACAAATGAGCGCATCCTATTAATTAGATGATAAACGCTGAACACAGCATCAGACCACAAATATTTGGGAACACTCATATGTATCATCATGGTTCTAATGACATTCAGAATATGTTTGCGTTCAACAACTCCATTTTGTTGGGATGTATGAAAGAAAGAAAGACGTCCCATTTTTGGAACAAAAAGATAGATACATCATTTTTAACATACTTCAAGGCATTGTCAATACGACGTATACGAATGGAAGTAGAAAATTATTTTTTTTATTTCATTAAAAAAGTTTAATAACATTGGACACTTCTGACCTCTCTTTTAGTAAGTACGACTAAGTTATACGAGAGAAGTCATCAATAAAAAGCAGAAAATATCTAAAACCTTTAATGGAAAGTGCACGAATATGACGCTGGACATCTGAGTGGACTAACTCAAATGCAGAATTAGTGTGATTATTGATTTGACTCTGATAGGGAACACGATGATGCTTACCTAACTCATAAGACTCACAACTTAAAGAAGAAACATAAGACAATAGAAATTACAGACTGAAGCTTTTGTACCGATGATGCGCCAATGCCAGAGCAGAATGTGATCAGGCTCTGCAACCAAGCCAGTAGGGGCCACTCTGTCATTCAAATAGTACATGCCTCTTTTCTTATGTCCCGAATCAATCGTCCTTCTAGTCTACAGGTCTTGAAACACACAATAGGAAGGAAAAAATGTTATTTTATAGTTATTATGTCTGGTAAACTGACTGATAGACAATAGGCTATCGGGAAATTTAGAAATATTCATGACATCAGTAAGCGTTAAGGATGGAGTAGCCTGAACTACCCCATCACCTAATATATGTGACTGAGTACCATCAACAATTTTAACAGAAGGGCAGGAATTTGAAAATTTTAATGAAACAAAATTTTATTTAATACCTATCATCTGGGATGAGGCTTCTGAGTTTAAAATCTAGGGCTTTTGAGGAGAGGCAGTATAGACGTGCATACCTAAAGAGGATGCATGAGTTGCTGAATTACTGTTCTGAGAGATCTCAAACTAACGTAGTCTATCGTATTTTGCCTGAGACAGAACAACTGTGGAAGAGCCAGAAGAACCCAAATGAGCAGCTAGAGTAGTAGAGCATGAGTAGTATCACCAGATGCAGAATGTTGTATTCAACTAGCTGTGCACATTTAGGGCGACCAAATTTCTCCCAGCACTGCTCTGAGATTTGGTTGTTCCTCCCGCAATGCTCACATTGCCGGAGGCCTTTATCAACAACACCCTGTCTGCCACCATAAGAACCACGTACGCCTACAAAGGATACAAGTCCTCCAAAATCGCGACCGCGACTTATGCCATGCCCAGAAATCATGGCAGACTGCTTAATGGATGGTGTAGAGGAAACATCAGCTCCAGTGGATGCTCGCATAACTCTAGAGAAGGTGGCAGTCAATGTGGGAATACTGTCTCCTCTCAGTATCTGATCCCGCACGTGGGATCGTAGTGTAGGACTCAAGCCAAATAGAAACTTCGACGCTGCGAGATCCTAACGATAACCTCACAGTGTCGCTGCCCTTAAGTTCTCCATAGAACTCAGGCATAGATCTATTTCCCTGTTTGAGCTCAAACAGGCGCTCATAGATCTCAAACACCCTTGAAGGATTCTTCTCGTTGCCATACATTCAGTATATCCTATATCTTTTTAGCAGTAGTTAAGAACATGATACTATCACTAATCTTCTTTTCTTGACTGTGGAGCCACATCATCACACAATATGCGGAACGTTTGTGCCCACAATAAGTAGTTAAAGCCATTCAACTAATCTCTAGTAAGCCAGGTCACATAAGTGGGATCTGTATCAGCAGGTGGAGCCTGAAAGAGGTGAGCCAATTTGTTCTGAGCACCAATAAATTTGCGGAACGCTTGTGCCCACAACAAGTAGTTAAAGCCATTCAACTTCACTGTAGTCCTCAATATCATTTTGGGTACAGAAGTCTGAACGGTCAGTGTGGAGATCAGATTGGAGGAGGAATTCATAGTCTCAGACATCACAGCCAGTTAGATAGATCACCAGAAATCGGTCAGTAGTAAGCAAAAAGCACCGATCTTGCCCGTGGAGGACTCGAGACGCAGTAACAGCAGTTGAGGCAGCAACAAGAGCGCTTTCGGGGCTTCTGCAAGGGTTCTGGTGTTAGATCATAATCAGAACATAATCATAATCAGAACCGGAATAAGAATTGGAACCGGAACCAGAGCAATCAGAACCAGAGCCAGAACCAGAATCAGAACCAGAACCAGAACCAGAACCAAAATCAGAGCCAGATCAGATTCAAAGGAAATCTGATATGTCAGCACTAAACGGATCAGATCAGCTTCAAGAAGACATGGCCGATGTCACTGGCAGAGCATCAAGCAGCAGTAGCAGAGGTTCATCAGTTTGAAGGAATAGAGGAGATCTTGCAGTAACAGAGGAGTTGTAGATCTTGCAGATTTTTTGCAGATTGAAGGACCAGCAACTCCAGTACTTCAGATGGCCATGGAGGCCTCATCGACACTTCAGATGGCCAGAAAGGCCTCAGCGCGGCATTTCAGAGGGCTAGGGGAGGCGTCGGCGCCATTTCAGGAGGACCATGAAGGCCTCGATGGCACTTCAGGGGGACCAGCAAGGCCTCGGCAGCAGCAGGAGAAGGAGGTGCTGGAGGGGTTTCGGATGTGGAGGAGAGGAAGAAGAAGATGGTTGCAGGAGAGGAGGAAGATGGCAACAGGAAAAGGGGGTTAGGTTTTTTTTTTTTTTTTTGGTTGCTCTGGTACCATGTAAGCAAATAAAACCCAAAAGCATGCATTATTAGAGAGATCACCTCAATATATAGAGAATACAAACGGGTTTAGGTTAAGAGCAATATAAACCCAATTACCCAATTAACTTGTTATCTAAACTAACAGGCCCATTGGTGATTTGGTGTAACAAACTAGTAGCGAAGTTAAAGGTGGATTGGGTCTTATTTATGGATACACGATTGTAGTGATTAGTTTTTGACCCCCTCGAGATCAGGAGATGTGTTCATCCAGCCCTTGGACGATCACGTGACACATATCTATACCCGGAATCTCTGAAGAAGAGATCAGGGTGATTCTATGAATTGGTGCCCAAAATTTTTAAGATGGAGGTTCAAAATTGGGTCCGATCAAGTTCAGGCCAATGCAGAGATTGGTGGGATGGAGCTTGTGGTACATGTGGTTCAAAAAAGGGTTCAATCTTGGCCAAGGTGGAGATTGTTGTGATTGAATTTGAGCCAAGGAGGACATTATTGGGTTTGTGTCTCAAATTCGCTTGAGCGATTAAAGAGGAATATGGCACAATGCAAAGTTGGGTTTAGTCTCACATGAAATAAAAAAGGTGGTTAAATTTTCTAATATGAATTGATTTAAGACTCGAAAAGGGGTTTCTCCTCTAGGGTCATATGGATGATTTAAGACTCCAAAAGGGGTTTCTCCTCTAGGGTCATATGGATCTAGGCATATTTAACACTTACACCGAATTAGTTGGCCCATTAGCGTAACGAACTAGTACAGAGCTAAAGGTGGATTAGGCATTATTTGTGGTTACATGGAGCTCCAAGAAATTGGTGAAAATTTGAGTTAGATTGTTAGATTTGACTAAAATTTCAAATTTGAGTTCAAGACCAAATTGAGTTCCTTGTATCATTATATGAGTTCTAAATTGAATAGGAATTTTAATTCCTTAAGTATTAGATGTGGGCTAGGATTTCATGAGAAATCTATAACTGTTTCTTGATTGGGTGGGGGATGGATTAAGGGGTTTTTCTCCTTTTGTGGGAGATTGAGAGAAAATAGAGGAAGTTATGTAGAGATATGGGAGGAGAGATGGTGAGAGAATTTTGTAATCTCTTCTTTATTATAGTGCAATCTGTGAGATTGCCCCTGAGCATGTAGGATCAGGTGCTGAACCACGTAAAAGTTAGTGTGCTTTCTTCTTCTTGCTATTGCTTTTTGCTTTGAATTTATGGGTGATTCTGCTATGTCATAACAGGCTGGTATCAAAGCCATGATGACATATTTGTAGTCGAGTGTGCAACGTGAAAGTAATGTCAAGTTGATGATCAATGGTGACACAAGGAGTGGCTATATGGGTCACGGTTCAAAGACTCGACCGAGTCGGAGACGAGTCGGCCGAGTCGTATCCGTCTCAGCCCGCTCCGAGACGAGTCCGAGTCACGAGTCGGTCGACTCAACTCAGAGGAGACCGACTCGGCCGAAAATCGGAGTTGACTCGGTCGACTCGGCATTATGATGATGATTTTATGCCTCATCGCAATTTAATGTGGAAATAACTACATTAGCATGTATTTATGAATGTAGTTTGTGCAATTTACTATATTGTTCATGTATTTTGATATGCTTCTACCGACGACGCGTGTATACTTTCGCTTTATGTTTAGTGTGCTAGGTGATATATTTTAGACATGTGATACATGAATGTGAATGTCTACATTTTTTTTTAAAATTTGTCGTGATTTTTTCAGAATTTTTTGAGCTTTCTATGTAGCGTTTTGCGCGTATCGTCCGATACCGATCCGAGTCGCCGAGACCGATCCGTCTCAGTGTCCACCGAGTCGGCGGCCGAGACCGCGACTGTGAACCATGATATGGGTGCACAAGGAATGCCTGTCTGGGTGCCTGTCCGTGGATGGATGAGAAAGAGAAGCACTTGATGATCATGTGGACATAGAGAAGAGGCACCTCGAATTTGTGTTACATGCCAGGATAAACGACATGATAATCAGAGGCAAGCAGAATTTGAACAATTCTCGTCAAGTTTGGTTGACATTCTGCTCGAGAATGCATCATGTAATGACTTGTGAAGGGAGTCGACTCACGTGGGTTGTGAGTCATGAGAAAAAGAGGAAGTGTTGGGTGTGAGGTTGTAACACGAAATATCAAACTAAATTTCTATTTTTTTCCTATTTGGTTTTCCTGAGTAGAAAAGTTGTGTGATTTTGATTTGCTGCACACATAAGAAAACACCAAGCGAGTGGTGGAGAAAAAGGGTCATTAAAGGCGATGACGATTAAGGTCGATTGAAGCTTAGATTGGGAAATTGGTGTCAGTTTAAGGCTATCCAGGAGTCAAATCCAGTGTTTTTCAACATTCTAGATGCAGTAGTGGAAGCAGATTTCGTGAATTTTGACAAGTTTGTTTTGTGCATATTGGTGTATAATCAAAGAGATTGTTATATCCATTTATTGATTTGATGAAAGGTTATAGTTGTTTGAATTTCAAAGAGATAAAATTTGTGGGTTTCTTAAAAATTGATATAAATTTTTCCTAAAAAAACTTTAAATTTTTTGGAGGTTGTAGAGAAATAGAATCTGTCAAAGAAAAGTATTGGTTTTATTCATAGGGAGAAGGGGGATATTTATAGAAGACAAGGAGGGTAATGGCTAACAACCCAATAACCCAATACTAATAACCCAACTTAACACCCCCCTAAGCTGGAGCATAGACATCTAACATGCCCAACTTGTTACACAAATTAGAAAACATTTGAGGTGAGGCAGCTTTGAAGACGGTATGAACTGGAATGTAATCACCTTCTTCTTCCAAACATTGACAAAATGACAGTCAATCTCAATGTGTTTGGTCCTTTCATGGAATACAGAATTTTGGGCAATATAGATGGCAGATTAATTATCATAATGCATAGCCATGGGTCAGACTGTCTAAAACCAAGCTCCATCAGTAGCTTTTTTTTAACCAAACTATGTCGTATGAGCCATGACTCTATACTTAGCTTCTGTACCGAACAAGACACAACATATTGCTTTTTGCTCCTCCAAGTCACTAGATTTTCTCCAACAAAGGTGCAACACTCAGTAATAACCTTCCTATCTCCTCGGTCATCAACATATCCTGATTCTGAGTATCCAGAAATGTGTACATGCCCTGTACACCAACCCTTTCTCGGGACAACTCTTGATATAAGTAAGAACTCTTATCACAGCTAACCAATAAGTCTCTGGGTTGATGCGTAAACCTACTCAGTATTCTTACAACAAAGGTTATATCTGGCCTAGTAATCATGAGATATATTAACTTCCTAATTAATCTCTTATATTTTCCTGGATCATCAAGTGTATAACTGTCATCAAATCATAAATCCATATTGACTTCCATTGGAGTGTTAGCAGACTTGCATCTTAAAAGTATTGCTTCCTTAATAAGATTCAGAGCATACTTTCGCTGGGAAATAAGTACATTGTGTTTTTGATTTGCAACTTCAATTTCCTAAGTATTTTGGACGTCCCATGTTCTTGGTCACAAAATGACGCTTAAGATACTTCTTGGTCTCTAATAGCCCAGCTGAATCACTATCAGTCAGTAAAATATCAACATAAACAGTCAGAACTACGTTGCCAGACTTTGTGCGCCGAAAGAAGACAGAGTAATCTGAATGACACCAGTGAAAGTCAATACCAGAAATGGTAAGGCTGAATTTCTCAAATCACGCCTTTGGACTCTACTTGAGTCTATATATGGCCTTCTTGAGATGACAGACTTTTGTCTCCCCCTGAGCAGCATATCCTTGAGGTTGCTCTATATAAACTTTCTCCTGTAGATCCTCATATAAGAAAGCATTTTTGACATTCAGTTGGAACAATGGTCATGACAAGTTAACAACATGAAGAACATAATCCTGATAGAACTCGTGGCAATTGGTGAGGATATCTCAAAATAGTCAATGCAATATGTCTTAGTATAATTTTTGGCCACTAGCCTGGCCTTATATCTATCCACAGATCCATTTGGGCAGTATTTTAAAGTAAAGACCCAGCGACAACCAACATCGGTTGGTGCCGAAACCAACTCCCAAGTTCCTCTAGAAGTACGAGCTTCCCTCTCCTTATTCATAGCCTGCTTCCAAGCAGGTACCAATAAAGTTTCTGTATAAGACCTAGATATAGACTCAGAAGACAAAAATAGAACAAATTGACGAAAAGTGGGGGTAAGGTGATCATAAGAAACGAAATTTGAAATAGGATGATCAGTGCAAAACCGTTTACCTTCGAAGAGCAATGTGAATATCAAAATCAGAGGAAGATGCTGATAGTGGAGGAGGTGGACCGTCTATTGGAGAGGGTTAGTCGGAACTGGTTCGGAGGCAAAAACTTTTGCGCGATGAGTGTAGACGTATCTGAAATCTCGAACTGGCTTTGATGCAGGTGGATTCAGAGTTCAACTGGCGGTAGTGGCTAAGAAACAGTAGAAGCAGGTGTAGGCAGCGACACAGACAGTTAAGGAGGAACAGTCCCAGATATAGTGACAGGAACCTATGAAGAGAAATATGAAATAGACTCAAAGAACGTAACATGAGCAAACACTAAATACTTCTTGGTGGAGGGATTATAACACAGGTGTTTTTTTTGTGTGTTCTAGAATACCCAACAAAGACACTTTATAGATCTATGAGATAACTTATCTAACCCAGGAGACAAGTCTTGAATGAAACAAGTGCAGCCAAATATACAGAGAGTTATGGAGAATGATGTTTTGTTAGGATAAAGATAAGAAAATGGAGATATTTCATCGAGAACAGAAGATGGTATCCTATTAATCAGATTACATGCACTTAATACAACATCAGACTATAAATATTTTAGAATACTCATATGAATCATCATGGTTCTAGCGACATCCAAAATATGTTTATGTTTGTGTTCAACAAGTTCATTTTGTTGGGATGTATGAGAACAAGAGGTCTGATGGATAATCCCATTTTTGAAAGAAAAAATAGATACATTTTTTTAACATAGTCCAAGGCATTGTCAGTATGAAGCACACGGATTGAAGTAGAAAACTGATTTTTTATTTCATTAAAAAAGTTTAATAATACTGAAAACTCCTGACCTCTTTTTTAGGAGATATAACCAAGTTATGCGAGAGAAGTCATCAACAAAGAGTAAAAAAATCTAAAACATTTAATAGAGGGTACACGACTAGGACCCCAGATATTAGAATGGACCAACTTAAAGGCAGAACTACATGATTATTGACTGGATTCTGAAAGGTAGCACAATGATGCTTACTTGACTCACAAGATCACAACCTAAGAAAAATTAGAGGACACAACAGGAGTAACAGACTGAAGCTTCTACATAGAAGGATGACTCAAGTGCCAGTGCCAAAGTAAAACTGGATCGGCTGCTCTGCAACCAAGCTAGTAGGAGTCACTCGACTGTCCAAGTAGTATATGCCTCCTGCTCATGCCCCAAACTAATCCTCTTCCCAGTCGATATGTCCTGAAACACATAATGACAAGGGAAAAGGTTATTTTGTAATTATTATGTTTAGTAAACTGACTGATAAATAAGGGACTAACAAGAAATCGTGGAACATATAGGACATCAGTAATGGTCAAGGATGACGTAGCCTGAACTACCCCATTACCTAATACAGGTGACTGGGTACCATCAGCAATTTCAACAGAAGGGTGGACACTTTACAAATTTAATGAAACAAACTTTTGTTTAATACATGTCATATGAGATGAGGCTCCTGAGTCTAATATTCAGGGCTTTTGAGGAGAGACAGTATAGGCGTGCATACTTGAAGCAGATGCATGAGTCGCTGAAATATTGTTCTGAGAGAACTCTAGCTGTCGGAGTCTATCATACTCCTGCGATAATACAAGTGTGGAAGAGCCCGGATGAGCAGATGAGGAGATCTGAGGAGTACCACACGGGGCAGGAAGATCAGGCTCAGATAGTTATGCGCACTCAGGTCAACTAAATTTTTTTCAACACTTTTCGGAGATGTGATTACTACTTCCACAATGCCTACATTGTCGGGGATCTTTCTCAGAGGCACTCTGTTTGCCTCCATAAGATCCACGCCCATGTCAAACGGATCCACGTCCTCGTCCTCCAAAATTGTGGCCATGACCTCTATCACGCCCAGTAATCATGGCAGACTGCTCAATGGGGAATTTAATAGAGACCCGCATAACTCTTAAGAAGGTGGCAGTCAACGTGAGAATACTATCTCCTCTCATATCTGATCCTGCACTTGGGATCATAGTGTAGGACTCAAGCCAGATAGAAACTTTGATACCGCTAGATCCTGACGATATCCCCTCAGTGTCACCGCATCAGTAATAGTAGACTATGCATCTCTAACTCATCAATTAGACCTTTTAGTTCATCATAGAACTCAGGCATACATCTATCTCCCTGTTTGAGCGAAAACAGGCGCTCATAGATCTCAAACACCCTCGAGGGGTTATTCTCATTGCTATACACCACTATCCCACATCTTCTTAGCAGTAGTTAAGAACATAATACTACTACTAATCTTCTCCTCTAGACTGTTTAGAAGCCATGTTGTAACGCCCCGATTCCACAGATACGGGGACGTCACTGCGACGTATATACGTTGGTCAAAAGGTGCCCCCACGTATATACGCTAAGCATAAAAGTACAATAAGGATCAGAGTACACGATAAGGCGTGATATCCATATATATATGCCAACTCAAGATACACACATACAAAGTCATCACAAGATATTATAAAGTATTACACGATACATGTGCATTACATCATAACCAAGTCCAAAAGGGATATATACAAATATGTATACAAAAAGCTCACAAGTGGAAAGAAGATCTCGTGAGTCAAAAGGTAAGTCTGGCACGAGGACCGGAACTAATCTGCCTGCTCACTAAAGAAAGCCTGATCTTCGGTGGATGGCTCCACTTCGACCCAAGCCTCGAAATCTGAATATGCAAATCCAAGGGATCAAGACATATAACGATAAACAATATATATGGCCAAATGGCTAGGATACATGAATAAAGAAAACTGGAACGGTCTAATGAATATAAACCAACAGGTAAGGAAAGCATATATAACTGAAGTCAGAAAGGAATGAATGCATAGCTCTAGTCTATTATTATTATTACTTGCTTTACTGTGATATCTAGCTATGTGACCCAGCGTCCCAGCGCACATAGATCCATATCCTAGTAACTCAAGGTTGTTATTGGAAACAGCGGGGGTATCGACGAACTATGTTTACAGTGGACCCCGTACATGCCCGGGATAACGGTCCAGGATTGTTCCGTTGCTTGGTGACGGAAGCCAGCCGCTAGGCTATTCAGGAGGGTCTTATGTATGCCCTTAGTCATGACTGATTCAGGAATAGGGAGCAAGCACTCCCCTCGGTCCCTGGTGTACCGCAGGTTAGACCGGAATATGATTGTACAATATACCTACTACCACTGTAAACACGAACACGTATCGATATCCACATATTTCCCCCGACCCATATGTAAGTTGGTGCTTTTTATGTAAAAGTCAAGTGTATCATGCTTAGTTTTAAGAGATGGCATGATAAGTGGTGATATTACTATTTAACATGTCATGAAACGAGTATATGCAATAATAAGTCATGAGGCATTAAGAGATACATCCATTCAGTAATAGATCATGTAGTGCCAGTATTGAAGCATGAACAAGCAAGATATAATACACATGTAACAAGCATAAGAACCAAATTCAGAACAGAAATTAACTATGACACACAGTCAGAATTAGTCGACTAGGGGTAAGGGTTAGTCGACTAATAGGGGTCTCCAGTCGACTAACAGATATTTAAGTCGACTAAGTCTGTTGATACAGAAAGTTGGATTTCTGGTCCAGGGAGGATTAGTCGACTAGGAGGATTCAGGAGTCGACTAATAGGGATTTCCAGAGAGTTGAGATTTAGGTCCAGAAAAGATTAGTCGACTGATATTTGGGGTAAGTCGACTAATACTGTGTTTTTCAGAAAAGCTAAGTTTCAGCTAAGTGTTCTAGTCGACTAGCTCCTAGGGTAAGTCGACTAATCGTGGGAAAAACAGTGACAGAACAGATTTTCTGGAAATTGTGTTTGATGGTTCAATTCATGGTTTTTGGTGACCTAGGTGTACAAGAGGTGTAGATACAAGTGTTCTAGGGCTAATTCAAGTCTTGGTGAGTGAAATACTCACTTGGAACCGTTGGATTCGAGTTAGTGAGCTCGAAAAGGTTGTTGACGACGAGTAGCTCCCAAATGATCCTTGACGACGAAGAGAGCTACGATCCAAGCTCCAAAGAAGTGACTTGAGCTGGAGGTGAAGAGCTTGGGGAGTTCTTGGAGTTAGGGTTGTGGTTGAGGAAGAAGAGGGTTGGTGAGAGTTCTTCTCTCTAGTGTTGAAATGAGGAAGAAAAGGATTAAAGTGTAAAGGAAAATGTATTTATAGGATTGGAGATTTTGTAAAGGGGTTGGAATTAAGATAGAAGTGAGGGGTTTTCTTGCAAAAAGGAGGGGGTGAGGTGTCCCTCACCTGGCCACTTGGCCGGCTATGGGAGAGAGAGAGAATGAGTGGGATTAGATGGAAGTGGGTGGGAAATGAGGTGGAAATTGTGGAATTTTGCAATTATTGAAAAATGTCCGAAATTCAAGTATCTCGGAATGACCTGAAAATTTTACCAAAAATCAAGAATAATATTTGAAGGCTCATGGTGCAATTCGTTTGAAGAAATAATTTACAGTTTTAAAATTAAAAACCCGGAATCAGTTATCTACCGACTCCGTTGGAATTTTCATAAATTCATAAAATTCTCAGAAAAAGTATTTAGATAGAAAATATGATTCTAAGAAATAATGTCTAAAGGATCTTCTAGAAATTCCTAACTGTTTACAAGATAAAAATCTGAGAATCGATCAGCGGCACTGGTCGACACCGGTTTTGAAAATATTTAATTAATTTCAGGAAAGTTCCGGAAAATCATATAAAATCCAAAGTACAGGAAAATGACATTTGGAACTGAAATCGGTCGAATACAGGAAGTAATTCGGAAAAAAATACGATAGGGAAACTGAATACACAACTAAGTACGTATTCCGGGAACGGGGTATTACAATCTACCCACCTTACAAAAATTTCGTCCTCGAAATTTCGTAAAGTGAAAGGGAACAGATAAATAAGGACAAGAAGGAAGATAACGGTAGATAAGAATAAGGATAAGAACAAGAATCGGAATAAGAAGGAAGAGTCTTACCAATCAAGTTGTGAAGAGATGAGGGTAACGCTCACGGATGACATCTTCTCGCTCCCACGTGGCCTCTCCTGGTGCATGCCTGTTCCAAGACACCAACACTAATGGTATAGCCTTGTTCTTCAATGTCTTGACACTTTTATCCACAATGGCCATCGGCTGCTCTTGATATGATAAATCCGGTTGTAGTTCCAGTTCGGAGTGATCCAGGATATGGCTATCATCTTTCACATACTTCCTCAACTGTGACACGTGGAAAACATTGTGAACTCCGTCCAAAGATGGCGGTAATGCCAATCTATAAGACACATCTCCCACTCGATCCAAAATCTCAAATGGGCCGATATATCTCGGACTAAGCTTTCCACGAGTACCGAACCGGATTACTCCCTTGGTAGGAGATATCTTCAGGAATACATGATCTCCTGTCTGGAATTCCAATGGCCTTCTCAGTGTGTCTGCCCAACTCTTCTGCCGACTCTGCGCTGCCCTGAGGTGATCTCTGATAATCCTGACCTTGTCTGTTGTCTGAATCAGAATCTCTGGCCCCAAAAGTCTCCTCTCACCTACTTCATCCCAACAAATCGGAGACCTACACTTCCTCCCATACAATGCTTCAAATGGTGCCATCTTGATACTTGCTTGATAACTGTTATTATAAGAAAACTCCGCCAAGTGAAGATGGTCTTCCCACGATCCCTGGAATTCAATCATGCAGGCCCTCAACATATCCTCAAGAATCTGGATAGTCCTCTCAGATTGTCCGTCTGTCTGAGGATGATATGATGTACTGAATTTCAGACGAGTCCCTAGACTTTCTTGGAGACTCTCCCAGAAATGAGATCTGAATCTGGCGTCTCGGTCTGATACAATACTAACAGGAACTCCATGTAGACGAACTATCTCCTTCAAGTACTTGTCTGCCAAGACTTCTGTTGACTGTCCCACCCTGAACGGTATAAAGTGAGCTGACTTGGTGAGACGGTCAATGATTATCCACACAGCATTATTACCTTTAGGACTTCGAGGCAATGCCGTAACAAAATCCATGGTAATGTGCTCCCACTTCCACTCAGGAATCGGTAAAGGTTGCAGAAGTCCCGCCGTCCTCTGATGCTCAATCTTTATCTGTTGACAAACCAAGCACTTGGCAACAAACTGGGCTATCTCCCTCTTCATAGCATTCCACCAAAACTGCTTCTTCAAGTCCTGATACATCTTGTTTCCCCCTGGGTGTATGGAATATGCTGAACTGTGAGCCTCTGCCAAAATCTTCTGCCGAACCTCTCCTTGGGGAACACAAAGTCTGCTACCAAAATATAAGGCACCATCCGGATGAATACTGATATCAGTCCTCAATCCAGCCTCTACCTGAGCTCGGAACTGCTGCAATCTGGGATCTTCCTTCTGAGCTTCCTTGATCTCATCTATTAATGTTGACTGAATCTGCAAAGCCATGAGCTGTCCTGCCTCCTCAGCTCCTCGAACCAACATCAAGTCAAATCTGATAATGTCCTGAATCAACTCCTTCTGCTGAGTGATTTGGACAAGCACCCTATTCTCTGGCATCCTGCTCAGTGCATCCGGTACTGTATTGACCTTGCCTGGATGGTATTGCAAGTCAATATCATAGTCCGCCATCAGCTCCAGCCACCGCCTCTGCCTCATGTTCAACTCCTTCTGTGAGAAAATATACTTGAGGCTCTTGTGATCCGTGTATATCAACACCTTATCTCCCAGAAGATAATGCCTCCAAATCTTCAAAGCAAATATAACAGCTGCTAGCTCCAAGTCATGAGTTGGGTAGTTCCGCTCATGAGGCTTCAGTTGCCTAGATGCATATGCTATAACATGATCATGTTGCATAAGCACACACCCCAGGCCTTTCCCTGATGCATCACTGAATATGACCATCCCTCCTCTCCCTGAGGGAGTCTTCAAGATCGGAGCTGAAATGAGTCTCTGCTTCAACTGCTCAAATGCCAAAGCACATTCTTCTGTCCATATGTACCTCTCTCCTTTCCGGGTGAGCTTGGTCAACGGAGCTGCAATCCTAGAGAAATCCTGGACAAAGCGCCTGTAATATCCGGCTAGCCCAAGAAAACTCTTAATCTCAGTCACCGTCTCCGGAATAGGCCAATTCTTCACTGCTTGGACTTTGCTGGGATCCACCGAGATTCCTTCTGCTGAAACAATGTGCCCAAGGAAGGCTATACTGTCCAACCAGAAGTCACACTTGCTCCTCTTGGCATGAAGCTGCTCCTGCTGGAGGGTCTGCAACACAATCCTCAAGTGTTCTGCATGCTCCTTGTTGTTCTTGGAATAGATCAAGATGTCATCTATGAAGACAACAACGAACTGATCCAGGTAGGGCGAGAACACTCGGTTCATCAAATCCATGAAAACTGCAGGGGCATTGGTGACTCCGAAAGGCATAACTAGAAATTCATAGTGGCCATAACGGGTCCTGAATGCCGTCTTCGGGATATCCTCTGTCTTCATCCTTAGCTGATGGTACCCCGACTGCAAATCCAACTTAGAGAATACCCGGGCTCCATGAAGCTGATCAAACAAATCATCAATCCTTGGCAAGGGATACTTGTTCTTGATGGTAACCTTGTTCAATTCCCTGTAATCAATACAAAGTCTCTTACCACCATCCTTCTTGTTCGCCAATAGCACTGGAGCTCTCCATGGTGAAGCACTTGGCCGAATCAATCCCTTATCAGAGTACTCCTGCAGCTGCTTCTTCAGAATCTCTAGCTCCGTCGGTGCCATCCTGTACGGAGCCTTAGATATAGGAGCTGTCCCAGGCACAGTATCAATTGAGAACTCGATCACCCTTTTTGGTGGCAGTCCTGAGATCTCAACAAACACTCCTGGAAATTCATCCCACACCGGTACTCCTTTCTGAACCTCGGAAGTAGTCAACCGAGTCTTTCTCTTGGTAGACTTCACCTCACCACAAAATTGAAATTCCGGTTGACGGGGAATCCTGAAAATAATCTTCTTCTCCCTACAGTCAATGACTGCATGGTACTGACTGAGCCAGGTCATGCCTAAGATTACGTCGTACCCTTTAGTGTCTAGCACGAGCATATCTATGGCCAAGGTCTTATCACAAAGTTCCACTGGACAATCAGCACAAACCCTAGAAGACATGACTACTCCATTCCCGGTACTAATCTCCCATTTGTGGTCTAACACTTTAACAGGTATAGAATGCAATGCCACAAAATGATCTGAGATAAAACAATGCGAAGCACCGGAATCGAAGAGGGCTAAAACAGGTTGAGAATGCACTCTGATATTACCTGTTATCACCTCCTCAGAAGTCTCAGCCTCTTCTGCTGTAAGAGTGTAAGCCTGACCTCTACCACGCCCTGCTGCAGTCCTGGCTCCTCTCTGGACTGGGCGAGCAACATGCTGTGGCGGAAGGGGAAGAGCTCTCCTCATCACTGGTCCCTGATTCCTCTGCCCAAGTGGCCCTGGTAGCACTCTCTGTCCATTGGGTCCTGGAAGTGCTGGCAAGGTCTGGTTGGCTATCCCCAATCTCCTGTGCGGACAAGCCTCTATAGAATGATCTCGTGATCCACACACCAAACACAACCCATTTGCCCTCCGGCAATTCTGACGAATGTGGCCCGGTTTCTGACAATAACTGCAGAAGGTCGATGGTTGGCCCGCCTGGTAAGGAGCTGGTCTGAATTGCTGCCTCATCTGCACCTTCGCTGCTCTGAATGGGCCTCCTCTCCCCATTGGTGGAAACGGCCTCTTCATGGCCTGGTTCCTCATCTGATCCTCTCGCTTCTTCTCCAACCCACGCTCCACTTCTCGAGCTATGGTGAGAACCTCAGAATAAGTCTTCAGTTGCTGGGGCATCAAGAAGACCTGTATGTCCATCTGCAGGCCCTGCTGGAATCTGCTTGCCCGCTCCTCCTCGTCCGTTACCATGTACGGAGCAAAGCGGCTCAATCTAAGAAACTCTGCAGCATACTCGTCCACAGACTTGCTCCCTTGCTGAAGCCTGATAAACTGCTCTTCCATGTCTTTCTGAGCAGTAGCAGGGAAGAATCTGTTGTAGAAACTCTTGGAGAACGTGTCCCAGGTGACAGGTTTCTCCAATCTGGCCTCCTCAGCTAGCCACCAAGTTCTGGCTATATCCTTCAATTGAATCTTGGCGACCTCAACTTGGTTCTCCTTCGGTACTCTGGCCGCATTCAACAAGTCTGCGGTATCTGTCAGCCATTGTTCAGCATCCAAGGGCTTCTCTTCTCCCGAGAAGATGGCTGGTTGCAGCCTCCTGAAGTCCGATACATTTCCCGGCCTCTGCTCCTTCGGTGCTGCCAATTCTTGCCTGAGGAGTTCAGTCTGCTGCTGCTGGTTTTCCATCATGGTCTGAATGACCTTCAAAATATCCACATTCTCCCCTGTGGGTCCATTCGATGCTTGCCCCGAGTGGTTACGGCCCGTCCTTCTCTCCATACCGATTGGTGAAAGATAACTGGAATTGGAAAAATGGAAGGAATTTAGGACACAAGGGATGGAATCAAGGAGGAATCAAGAAGGACTAGATAACTTTGTACATTGTAGTTGGCATCAGCAAATTATTAATTTGCTGCTTGATTGTACTTTAGGTGTGAGAGCCTAGGCTCTGATACCAACCTGTAACGCCCCGATTCCACAGATACGGGGACGTCACTGCGACGTATATACGTTGGTCAAAAGGTGCCCCCACGTATATACGCTAAGCATAAAAGTACAATAAGGATCAGAGTACACGATAAGGCGTGATATCCATATATATATGCCAACTCAAGATACACACATACAAAGTCATCACAAGATATTATAAAGTATTACAAATTACATGTGCATTACATCATAACCAAGTCCAAAAGGGATATATACAAATATGTATACAAAAAGCTCACAAGTGGAAAGAAGATCTCGTGAGTCAAAAGGTAAGTCTGGCACGAGGACCGGAACTAATCTGCCTGCTCACTAAAGAAAGCCTGATCTTCGGTGGATGGCTCCACTTCGACCCAAGCCTCGAAATCTGAATATGCAAATCCAAGGGATCAAGACATATAACGATAAACAATATATATGGCCAAATGGCTAGGATACATGAATAAAGAAAACTGGAACGGTCTAATGAATATAAACCAACAGGTAAGGAAAGCATATATAACTGAAGTCAGAAAGGAATGAATGCATAGCTCTAGTCTATTATTATTATTACTTGCTTTACTGTGATATCTAGCTATGTGACCCAGCGTCCCAGCGCACATAGATCCATATCCTAGTAACTCAAGGTTGTTATTGGAAACAGCGGGGGTATCGACGAACTATGTTTACAGTGGACCCCGTACATGCCCGGGATAACGGTCCAGGATTGTTCCGTTGCTTGGTGACGGAAGCCAGCCGCTAGGCTATTCAGGAGGGTCTTATGTATGCCCTTAGTCATGACTGATTCAGGAATAGGGAGCAAGCACTCCCCTCGGTCCCCTGGTGTACCGCAGGTTAGACCGGAATATGATTGTACAATATACCTACTACCACTGTAAACACGAACACGTATCGATATCCGCATATTTCCCCCGACCCATATGTAAGTTGGTGCTTTTTATGTAAAAGTCAAGTGTATCATGCTTAGTTTTAAGAGATGGCATGATAAGTGGTGATATTACTATTTAACATGTCATGAAACGAGTATATGCAATAATAAGTCATGAGGCATTAAGAGATACATCCATTCAGTAATAGATCATGTAGTGCCAGTATTGAAGCATGAACAAGCAAGATATAATACACATGTAACAAGCATAAGAACAAATTCAGAACAGAAATTAACTATGACACACAGTCAGAATTAGTCGACTAGGGGTAAGGGTTAGTCGACTAATAGGGGTCTCCAGTCGACTAACAGATATTTAAGTCGACTAAGTCTGTTGATACAGAAAGTTGGATTTCTGGTCCAGGGAGGATTAGTCGACTAGGAGGATTCAGGAGTCGACTAATAGGGATTTCCAGAGAGTTGAGATTTAGGTCCAGAAAAGATTAGTCGACTGATATTTGGGGTAAGTCGACTAATACTGTGTTTTCCAGAAAAGCTAAGTTTCAGCTAAGTGTTCTAGTCGACTAGCTCCTAGGGTAAGTCGACTAATCGTGGGAAAAACAGTGACAGAACAGATTTTCTGGAAATTGTGTTTGATGGTTCAATTCATGGTTTTTGGTGACCTAGGTGTACAAGAGGTGTAGATACAAGTGTTCTAGGGCTAATTCAAGTCTTGGTGAGTGAAATACTCACTTGGAACCGTTGGATTCGAGTTAGTGAGCTCGAAAAGGTTGTTGACGACGAGTAGCTCCCAAATGATCCTTGACGACGAAGAGAGCTACGATCCAAGCTCCAAAGAAGTGACTTGAGCTGGAGGTGAAGAGCTTGGGGAGTTCTTGGAGTTAGGGTTGTGGTTGAGGAAGAAGAGGGTTGGTGAGAGTTCTTCTCTCTAGTGTTGAAATGAGGAAGAAAAGGATTAAAGTGTAAAGGAAAATGTATTTATAGGATTGGAGATTTTGTAAAGGGGTTGGAATTAAGATAGAAGTGAGGGGTTTTCTTGCAAAAAGGAGGGGGTGAGGTGTCCCTCACCTGGCCACTTGGCCGGCTATGGGAGAGAGAGAGAATGAGTGGGATTAGATGGAAAGTGGGTGGGAAATGAGGTGGAAATTGTGGAATTTTGCAATTATTGAAAAATGTCCGAAATTCAAGTATCTCGGAATGACCTGAAAATTTTACCAAAAATCAAGAATAATATTTGAAGGCTCATGGTGCAATTCGTTTGAAGAAATAATTTACAGTTTTAAAATTAAAAATCCCGGAATCAGTTATCTACCGACTCCGTTGGAATTTTCATAAATTCATAAAATTCTCAGAAAAAGTATTTAGATAGAAAATATGATTCTAAGAAATAATGTCTAAAGGATCTTCTAGAAATTCCTAACTGTTTACAAGATAAAAATCTGAGAATCGATCAGCGGCACTGGTCGACACCGGTTTTGAAAATATTTAATTAATTTCAGGAAAGTTCCGGAAAATCATATAAAATCCAAAGTACAGGAAAATGACATTTGGAACTGAAATCGGTCGAATACAGGAAGTAATTCGGAAAAAAATACGATAGGGAAACTGAATACACAACTAAGTACGTATTCCGGGAACGGGGTATTACACATGTCATCACAAAATAATCCCTAGTTAGCCATGTCACATAAGTAGGATCTGTATTAGTAGGTGGAGCTTGAAGGAGGTGAGCCAATTTGTTCTGAGCGCCTATGAATATTCGAAACGCCTGTGCCCATAACAAGTAGTTAGAGCCATTCAGCTTCGCGATAGTCCCCAACATCGTCTTGAGAATATAAGTCTCAACCATCGGGATGAGATCATATTGGAGAAAGAACTAGTAGTCTCAAACATAGTAGCCAGTTGGAGAAATCACCAAAAATCATCCAGTAATAGTAAACAGTCAGTAATGAAGAGAAACAAGTAACTTAGTTATCAGATAGTAGCATAGGCAGCCAGATTGGCATCAAGGAAACAATTTATCAGCCTTAAATAGGCAAATCAGATGTAAAAGTTTGATTTTTGAGCAGAAAACAGATCAGATCTTACCAGAGAAGTCTTGTAGAGCATCTAAATAGCCAGATCAAATGTAAAAATTAATTTTTGAGTAGTAGTGGCACTGTTTGAGATCTCTGGAGAAGTGGGAGTGGAGGGGCCGACGACACTCTTAGATAATGTGGAGGGGCTGACGGCAGCAAGTGGAGGATGTGGAGGGACCGACGGCAGCTCTTGGAGGGAGTAGAGGGGCCTGCGAGAGTTCTTGATAATGTGGAGGGGTGGCGGCAGCAAATGGAGAGGTTGGAGGCTGATGGTTGAGGAGAGAAGGAGAATTTTAAGATTTAGATGGTGAATTTTGTGGTTAGGGTTTTCTCTGGCTCTGATACCATGTAGAGAAATAAAAAACCCTCGAAGAAAACGAGTAGTTTTATTTATAGGGAGAAGGGGGATATATATAGAAGACAAGAAGGGTATACGAGTAACAACCTGATAACCCAATACTAATAACCCAACTTAACAGAGGCCAACAAACTTTTTGGTAAAAAATTGAAAATATTTATCAACATTTTAAATCAGTAAATTTTAAAATGAAATATTTTCAAAGTTATCAAATAAATTCAAAAAATGTGTCTGTATTCTTATATATGAAAGAGAAGCAATTTCTGAATCTCATGATTATATTTATTGAATATCACAATTTTTTTAATGTTTGTAGTCTAATTCATATTATTTTTTTTATTAAGGGCGTGTTTGTTTCGCCGCAAAACGTCGCAAAACGCAAGTCGTAAAAACTTCTTTTTCATTTTCCGTTGTTTGTTTCGCTGAAAAACAAGTTGCAAAATGCAACTCTTCTTTTCCCACTTGCAGTTGCTACAGTTAACTTTGTGGTCATGTAAATCTCACTTTTACACTCATATTTTCTCACTTGCAGTTGCTACAGTTATTTTTGTGGTCATGTAACTCTCACTTGTAGTACACTTACAGTTCAAAACAGTTACTTGATAATAAATATATAATTTAATATTATTAAATATTTAATATTATAAATAGTGTTCAATTTCTTATTTAATTATTTTATATTTTTAATCTTTAATTTTTTTATTGTTTTTAATATTGTTTAAATATTTAATATTTTACTATTTTAATTTACTATTTTAATTTAATATTTTATTTAATACTTTATTATTTTATTAATGCTTATTTCATTTTTTATTATTTTATTTAGAGTTAATATTTTATTAATATAACAATATTATACTTTAATATAAAATTACTATATATTTAATTATTTATTTCTAATATAAAAAATTACTTTATTATATCATAATATATTTTATTATTATATTAATATTTTATTATGTTAATATTGTAATAATAATTCAGTATAATAATACTATAATGATAATTTATTATTAAATTATAATTATATTTTACTTTGTTAATTTTATATTTCTATAATATTACAATAATATTATGATAAAATTTATATTATAATAATTTTCAAGTATTTTTAATATTATAACATTATAACTATATTTTATTATTGTTGTAAGATTTTTTAATATTTATATTTTATTAGTATTCTTAAAATTTATTAATGTTCTTTAGATTTTCTTAAAATTTTATATTATTTATTTAGTTAATATTTTAGTAATATTTTACTATTTATACTAATATTTTATTAATATTATTGTTATAAATAAAATATTAAGATTATTAATTTTTTATCTCAAATTTATTAATACAATTTAATTTGCAATAGTAGATTTAATTTAATAGTATTAATAATATTTAAATCACTGCTACAGTTAATTTTGTGGTCAACTTTTTCACTTACACTTTTACATTACCAACCAAACACCGTAAAACACGATATATTTTACCATTTACACTTTCACTTTATCAACCAAACACCGTAAAACACAATATACTTTTCTATTTACACCACTTTATCAACTAAACACCGTAAAACACAATATATTTTCTCTGCTACAGTTCACTTTTTCCATTCTCATTTTACGACTTACGACTTGTGACGTTTTGCAACGAAAACAAACAGGCCCTAAATATCAATATATACTTGTTAAATAGAATTTATGGCTAATTCTAATTGTTGAGGGGAATTCGTCAACTACTCAGAACAGTAAAAATCAACATACTTAACTCTTCCTTGTTCTCCAAACAACTGCTAGTTACTATACACAACTCCTCTTGATTCTCACCATGGTTCACAGTCGCGGTCTCGGCCGCCGACTCGGCGGGCACTGAGACGGATTGGTCTCGGCGACTCGGATCGGTATCGGGCGATACGCGCAAAACGCTACATAGAAAGCTCAAAAAATTCTGAAAAAATCACGACAAATTTTAAAAAATGTAGATATCCACAGTTATGTATTACATGTCCAAAAATATATCACCTAGCACACTAACATAAAGCGAAATCATAAAATACACGCGTTGTCAGTAGAAGCATATCAAAACATACACAATATAGTAAATGCACAAAACATTCATAAATATATGCTAATGTAGTTATTTTCACATTGAATTGCGATGAGGCACAAAATCATCATCATAATGCCTAGTCGACCGAGTCAACCCCAATTCTCGGCTGATTCGGTCTCCTTGAGTTGAGTCGACCGACTCGTGACTCGGACTCGTCTCGGAGTGGGCCGAGACGGATACGACTCGGCCGACTCGTCTCCGACTCGGCCGAGTCTTTGAACCATGTTCTTCACCTTCCAACACCCTAAAAAAACCTAATTCCTATCTCCATAATTCTCTTCTTCCAATGCACTAACTTCTACTTCCTAACTCCTCTTGCCAAAAACAACTGAAGGAGCCTTTAACTGAAATCTAAGAAGTTGTCAATCATGATGTTGACTAATGGCTTACTTTGTATAATGCTCTGCATACTAAATATATGGAAGTGTTCTTTCTTACAGAAAGGGGCGAAAAAACATAATGAGTGGGTTTAACCAGACAAACCTTCTAAGGCATCTCATGTGATCATCACCTTAACATATTTAAGAAGAGTTTATTAATTTGTATCTCTCTAGTTAATTTCCATTATAACTCATGAAATAGCTTTTAGTGTGTATCAGGGTTTTTCTGCATATGAGAGGGTCTGCTTCACTTTGTATGTCTTTGAATACTAGTTTTATCAAGTGTTGTGCACATGAAAGGCAACATCATCTACTAATATAATGTAGTTAATGTTAGGTTTAACCACATCTTATCTTATTTTTTTTTTTTTGAAAATCATATATTAGCTGATACTAATTTGATGGGAATCATTTATGACAGTCCTTGATGCATTGTTGAAAAAGGCACACTAAAGTCTCGCTTAAGCCTTTGCTTTTGCTAAGTTCACTTTGGGATGTTTTAACCCAAACTTAAAGATTTAGAAAAGTTTAACATTGTATGTATCGTATAATTATTCTTTTACTTATCATTAATAGTTTAGGCTAATTTCTTACCTTTTATTAGTTATAGAATTTCTTTATTTCTTATTATTTAAAATTTGTTCAGCTACTATTTTATTTTTCAAAGTCCTTTGTGCTTTTTGCAACCCGCTAATGCCTAAGCCCGTAGTCTTTTCATTTGCTCCCGATTTCGCTTTCCACAACATTGACCTGATGTGTTTTCTTTTGATTAGATTGGAATTAGTATGATATAGATTTATATTTTTATTTATTTAAATGATTTATTTGGATGACTTCATAACTAATTGTCCGAACATAACTTAGTAGATATATGCGAACGTGTCTTCTTTAGTTATACTAGCATATGTGCTTATTTCTAAAACAAATAGAAGAGAATTAAATATATAGAACTAGTTGAGGATGAGCCATGAACAAACTTGGTTAGTAACAACATTTTAGAGGAAACGATTTTAGCGAGTTCATAATTCCTCCATCAATACTTCTTTACAGGGAAGCATCTCATAATATGAGTATGACTCCTAATAACTTAAAAAGTAATAACTTAGAAACTCCTAATAACATAAAAACTCATAATTTAAGTAGCTAAGGTTAACACTCTCCCTCATGCTGGAGCATAGATATGAATTGTGCCTAGCTTGTTATAAAGAGTAGTAAAATATCTCCTAAACAAAGTTTTTCTAAACCCAAAAGGTAAAATTCCTAAGGTTGATGCTAATATGCTAAAACAATCATATGATGTTGATACCAAACCTGTAAACTGAACCAAATTGAATTTGGGTCGAACCAAACACTTGGACAATGACTGAACGAAAGGTCCAATTCATCTTCTTGAATAGAATTAAGATTTTAGAGATTCTCAAACTCAAAAATGAAGTTTTGGAGATCCTCAAACTTAGTAAGAGAGATTTTGAAAAATCCTCGAACTTAGTAAAAGTAGAGATTTGAGAGATTCTCAAACTCAGTAGGAGAGGTTTTGAGAGATCCACAAACTTAATAGAGAAGATGACAAAACTTTGCAACGGTAACACTAATAAAGAAACTTGAAGCAACAGTAGTAGATGAAGGATAAGATAAACCTTACAACAAAATGGTAGTCAGATAGAATAGATAGCTATGTAAATCACCTAGAGGGGGGAATAGGGATGGCTATAGGATGATGGAAATAATGCGGAATTAAAAATAATTTCTAGCTAACTAGCACGTATCAATCTTAACACAAGTAACAATAGCACAAGAGTATATATTGCAATATAAAAATTGAACAAATAGAAGCATGCAATTGTAAAAGTGAGTTAGAGTTAGAGAGAGAGAAAAAGCAATCACAAATACGGACAATTTGTTTTGAGATTCGAGCCACTTGCTCTACGTCTCCGCCTTCATCGCAATGAAGGATTCCTATTATAACTCGATCCCGCAAGATTGCTTCTCTATACGTTCTCACAAGAACGAACCGACTCGCAAGTCGTACTCTCTTACCGTGCCGCACACTTACAATGACGAACCCGCATCCAGGCTTCAACCTTTACAACACTTCTCAACACAATGAAAGATGTGACATTTTCTAGATCACCAAAGTAGGCTCACAAACACAATCCTATAACCAAGAATGGAACAAGTAGCTCTAAGATTGTGGTGAGGAAAGCTTTGAAATCAATGGAGTTGGGAATCAAAGCAAGAGATATTTGTAGCGGGCTTTGTTTTAAAAAACTTCTCTTTTGAAATCTTTTCTCTTGAAAAGTTTTAGTATAAATCTTAGGCAATCATTAACTATGTCTCTTCTTAATGGTCTACAGGGTTTCTATTTATAGGAGATCAATATACGAGAGAGAAAACCATGCAGCCGTTTGGATTAGCCACTAACCAAAAAGTTATACATACAGCCGTTGTGGACAGATGCTGCCAAAACAGGCGCGTCGGTCAACCGCCCGATCGATTGCCAACGATCATATATTTGACCGTTGGGCAGCGTCAGTCAACCGGATAGTCAACCGATCAAAACAGAGAGCTATGGGTTTACAGTCGGTCGACAGGCCGGTCGACCGAGATGCACAATGATATTTGTGCACATCGGTCGATTGTTCAGTTGACCGACCCAAGATAAAAACACAGTTTTGAAATACATTTGAAATTCTATTTTATTTTTACAATAGTTTTCAACATATGAATACAAAATATAGTTCATGGGATATCATGAAGTCCAATATTATTATTTCATAGATCAACACAAAATCTAAGAGGTAGAACTAATATTTTGTAGCAAATGAACAAATGAACTCTCTTTTGAATAAAAGATATTTTCCAAAAAACATTTAAACAAAAGTCATTTTGTAACTATTAGAAATCATTTTCAAAACTATGGAAACAAAATTTCAAAGAATAATTTGTGTGTGTCAATCTCATGAGGAATTGTATCACCTACTCTTGGTTTTGACAAACTAAAATCTTACATTTAAAATACAAGAAAAATTACTTTTCTTGAAAGCTACTTCTTGCAAAATGAATCCCTTAGAGCTTGACTCTTAGTATGAGTTCCACGCCTCGATCTTGGGTGCTTGGCTCTAAGATCACCTTCTTGAGGGCTTCACAAACTTGTGAGTCTTTATAGTGAAGCCAAATTCAGTTTGAAATCAATCTTGTTTTCTGAAACTTGTATAGATTTGAAAATATTAGAATAAATAACTACATGAGGTTATCATTATTAAAACTAGGGAAAATGACCTTTGGGCTAGCAAGCTACTCAATAGTAATTATGGAGAACGTCAACAATCTATGTTGTAGACGTTCAGATAGAACAATAGTGGAGGATGAGGTCAGTACATCAGATGCACAACAGGACATAACAATCACAACAGGACCTTAGAGAGCACAACATGGCCTCAACAAGACCTATCAGAACAAAGAGACTAGCACAGGGCTGCCGGGAGAGGACATAGGTAGCATAGGTTGCAGAATAAGGCAACAACAGTTGGTGGCAAAAGCAATAGAGGAGGTGACAATTGAGATGAGTAGGGTTTTGAAACTTGAAGGCAGGTAGATTTTATTATTTTATTTATTTTATTTTTTTCGGATCATGAACCTTGCTGAATTTTAAAGGAAAAAGTTAGAGCGAGTTCATAATTCCTACCTTAATACTTATTTATAGGTAATTACAATGACAGCTCATAACATGAATAAGACTGCTAATAACTTAAAAACTAAGAACTTAGAAACTCCTATAATATGAAGACTCCTAATTTTAAGTAACTAAGTCTAATAGTTAGATTCCTTACAATTTAAATAGAACTTTATTTAGATAGATTCAATATATGAATCTGTAAGATAGATTTGTTAGATAATATAAATCTCAACACAGGAATTCTAAATATATTAAAATATGCAGAAATCTTGCTAATGTCCAACACACCCTGTTAGGAAAAAGGTGAGGGGAGACTCTTCTATATTTGCTTCAAGGATACTTATAGATTGTAGATTATTGACATTTGGCCTTTCAACTTAGTCTTAGATGATGGCTAGTATTTTCCCATCTTGTTTGTTTTCATCACATTATGACAGATGATATCCGTTTGGAATATGCTCTCTTGGTGCTTGGTTTTTAATGTGCCTTAGAGTTGAATGTAATTGCCTATAGAAAATTTCCTTCCCCAACTTCTAAACTTAGAACCAGTCTAGGAGAATTTGGAGGGTATCTCCTTGGTTACATGAGCTTAAACTGTATTACCAGTAATGTTCGATAAGGTAGGTTTGCCTACCCATTGCTCGATCTCTAGGGTTATGAAAATCTCCATACTGTCACACCCCCAAAATGCAATAGGGTATACATTGACAATGCCACAACCTTACTTAGGCTGCAAGGCAAGAACTTGGATGTATCAAAGAATAATTCGATAATACCAAAACTTAACCTTCTTAATTCATCTTAGAATTCTTATGTCCATCCACACTTCAATTTCAGTAACATTTATTACAAACTCTAGGTAAATAGTAAAAGTCAACACCATAAGTTTTCCTTGACACCCAAACATAATAATTAGACAAAGATAAGGTAACTTTATTAGCTACTAACTCTTCAACATAAAAGAAGTTTCAGTACAGTCGAGGAGCAATTAGCGACAGGACTGGGTTACTTTCAATAGTTTCCTTGGCCATGAATTTGGCACCAATAACAAGTGTAAATATCAGGTAGACAGGCAAGATAGCCAGTCATAAACTTTTATCAAATTTTTCTATGGACACTTGTGCTCACAGCTTACCCTTTTGTTGTTGTAGGCTCAGATGATGGTTATATTTGATAGTATTAGTTCACAGATTGCCCTATCTCCGACTGTAGCTTTGATGAGAGTTGAACATATTATATTTATCAGTCTCATTTATGAATTGGGGGCGTCCTTAAGAAATGAGAAGTAGCCCCCATTGAGGATAAAATATGGAAGAACTGATTGATGAGATAGTTTGGGCATGTGCATGGCGGCTTACAAGTGTGTAAGTTAAGAGGAGTGCTAGAATTGCAGTTACTGAGAAAAACGAATTAGAGTTACGCCTATACGAACATGAACTTTGGCAATTTAGAGGATATGGTGGTGGTTAATTTAATTGAGGCAAGGGCCTTAGGAGAGTTGAATGGAAGAAAATGATTCATGTAGCATATTTCAAAAGTTTGGATAAAGGTTTTGTTGTTGTAGGTGTTTGTCATCCTTTACTATCCTTCTTTTTCTGGCCCCTTTAAGGTCTGTTTTTAGGAACCCTTTTTGTGTTATTAAATTTCTAAAGCTGTTCTTTTAACTAGTGACTATATTTGTGAAATTATTGATTTTGATGAATCTATTGAGTTGAACGTGTAGTAGTTGCATATCTCAGAGGAAATATTTGTGGCACAATTAACACAATACTTGTTTCATCTTTGAACATTCCTAAATTACTATGAATTTAAATGGGAGCTTAATATATAGTAGTTCCTTGCATGTTTTCTGGAACTAGGTGACAGTATCTTCTAACGAAACTCTTTTAGAGAAAATTGGATTATAGCAGTTGTGTGAGAACTGTAATTTCTTGTGATTCTTGTGTTTTAAGTTATAATTTGATGCATCTATATTGCTATATCTTTGTTTCTCATTTGCATTTAGCTTAGAATCAAAAGCTAATAATAACTGTTATTTTTTCTTCTGATCATGCAGGGGCTATAAGCGCTTTTTCAGAAGATCTTCTTTAGAGGAATCTGATTACCTTAAAGATGATTGCATCTCAATTAGTTGTAGTGTTGGTGTTGTTACATCACTCACAGACGGACCTAAAATTTACTCTATTAGTGTACCACCTTCTAACATTACCCAGCATTTTGGCCTGCTCTTGGAAAGCGGAGAAGGAACTGATGTGAGTTTTGAAGTTGATGGGGAGATGTTTTTTGCACACAAATTGATACTTGCTGCCCGATCTCCTGTGTTCAGGGCTCAACTGTTTGGTCCTCTGAAGGACCAGAATGCTGAATGCATAAAGATTGAAGATATGGAGGCACCAGTTTTTAAGGTTGGTTATTGTCCTTTTGGTTCATTAAATATTCTTGCACTATTTGCCTTGTAGTATTAATAGAATATGCAGATCTTTTGACTGTGGGCCTAATTAGTGTAATATTCTTTAACCAACTGCAAAATATAAAATCTCCTTTAGACTTTGTTCTCTAGAAAAATTTTGGCTTGCTTTGGCAGCCAACACATAAATAATCAAATTAGTTTGCAGAAGTTGTACTTTCTTGTTATACAATGACAATGAAATATCAATTTCTTTACTTGCTATTTTCCCTATATGCATGTTGCAGTAAGCATTTATCAAAATCTAATTACCAGTATGGTTAGATATATTCCACTGTTCAGGCAGTGTTGCTTACTATTTTTGTGTAGGTCACCTTATTTAACGAGCTTGACTACATTTAATTTTTATTTCAATTTACCTTCTTGGTAGGTTATTATAGGGCATGTTGTAACCTGAAGCCTTGGTTGCTGCCTATATGATGCAGCCTTTATGACACATTGTTTAGGTGGCTATAAGCGCTACGCACCACCCTGGGTGCCTAGATCCGCCTAACGCTTTTTACAACGTGCTATGCTGTTGTGACTTATAACCATGCACTCTGTAATGTTGAATATTTAATAAGTATGAAAATACTCAAAATTCTTTGACATTCACATTGACTAATAGGTTTTAGTTTCTCTGAGTTGAGAGATTTAGTCTTTTGGGGTGCACTCACCTATGATCACATTAAAGATTGATCAATGCGAATCATGGTTTGAAATATCACTCGATACAGATATATATAATTGATACTGATATGGCCGTTACGACCGAGACGATAATTGTTGATACGGCGGACACAAAGTGGTCGATTATTGTCGATATTGCCGATTTTGACACCAAAAACCTACTAGATGTTGATACTAATATCGAGATTGCAAACATTGGTGAGAATGTATAAATTTCTAACATACTGCACTCTGTAGTAAGCATTTTGAAACAGACAGGCATGCTTTATTTCTTTATGGTTCGATTTACAGAATCAGACGTCAGTCTTTCTTTGCTTATAACTAATTTCTTTGTTTTGTGTACTACTATTAAAATTTCACATACCAAGGCTTGACATTTCAGAGTCAATGTCATAATCGGTATCAGTACCTGCCGAAAGTTTATGCCAATGTTTAAAATAACGATAACGTAATGATAACGTTTTTCTTCTGTTATGTTACTATAGGTTATAACGTAACGCATAACGTGGGTTACACAATTTAATATTTATTTAATAAAAATAAATATATATTTTATTTTAAAAAATTATAAATAGGAAAATAATTTTAAAAATCTAAAAAAAATCAAATCAATATATAACACATTTAGCAAGTCTCACAACAATTTTTAGCAAGTATCACAATAATTTTTCTCATTCATAAGTTATAATACATAATTCCATCTACATAAACAATAATATGATCCACATATTTTATTATAATTCATAAATTTTAATGATGCTATTCAATCTACACATTCATAATTCAATTTACAATAATTCATAATTCAATCATAATTCATAATTTTTTAATCATGCTATTCATTATAATCCATAATTCAGTCTACATTATGCTATTCAATATACCCCTCATGTTCTTCACTCTCTCTAATATTTTACCCTCGATCTCTTTCTTCTCTCTCTCTCTCGATCTTCCAATCTCTCTGCTCTCTTTAGATCTCTCTCTGCTCTCTCCTGGGAAGAGAGCAGAGGGAGATCGGAGAGGCAGAGAGATAAGGGAGATAGAGCAGACAGAATTGCAAGGGGAGATTGGAGAATGAGACAGAGAAGAGAGAGATCAGAGCAGAGAGAGCTCACATGTGCTTAGAGACGGAGAACCACCGCTTGGAGATGACACCGGGAGAATCACTAACGACGGAGAACCACCAGAGGAGTTCTTATTTTGCTGTCGATCGGAGATGTATGTCTTATTCTTTCTTCTCGATGCCGACGAGGAGACGACTGCGAAGTTGCAGAGAGGATGAGTGTTTGGAGGGATTTTTTTGCCATATACCGGGAGAACATGGGAGTTTATGGAACTTGCACCGTAATGTAGGTTACAGTGTGTTATGTTAATAACGTAATGTAACGTAACATTCGAGCAAAATAACCATAGTTATCAAATATTGCGTTTTTTAAGCCTGTTACATAACGATTGGTTGGCGTTATGTTATATAACGAGTTATAACGGGTTATATAACGGGTTTTTTAAAACACTGGTTTATGCTATCACCGTCGGCGATACAAGGAATATTAGATGTTTTACCACGCGAAACACGGTCGTATTGGAAGATTAATCAAAGTTCATGTGCAGAGAATTCTAAAGAAGTAATCAAAGTTTATTAAAAAAAAGCCCGTTTGGTTGAATGTGAAGGTTGGGAAAGAAAGAGCTGTGGGGTCCACACACTAGCTTTCCATCTTAGGTGGCATGTGTGCCCAGAAAGAAAAAGAATTGGCCCCAGAAAGAAAAAGAATTGGCTTTCTATTGGTTTTTGTTTGGCTGGCAGTGAAGAAAAATAAGGAAAGTAAAAGGTGGGGCTCAAACTCATCTCTCCTCTTCATCATTTTTATTATTAAATATCACCCTATTTCTTCTCATTTCTCTCCAATTCCAACCTTTTTAAAGGGAATTGTGGTTTTCATTTTCTGAGCTGGCCAAGCGAATTTGGAAATCCTGTACGCGTGGGCCTCCACTGCCATTTACATGTAACCAAACAACACCAATTACAAATTGTAATTGGTGTGGAATTGGGGCCCACACCAACTACAAATATTGCCAATTCATGGCAACAAAACAGCCCATAATGCACTTTGACATGGTTCTTTTTGGAAGATTTATGGAGTTTGATCACATTTTGTCAAAATAAATATAAATAGTGCATAAGTATGTAGATAGGATATCTAAAAATAGAACACCAATTCTGTGAATAAGTGGTAAGCTAAAAGATTGTTATTACGAATTTAGGCTTGCTTGGATGATCAGGTCTAGATGAATAGAAGATTCACAACACAAATTTAGGCATTTGATATGCTTCTTGTTTAACATCCACATGACCAATATTTCCTACTTGGTTGACTTTGTGTTTGGGTACTTGGACCATATTGAAAGATGATCTCACTTTCTTCGTGCATCTTAGTAGAATCATAACCATTTTCTTTAACTGGTGTCAAAGCTTCAATTCTTCCGCTAGGTATTAAGCTAAAGAGTTAAAATAAACTAGTGCGACACAAACTGCTACAAATATTGCTGTAGGTTAGATTTCATCAACTCTACTCTTTGTTTCAAAAATCTTTCAGAAATTCTCTCTTCCTAATTGGGTTGTGTTGTTAGATTAGATAGGTAGTTATTGGGTTATGGGGTTTCTACCCGTTATTCCATATCCATCTATTGTATCATGTACCTTTGTTTGCCTCTGATGGATAGATGATTAAGGGTTTTTGTTTGCTAACATGGTATCAGACCTTCCAATAACCCCTGCCACCACCTTCCCTGCTATGCTCCACCTTCGCCGCCACCATCTCTTCATCTCCCTGGCCTCGAAACCCTCTCCTCTGCCCTACTAAACCCTCGCCGCCACCATCTCTGTTGCTGTCTAGACTCGCCACCCTCTCCTCTCTACGCATCCTCAACTGCTCGTCTTCACCTTCGCGTGCTCCTTTGCCCAAATCTGGCCTTGCCTGGATCTGCTGATGCCTTCTCTTGCCTATGTTGCTGCTGCCTAAGCCTGCCGATGCCCTATTTGATCTCTGCTACTGCTGCCTGATGTTCTGAAGCACTATATGAGCACTGCTACTACCTCCTGAATACCGCGCTGCCCTCGCCGACTACACCTGAAGCTTCCCCCGACATCACGGACTGAATCTGCACCCCCTGCTTCCCCCTGCGCCTCCACCGCCATCCTGAAGCTCCAACAGTCTCTCTCGGGGGAAGCTTCAGATGTTGCTGCCTGATGTTGCTGAAGCACTATATGAGCACCGCTACTACCTCCTGAATACTGCGCTGCCCTCGCCGACTACATCTGAAGCTTCCCCTGACATCACGGACTGAATCTGCACCCCTTGCTTCCCCCTGTGTCTCCACCGCCCTCCTGAAGCTCCAACAGTCTCTCTCGGGGGGTATATTACCAGATATGGTCATATCTGGTCCGTTTGCTGCTGAAAAAAAAAAATCAGATTTATGAATCTGATCTGGCTGTTTCATGCTAAAAACTGGTTCTTTAGTGCTGTTTTAGGTGTTCATACCGATTTCTGGTAACTAAATAAGCTGTAATCTGATTTATTGGTTGTTTTTCTACTATTACTGACTGTTTCTGGTCTTTATCTGTGATTGGCTGCGATGTTGAATGCTTCAAGTTCTTTGTCCTCTCGCTCCTCCATCCTGGCTATCTAGTGATACTGCTCATGTTCTCTTGACCTCCTACTCTTGTCTTTCTGTGCCCCTACTGTTCAGATATCAGAAGATGAGTATGACAGTGCGTCTGCTCAAATTCTCTCAGACATGTCATCAAATTATACACCTCTTTAGGTATGGATGCTTATATTGTCTCTCCTCATTCTTTGAATATTAGATTCAGGGACGAATTTATCTCCTTACACCTTTCTAATAAATTTCGTTCTGTTAACAGTGCTGATGGTACATAATCTCATGTACTTGGTGATGGGATAGTTCAGGCTACTTCATCTTTGAATCTAACAAATGTGTTATATGTTCCAAAATTTTTGGTCAGTTAGTTATCCATCAGTCAGTTTATCAAACAAAAATAACTGCATCGTAGCTTTTTTACCTTCTCAGTGTCTTTTAGGACCTGACAACTGGGGGGATGATTGGTTCAGGTCGTGAGAGAGGAGGCATGTACTATTTGGACGACAATATATTTTCTACTGGCTTGGTTGCGGGTCAGTCTGCTCCTATTCTACTGTGGCACTGGCGTCTGGGTCATCCGTCGTTGCAAAAGCTTCAGTCAGCTGCTCCTTTTGAGTCTTGTCTCTATCTTAGATTGTGCGTCTTTTGAGTTTGGCAAGCATCATCATGTCTCTTTTTCGTGTTGAGTCAATAATCATAGTAGTTTTGTGTTTGAGTTAGTTTATTCTGATGTCGGATGTCCTAGTTGTGTACCTTCAGCTAAAGGCTTTAGATATTTTCTTATTTTAATTGATGGCTTCTCTCGCATGACTTGGCTTTATTTGTTAAAAGAGGTCTGAAGTTTCTAGTGTCATCGAACTTTTCTTTAATGAAATCAAAAATCAATTTTCTACATTTATTCGTGTGTTTCGTACTGATTATGGCTTGGAATATGTGAAAAATGATGTCTCTTTTCTGTTCTAAGAATGTGATTATTCACCAAACATCTTACTTCCACACGTCACAACAGAATGATGTTGCTGAACGCAAACATAGACACATTTTAGATGTTGTTAGAATCATAATGATACATATGCCTCTTTCAAAGTATTTGTAGTTTGATGCTGTGTTAAGAGCTTGCCATTTGATTAATAAGATGCTTTCTTCCATTCTTCATGGTCAAGTTCCATTTTCTTGTCTTTATCCTCACAAAAGTGTCTTTTCCATTACTCGTGTTTTTGACTGTACTTGTTTTGTTTAAGACTTGTCTCCATGGTCGGATAAACTAACTTCTCGGTCTATCAAATGTCTTTGTTGGTTATTTTAGAACTCAGAAAGGCTACCAATGTTACAATCCTTCCAACAAGAAGTATTTTGTATCTGCAGATGTCACGTTTTCTGAATCCGTTCCATCTTTTTCTCCACAAGGTCCATTTATTACATCAGAGTATCTTTTTTTTTCATAGTCTGTTTCGTTGTCTCCACCAGCTTCTGTTCCTGATGTCTTCGTCAGTGTCACCGACAGACACTACAAGAGCACACACCAAAGCCTTTTCGAGATTTTAGATAGCACTACACTCACCGCCCAAAAGTTCTTACCTCTGAATCAGTTCCGATTGACTCTCTTTAGTGGAAGGTCCACCTTTTCAGCCATCAACATTTTGATATTGATGTTCCTATTGCTCGTCGCAAAGGTAAACAATCTTGTATTGATTATTATATTTCCCATTTTGTTTCCTATGACCGTCTAATCCTTATTTTCCCCAGTTTGTTTTGCCTTTGTCTTCTGTATATATACTATATACGTAGGTCATATGAGGAGGCTATATTGGTACTTACATGGAAGCATGATATGGATGAGGAGATAATGCGCTTTTTCTCGAGGAACTTGGGAGTTGGTCTCTGCACCCATTAGATGCTATTATTATGGGAATGGGTCTATACCTTGAAGTTTCACCTGGATGATTCTATGGATCGATATTAAATCAAACTGTTGCTAAGGGCTACACACAGACATATGATGTGGATTATTTTGAGATCTCTCCCGTTGCTCGTCTGATTCTATTCAGATTTTATTCTCTGTTGCTGTTAATATTGAGTGACCCTTATTCCAACTGGATGTCAAGAATGTCTTTTTCTATGGGGACTTAAAGGGAGGAAGTTTATAGGGAGCAACCTCTGAGGTATATTGCTCAGGGAGAGAATACTATTTGCAGACTCAAAGGCAATCTATGACTCAAACAGAGTCCAAGGGTATGGTTTGAGAAGTTTAGCATGGTTATCTCTGGCATTGGATTTGCTCGCTGTCATTCAGATCACTCGGTCTTTGTTCGTCATACTAAGCCTGGCTCAATGATTCTGGCACTGTTTATTAATGATACTTTGCTAACTGGGAGTGATTCTGTGGCCTTAGCAGTAGCAAAAGAGTATCTCAAGTGCCATTTTGTGACGAACGATATGGGAAGCCAAAATATTTTCTAGGGATTGAAGTTTATCAAAGCATGTGTTACTTCTATCTCAGAGAATATATGCAATTGATCTTGAGGAAACTGGCCTTTTGGGGTGCAAACCTGCTAGCACTCCAATAGAAGCCAATGGGGATTTATGGTGTGATAGTGGTCATCCTCTTGATGACCCAGGACCATATAAGAGGTTGATTGGAAAGTTGATGTACTTGACAGTTACTAGGCTTGAAGTAACCTTAGCAGTTGGAGTACTTAGTAGGTTTATGCATCAACTAGAGGTTCTTGGATAGCTGCTCTGAGGATTCTTGCCTATGTTAAAAGCTTTCCTTGAAAAGGTTTACTGTACAAGAAGCATGAACATATTTGCATCTTTGGCTATTCTGACTCAGGCTATGCTGATGACAAGGGAGTTAATGAAGTCCACTTCTGGCTACTGCACATCGTTGGAGGAAATCTGGTGACATGGAGCAAGCAACAATTTGTTGTTTCTAGATCCAGTGCAGAGGTGAGTATAGAGTCATGACTTATACTCCTTGTGAGATGATGTGGCTAAAGAACCTGCTGTTGGAGTTTGGTTTTAGACAACCTGGACTTATGCCTATGTTTTGTGATAACTAGTCTGCTATCTGTATCACATAGAATCTTGTGTCCATGAGAGGACTAAACATATAGAGATTGACTGTCATTTGATCAGAGATGCGTGGACCATGAAGATGGTTTCTTTCTCATTTACCCCATCAAAACAGTTGGTAGATCTTCTCACTAAAGCAGCTTCACCATAAGTGTTTTCTGTCTTATGTAACAAGCCGGGCATGATTGATATCTATGCTCCAGCTTGAGGGTGAGTGTTAGATTAGATAAGTGGTTATTGGGTTTCTACCCGTTATTTCATATCCATTTATTGTATTTTATACTTTTGTTTTGCCTCTGATGAATAAATAATTAAGTGTTTTTGTTTGCCAGCATGGTATCAGAGCTTGCTCTTCTCGAATAACTCCTGCCACCTCCTTTCCTGCTATGCTCCACCTTGCCGCCACCATCTCTTCATCTCCCTGGCCTCACAACCCTCTCCTCTGCCTTACTAAACCCTCGCTGCCGCTATCTTTGCTATTGTCTAGCCTTGCCACCCTCTCCTCTCCCCTGTGCTGTCCTCAACTGCCCCTTCTCTGCTCTGTTCAGGCTCTCTCGCATTTTGCCCAAATCTGGTTTCGTCTGGATGTGCTGATGCCTTCTCTAGCCTCTGTGGCTTACGCCTAAGCCTGCTGATGCGCTATTTGACCTCTGCTACTACTGCCTGATGTTGCTGAAGCATTACCTGCCCACCGCTATCACCTCCTGAATACCGCGCTGCCCTCGCTGACTACATCTGAAGCTTCCTCCGACCTCGCTGATTAAATCTGCAGCCCCTACCGCCCCCGACGCCACCACCCTCCGGAAGCTCCTGCAGTCTCCCTCGGGGGGTATATGGCCAGATCTGGTCTGTTTTCTGCTAAAAAAAAAATCAGATTTTTGAATCTGATTTTGCTGTTTCATGCTGAAAACTGGTTCTTTGGTGCTGCTCTGGCTATTCATACCTATTTCTAGTAACTAAGTTATAATCTAATTTTTTGGTTGATTTTCTACTACTATCGGTTGTTTCTGGTCTTTATCTGTGATTGGCTGCGATGTCGAATGCTTCAAGTTCATTGTCTCTTGTTCCCCCATCCTGGCTATCTAGTGATAACTACTCATGTTCTTTCAGCCTCCTACTCTGATCCTTTTGGTACCCCTACATTTCAGATATTACAAGATTAGTATAACAAAATGCGTCAGCTTGAGTTCTTTCAGAGCGGTCATTCATCAACTCATTCTTCAGGTATGGATGCTTATATTGTCTCTCAGATACTTTAGATATTAGATTCAGGAGTCTTATCTCACATGACAGGTATGAAGGACAAATTTATCTCCTTACGCCTTTCCAATAAATTTCGTTCTGTTAACATTGCTGACATGGATCAAGGACTCGGCCGAGTCGTATCCGACTCGGCCATCAAAGTGACGAATCAGACGCTCGAGTTGAAAGCCGGGTGCCGAGTCGACCTGGGTCGGGTCCGAGTCGGAGTCGACTCGGTCAACTCGTCCGAGTCTTATTCGATTCGGTCGAGTTGACCGAGTCGACTCGGACTCGGACCCGACCCGGGTCGACTCGGCACCTGTGATTCGCGAAGATAAAAGGAGAGATCTATATCTCGCTGCCTCCTCTCTGCGCTCTGAATCAGAAAGGAAAAAAACCACGCCCCCGTCGTCGTCGCCATCGATCTCTTCTCCTCGCAGGTACCTCTCTCCGTCGATCTCTCTCCCTCTCTCCCTCCGCGTCTTTCTCTCCCCCTTCTCTCGCCGTCGATCTCTCTCCCTCTCTCCCTCTGCGTCGCTTTCGCCGTCGATCTCTGTCCCTCTCTCTGTCTCTGTCTTTGTCTCTCTCTCCCACTCTGTCTCCGTCGATCTCTCTCCCCCTCTCTATATGTCTCTCTGTCTCTCTCCCTCTGTTTTCGTCTCTCTGTTTCTCCCCCCCCTCTATTCCTCTCCTCTCCGTCTCTCTGTCCCTCCCTCTCCCTCTCTGTTTCGTCTCCCTCCCCTCCCTCTCTCTGTTCCTCTCCTCTGCTCTATCCCTCAGTCCCTCTCTCCCTCTCTGTTTCTGTCTTTCTCCCTCTCTCTCTCAATTCCTCTCTACCCCTCTGTGTCTCCCTCTCTCCCTCTCTTTCTGTTCCTTTCCCCTCTGTTCCTCTCTCTATCCCTCAGTCTCCCTCTCTCCCTCTCAGTTTTTCTCTCCCCTCAGTCCCTCTCTCCCCTCTATTTCTCTCCCCCCTCTGTTCTTCTCCTTAGTCCCTTCTCTATCCCTCAGTCCCTCTCTCTTCTTCTGTTCCTCTCTTTGGTTTAATTATTTGAGTTTAATATTTTAATTTAGTTAATTTAGTTAATTTTAGTTTTAATTTAATTTAACAGATATTTTTTTAAATTTTAGTATCGCTCCAAAGCAACGCGATATTGGATGGGAACATGGTACCCCTGTTGGTGGAAGTAGAAAACTTGTGAAGTGTAATTGTGGGAAACAAGTTATGGTGGTATCACTAGATTGAAACAACATATAGCACAGTACCCGGTCAGGTGGAAGGATGCTTGCGAGTATTAAAAGAGGTATCTCAAATAATGAGACATCTTTCTGCAGGTAGTAAAGAAAGAGCGGCTATAAAATCCAAGAAAGAGTGACTCATGAGATCTTTAAATAAGGAAGATTTTTATGATGTGACCGATGAAGATTCTGATAATGAAATTGAAGAGTTGGTATTTTAGAAGGAGTTGAAAAAAGACAACTAAAACAAGCTATGAAAGAAAGTCGTGAAATAGCTTGGAGATCGGCAGAAAGAGTTGATATTGGTGGCAGTAGTTCGCAGTCTTTAGGATCAGGGATTAATCGTGGATTGTGTCGGAATATGACTTCGAGAGAAGCTGAAATTCCAGCTCGTGGTATTGATCCTTACATGTTCCCAACAAAACAGAAATCAATCAAAAGCATGTTCTCAACTGAGAATATTAAAAAGGTTAGAAAATTCATTGCAAATTTCTTTCACTACAATGCAATACCATTCAATGCAGCTGATAGTGGTCCTTACTACCAACCATGATTAATACTATTGCTGAGGCAGGCCCAGGTGTAAAAGGTCCTATAGGGTACCAGATTGTCCATCTATATTTAGAGGAGGAAATGAAAGAAATTGAAGTATATATTGCTTCAATAAAAACAAAATGGCCGCAGTATGGTTGCACGATCATGTGTGATAGTTGGAGTTCTCGGAATAGAAAGCCTATTGTTAATTTCATGATTTATTGTGATAGAAATATGATCTACCATTCTTTGTTGATACTACTAATATCTCGAAGACTGCTGATTATATATTCTCGCTAATGGATAAAATTGTTGATGAAGTTGGTGAAGAAAATATCGTGCAGGTTGTAACAGAGGTTGTAACAGATAATGAGGCAAGTTTCAAAGCAGTTGGTCACATGTTGATGGAGAAGAGAAAACATTTGTTTTGGTCCCCTATGCAGCATATTGCGTTGATTTAATGCTGAAGACATTGGCTCTGTGAAATCAGTCAAGGAGACATTAGATGATGCTAAGATGATCATATCATTCATTTACAATAGCCTCAAAGTGGTAAATTTAATGAAGCTATTTACCAGAGATAGAGATTTGTTGAGACCAGATATAACACAGTTTGCCACCGAGTTTATTTCTATTGAAATTCTTATTCGCTATGAGTAAGATTTGAAAAGAATGTGTACGACTACCGAATGACGTGAATTCAACAAGGAGTAGAAGTATGCGAGATAAGGTTTCTAATCTCATTCTGACGGGCCAGTTTTGAAAGAAAGCAAGAGGTCCAAAACATTATGGATACTCTTGTTAGAGTCTTGAAGATAGTAGACTAGAACAAGAAACTACATTATCTATTATATGTGAAGTTATGGATAGAGCAAAATTGGCTATAAAAGCATCAAATAAGAACTGAAAGAAGTACTGGGATATCATTGATAGAAGATTGGAGGGACAATTCTATAGACACTTGCATGCTGTTGGTAATTCATTTGCGTAGAAATCATTTTTATTGACTAGAAATTGAAACTGTAATATCATAACAACATGTGCTTACATTATTGCAGCATATTTTTTAAATTCAGCACTCCAACATTCAAAAAACTTTCTACACACTCAGAAGTGAGAAATGGATTAAAGGAGGTCATTAAAAGATTGGAGCAGGATTTGAATAAACAAGAGCTATTAATAAGGTAATAATAATTTATTTATTTCATCGATATAATGTTTTGCAAATATTAACACTTATGATGTGTATTCTCACAAATAAAATTATTTGTGGATGGAGTTGGAGAATTTGGAAGCTCACTGACTAAAAAATCAGTGCAACAATCTCTTCCAGCTGATTGGTGGATTAATTATAGCGAAGAAGCTCCTAATCTGCAGAAAATTGCCATCAAAGTTTTAAGCCAAACATGTTCATCGGGTTGTGAAAGAAATTGGAGCACGTGGTCGCTGATTCATATAAAATTGCGCAACTGGTTGGCAATGAACAAGTTGCATAAACTAATATTTTTACGTTACAATATGCGGTTGCAAAGCGACACTGATGATTATTACAACCCAACTGATCTGAACAATATTTTCAATGATGATATTTTGGATGAGTGGATTCGTGAGAGAGAACAACCGATGTTACCACCAGATGCCTTAGGTTGGTTGGATGAAGGTATTTATCGTAGTGACGAAAGTGGTGGTGATGACGGTGATGGCGATGATGATGGTGATGGCGGTAATGATGACGGCGGTGGTGATGATGGCAGTGATGGTGGTGATGGTGATGACGGCGGTTATAGAGGTGATGCCGATAATGAAGACTCATGGTGTTGTTGGAAGCCAACGAGGTGTTATGACATGGGATTCAGAATATTATGCCACACAAGATACAGATCATGGAGCCCAGGCGGGGATTTCGCAACAGTGTTGGCATTTGGATCGGTTGGTCGATTTCAGTTATAGCGATTATTCTAGTGGACATGTTAACTACTTACATGATCATCATAGTCTTGAAGACCATTTATAGGGGTTGGGTTTGACATCTGGCTAATATTCTAGCACCGATTATTCTAGCACTGATGAATATTCTACTAGTAGAACTGAATATCGAGATTTTGGGTATTATCATCATGGAGCTGATATTGCACAACCCATACTGCCATATTACTCTGATGCTGGATCCTTCGGCCAATCATCTCAGCCTACAAGATCTCACCCACAAATATATTATCCTTATGGAAACTATATACCTTGTTTCTATACTTATCGCAGGGATGATAATGATGATTTTGTGCCTCGTAATTCAATGTGGAAATGACTATATTAGCAGGTACTTATGAATTATTTTGTGCAATTTACTATATTATGCATGTATTTTGATATCTTTCTAGTGACGCGCTTGTATTTATACTTTCACGTTATGTTTTGAGTGCTAGGTGAAATGTTTTGAATATGTGATACATAAATTTTAATGTCTACATTTTTTACGATTTGTCATGATTTTTCATATTTTTTTGGCGTTCTATATAGCGTTTTGCGCGTATCGTCTGAGTCTGATCCGAGTCGCCGAGACCAATCCGTCTCGGTGCTGGCCGAGTCGGCGGCCGAGACCGAGACTTTGAACCATAATTTGCTGATGGCACACAATCTGTAACGCTCTGATCCCGCGGATACAAGGACTTTACGGCGATTTGCATACACAGAGCGAATATACCCTCACTAATGTACGCTAAGCCTCAGTACATGAAATGAACACAATATACACAATAATTTAAGCATTAAATAAGTACAAGAATATCTGTAAAACGAGTCAGTGACCATCATAGATATGAAAACATGAATGAATAGGGAAATAAAAACAGAATAATAAAGATACTTATGAATAGTATAGGTGACAAGTCTCCTATGTGTATCCCATGAAATATCTGGTACTACAATATCACAGATCTCTAACCTGGACATGCAAACTCAGGGTCAGAAAGCGATCTAGTGAGTGGTAAAATGAAGGAAGCAGTAATATATACTATACTAGCACAATCACAATAATATATAATACATGTCAAGGTAACAGTGATTCAATATAAATATTCTAACAATCGGTATATCAATATTACAAGTATTTAACATATTATAACAGTGTTACCTCTCAATACTATATAATACATGACTATAAATCATAATTATGTCAATCAGAAAAAGTGCTATATGTATCAACTAACTTTATATGATCATGCTATTAACATGTTATTATGAATCTGAGTTATAAGGTTTAGTATTTAATTATACACTGATAATATCAATTATTTAATTAGCATGTTATCAAGTCTTAGTTATTTAACATATAATGTTTAAGTTAATAATAATAGTAACCTGATGGTATCGGTGAAAAACAGTAATAATCTTGCTATAGTGTCTTGTGTTTACATGAATAATGTGTCTACGAAGGATATATGGAACAAAGAATACATGGAACGCAGATTATGTGTAAATGAATAGTGTCTCCACATGAAGTACAAGATATACATGTGGCATGGTGATGGATAAAATATCAGGGAATGTAACAATGTATAACTGAACAATAATACATGTGTAATGAGTAAGACATGTTATTTATATAATAACAATCAGTATCACCTGATATTTTAATCAATCTCTTCCAGTGTCCCATACCACTGACAGTTCTTACCAGAGCACGTACTCCAGTCAACTCATCCGAACATGGCACACGGGTACCATTATCTGAACGAGAGAATGATCAAATAGCAAATGTTCTTGACGTCACCATTGTTGGGTTATTAAATGTATCATGTACTGGGCCTGAAAAACAAGTGCACTGAGGATGCCTCCATCATGCCAACACCCTGTGGTGTGGGATTCTAGAGGTGACCCTCACGGATTTAAGAGGTGGCCCCCACCATGTATTTGTTGTGGCACTTTGTACTGTGTGGCACTTAGTTCCACATACCATGTGCCGGATGCCAGTATGACCATGCATATAACGGGTATACAAGATAACAAGAAAACTGGGTCTGGTCAATAATAATATCTATAACAAGAGCACTGGAGACATCCTCGTCACCAACTCCAAGCGGAGTGAGGATTATAGAGGTAGCCCCCACGGATTCAAGAGGTGGCCCCCACGACGTGTAGGTGTGATGTGACACTGTTCCGTGTGGCACTTAGTCCCACACATGTTCTGCCGGACGCTGGCATGACTGTGCTAATAACAGGTATATCAGAATGTAAGTATGCTAGCTTATTAACAATATTTATAACATATAACAAGTTGACAAGATTTTTATCAGTAATTCGATAACAAGAACAAGTATACAACGCAACAGGAGTATAGAGATATTAAGTAACAATAATTTACGTATCAAGTACAGTGATCCATGTAATATAAGAACATGAACAATCAAAGCATGAATACATGTTAATCCATGTAACAGTGATATACGAACATGAATTAATAATGTCCATTTAATGGCGATACAAGTATATGAGATAACAGTGTTCAGAGTAATGGAGCATCAGTGTAGCAGTGATACAAGTACATGAAATGAGGATGTCCGATATGATAGTATATCCATGTCACCGTTTTACAAGTACATAAATGATAATGTTTCGCATAACAGAGTATCTGTGTAACAGGTGTACATGAATATACGAATAAATGTAATCCATGTAAAGTTATCAAAATGTATAAATAATAGTATCCGGTGTGAGTCAGGTAACGGTGGTTATACATGGTAATATCACTAAGATAATCGTGTATCAGATATCCATATTTGAAACAACAATTACAATATTATTAATATGATTAATATCAAAATTATTATATATAAATATATGTTTCAATTATCAATTTATTTATTAATTTACTTACTAAAATTATTAAGTTATTAATCACAAGTTTCTTTAATACACCATCTAATATTTACTCGATATTTTGATAATTCATTTATATTTTATAATAAATCAAGAAACAAAATAAGTTATTATATCGATTATGTCTAAAGAACAATCATGCATATTCTAATTACAGTGATATACTTAAAATCATGTTTTGTCTAAATAAAATAATCAATTTCATTCAACATGATAAAAATATAATTTATAAAAGGAAAACACTCACAAAGTGATCGCGGGACTATAGCTCTTTTTTACGATCACGACGACTCCAAAATCGTCCAGATCAGACTCCGGATGGTCAAGTTATCGTTCGAATACTAAAAAAAATAAAATATGGGTTAAATATGTAATTTATAGGGTTTTAAATGAAATAATTTAGTTAACAGGGGGTTTTATGAAATTTTATCTTTATGGGTTTAGAAGCGGGTTTGGGTTGCTAACGAGTCGGGTTTAGATCCAATACTCAAACCCATTACTTAAGTAAATGGGTATGAGGGAAATAAATGGGTTCGGGTTCATGGGCATCGGGTTTGAGCTAATGGGTTCTTTGGTATGGGTTTTTTGGGGTTTGGAATGGGACTACATATTGGATTTAGATCCAATAGAGAGAGGAGAGAGAAAGCACAGAAAAGAAAAGAGAAGAAAGAAAATAAATGAGATTTTGGCAGGGGTTTGGCTGCGGCGGCCTGGGCAGCACGGCCGCTCGATCGCGGCGGTGGCAGGGTGGCACGACCAGGCCGGCGGTGAGTCCTGGCCGGCGGCGATAGCAGGGGCTGAGTTGTCGACTCAAGGAGGAAGTATAAAGAAGGTGATGACGTAGATATAGATGATGATGGAGATGTTGAAGATGAAGGTGGTGGAAGAGTTGGGTGCTGATTATGGTGGAGAGATGGTGATGGAATTGAGGTGGTGGTGGTGGTGGATAATTAGGTGGTGGTAGTGATGGTGATTTGAGGTAGAGGATGATGGATTTGGTGGTTATTTTGATGGAGTGGTGGAGGTTGAAGTAATTGATAAAGAAATTGGAGATGTGAAGAAGAGATGGCCGGAGTTGGGTGGCCGCTGGTGGAGACAAGGTTGCCGGACGGGACGCCGGCTGGTGGGAAGGCGTCGGGGTAACTAGGAGGAAGGAGAAGGTGAGTTTATGTGAATGTGAGAGATTAAGAGTAATTGTTTGAGAGAGATTAAATGGATTAGAGGGAGATTAGGGGAGGTTGGTTAGCTGGAGTCGGTAGAGAGAGGCGGTGGGTAAGTCGGTGGGGGGAGGAAGTCTGTAGAAAAAGAAAGAGAAGGGAGGAAGAAATAGATTAAATATTAATTAATTAATATTATTTCCATGGATCAAACTTTGACTAGTTCAGAATGGTTTTCAAAAATTCTGTAAAATAAAGAATACACTGAGGAGTAATATGAAATCGGATTATAGAAATTCAGTCAGGTATGCAAATTATTCTGCAACGTATTGCTGATACCGGTCGACACTGTCTCGGCTGAATTTTTGATAAATTCAGAAAAATTCTCAAAAGTACCGAAAAGTAGAAAATAGGATTCTAAAAAATAATATGGAAGCAGATTCCAAAAATTTAACTCCGTTTGTAAATTAAAAATCATGGAGTCAATTATCTGTATCAGTCGACACCGAATTCAGACATTTTTCAAAATAATTCAGAAAAATTCTGAAAAATTTAAAATATTGAAAAATATCTAAAATTAAAATCCGCTCAATCTGGCTACCAGGAAGGTCAAATCAACTTTGTACGCCGTATTGAGTACTGATACTGTGACATGTACATCTAAGATCAAGAGGTTACATAATCTAACAAATGTGTTATATGTTCCAAAATTTTCGGTTGGTTTGTTATCTATCAGTCAGTTTACCAAACAAAATAACTACAGCGTAACATTTTTTCCTTATTGTGTTTTTCTGGACTTGACAACTGGGAGGATTGGTTCAGATTGTGAGAGAGGAGGGGCATACTATTTGGACGACAATATATTCCCTACTGGCTTGGTTGCGGGTTAGCCTGATCCTACTCTATTATGGCACTAGCGTCTGGGCCATCCGTCGTTGCAGAAGCTTCGGTTTGTTGTTCTTGTTGGGTCTTGTCTCTACCTTAGGTTGTATGTCTTGTGAGTTGGCAAGCATTTTGTCTCTTTTCAGAGTCGAGTAAATAACCGCAGTAGTTTTGCATTGAGTTAGTTCTTTTTGATGTCTGGGGTCCTAGTCGTGTACCTTAAGTTAAAGACTTTAGAAATTTTCTTATTTTTGTTGATGACTTCTCTTATGACTTGGCTTTATATGTTAAAGAGGTCGGAAGTTTTTGGTATCATCAAACTTTTCTTTAATGAAATCAAAAATTAGTTTCTACATCTATTCGTGTGCTTCGTACTGATAATGTCTTAGAATATGTGAAAAATGATGTCTTTCTCTTCTAAGAACGAAATTATTCACCAAACCTTACTCTCACACGTCATGATAGAATGGCGTTACTGAACGCAAACATAAACATATCCTAGATTTTGCTAGAACCAGATGATATATGCATGTTCTAAAGTATTTGTGGACTAATGCTGTGTTAAGTGCTTGCCATTTGATTACTATGATGCCGTCTTCCGTTCTTCATGGTCATGTTCCATTTTCTTATCTTTATCCTTACAAGCGTCTTTTCCATTACTCTTGTTTTTGGTTATACCCGTTTTGTTCAAGACTTGTCTCCTTCGATAAATTGTCTCCTCGTTCTATCAAATGTGTTTTTGTTGGGTTTTCTAGTACTCAGAAAGGATATAGTGTTATACAGTCCTTCCAACAGGAAGCATTTTGTGTCTGCAGATGACACGTTTTTTGAATCGTTTCATACTTCTCTCTACAAGGTCCATTTACTATATCGAAGTTTATTTTTTTCACAGTCTGTTTCGTTGTTTGCACTTGTTATTTTTCTTGATGTCTCTTCGCCAGTGTCATCGACAGACACTACAGAGCCACCTGTATCAAAGTTTCTTTGGGATTTCAGATATGACTATACTCACTGGTCAAAAGTTCTTGCCTCTGAATCAATTCCGGCCGACTCCTCTTTAGTGGAAGGTTCACCTTTTTAGCCATCAGCACCTCTCTCTGATCTTGATGTTTCTATTGCCTGTCGCAAAGATAAACAATATTGTACTAATAATCCTCTTTTTCATTTTGTTTCCTATGATTGTCTTAATCCTTCTTTTCACCGGTTTGCCCTGTCTTTGCTTTCTGTATCTATACCCAGGTCATATGAGGAGGCTATATTGATACATGCTGGATGCAGGCATGGATGAAGAGATGAATGCGCTTGTTTCTTGAGAAACTTAAGAGTTGATCTCTGCATCCACAAATGCTGTTGTTGTGGGTTGTCGATGGGTCTATATCTTGAAGTATTGCCTGGATGGCTTTGTGGATCGATATGAAGCTAGACTTGTTACTAAGGGCTGCACACAGACATATGGTGTGGATTATTTTGAGACCTCTCCCGTTGCCCGTTTGAAGTCCATTCGAATTGTATTTTCTGCTGCTGTTAATATGGAGTGGCTTTTATTCCAACGAATATCAAGAATGTCTTTCTCTATGGGGACTTAAATGAGAGAGTATATGGAGCAACCTCCAAGGTATGTTGCTCAGGGGAGAATACCGTTTGCAGACTCAGAAAGGCAATCTATGGACTCAAACAGAGTCCAAGGGCAGTGTTTGAGAAGTTCAACATGGTTATCTCTGATATTGGATTTGCTTGCTGTTATTCAGATCGCTCAGTCTTTGTTCGTCATACTAAGTCTGGCTTAGTGATTCTGGCTGTATATATTGATAATATTTTGATGACTGGGAGTGTTTTGTGGCCTTAGCAGAAACAAAAAGGTATCTCAAGTGTTACTTTATGATGAAGGATATGGGGAAGCCAAAATATTTTCTTAGGATTGAAGTTGCTTATTAAAAAGCATGGGTTATTTCTATCTCAGAAGAAGTATGCATTTGATCTTCCTGAGAAAACTGACCTTTGGGGTGCAAACCTGCTTGCACTTCAGTGGAAGCCAATGTGGATTTATGTTGTGATAGTGTTCATCCTTTGGACGATATTGGGCAGTATAGGAGGTTTATTGCAAAGTTGATGTACTTGACAGTTACTAGGTCTGAAATAACTTTTGCAGTTTTAGTACTTAGTAGGCTTATGCATCAACCTAAAGAGGTTTATTGGACAGTTGCTCTGAGGATTCTTGCCTCTGTCAAAAGCTCTCTTGGAAAAGGTTTGCTGTACAAGAAGTATGAATATGTTCGAATCTTTGACTATTCTGACTCAAGCTATGCTAGTGACAAAGAAGATAGGAAGTCCACTATTGACTATTGCACATTCGTTGGAGAAAATCTGGTGACATGAAAGAGTAAGAAACAGGTGTTTTTAAATCTAGTGAAGAGGCTGAGTATAGAGCCATGGCTCGTACTGTTTGTGAGATGATGTGGCCAAAGAACCTACTGTTGGAGCTTGATTTTAGACAGCCTGAACCTATGCATGTGTATTGATAGCGTTGGATTTATAAGTTAGAACCTTTGGATTCCATCTTTGATTCACAGTAATCTCGTAGTTCTTAAGGGATAAAAAGGTAATGAACATTGAAAGAGCCTATAAACAATTAGATGTGCACATGTAGTCAGGGTGGTTAGGGTTGTCGGGACATGAGACCATGATAATCAACTATAGTTCATTTTCCTCCTAGAATTTTGAGAATGAAAAATCAAGGGAGAGAAGGATTTTTTTGATATTGGTTAATATTGGTTTCCATCGGGGTCGATTTCATCTTGGGTAGGCTAAATTAGATATGATTATTATTAGAGTATGTAACAAGTGTATTCTTGTAATCTCCCACTATTTTTCATCTATATAAAAAAGTGGTTATCTCGATCTGGGTTAACTTGTCTATTTTTAAAATTCTAACATGGTATTTGGGGATGCCTTTAGGTATCATGAGATCCCTCTGACATCACCACATGTGCCTCTATCATCCATCAACTTCCAACATCATTGACATGGCAAGCATCATTATCAATATTTTCTTCTTAAAGACTATTCCTCTACACCAAAACTCTAAAGTTGTAGTCAGCAGTGTTGTAAAATTCGGTTTCATTAAGCGTACAGTCCAACACCGATAGCATATTATCGGTTTATGCGCCGATTATGAGGTTACACAAAATTATGCGAAAATAAATATTTTAATATATGTAATTATATTTATACAAAGTTTAGCAACTATCTAAGAATTTAGAAACATAACAAACACGATGTATGTTCAAAACACTAATTTACTAGACAAACACATTATTCATGTAATAAAAAATATCGTGTCTAAAGACATTTAAAATTATTGTTACACGACATGAGCAATAGATACTCGGTGGCATCCAAGTGTGTGAGAAATACAACCCAAACACAGGTACTTGATGGCATCCACAGTGCCAATAGCAGCAGGAGCAACTGTTGACAGAGAACAGCTCCGACAACATCAGAGAGAGAAACTACTCTGGCAGCAGATGCTCCAGCATTAGAGAGAGTAGCTCCTCTTGCATCAAGAGAGAGAGACCTTGTCGTTATAAGAAAAGAGTGAAATCGGGGAGACTTTTAGTAATCCCCTTCTTCAAAGTTGGCCTTTTACCTTATTACAACAAGACCAAGGCAAAATTAGGAGAGGGAAAAAGTAACAAAATTGAAAGGAAAAAAAATAAGAATTGATTGCTTCCTTGGCCCATGTCATTGCCTTCATCTCGACACCGCTGTTGTTGTTCCAAAGCCATCTCTAGCTTCTCGACACCGGCGCGCCACCTCGTCGCCGAGGTTCGAGAAGACAGAAATAGGAGGAGGTTGTTGGGTCAAAATAAAAAGAAACTCTGGGGTTTTGGGATTCGGAAATACCCATTAATAAAAGGAAAATTAGGGTTCTTTTTTGTTGTGTCGAAATAGAAGATCTAGATGTAGTGGCTAGAGTTCCTTTAGGAATACATTTTCGTACTTAAGCACTGAGCAGGTGTCGAAAATAAAGCTGTTGACGCCTTGAGTAGGAAGATTGCCACTTTGTGGGCATTACTGCAAAAGTGGTAAGATTTGATCAACTCATTCACGAGTATTCTACGTGCCAGGACTTCGGTGAAATCTATCCATCTTTGACTCAAGATCCACCCTTTTTTGTTGATGGTTTCACCTTAGTTGATGGTTTCTTATTTAGGAGCAGTCGTTTATGCATTCCCGATACTTCACTTCATGACCTTTTGATTTGGGAGTTGCATAGGGGGGCAGCGAGACACTTTGATCGGGATCAGACTATTATCTTGGTGGAAGATAGTTTTACTAGCCAATTTTGTTTTAAAGTTGAACCAAACACTTGCGTGAAGACTACACACGAAAAGTTAAATATTCATATTCATGGATAAGGTTAGGAATTTTGAGATTCTCATACTCAGTAGAAGATAGGTTTTATTAAAAATCCTCAAACTTAGTAGAAGAGGAGGTTTTGGGATATCTTCAAACTACAAGAATTGAAAGTTTTGAGAGATCCTCAAATTCAGTAGTAGAACTGCCAAAATCCAAGTAGAATCAGACCAAACTAAGCCCATCAAAGCGTCAGGAATGCCTAAAAAAATAGGAATTGATTCTTAAATCACTAATCAGGCTTCGTACAAGATGTGACGAAAACAATTTCAGATGAAAGTACCGTCGCGGTACTGTTCACATGAACACTACTTTTTTTTTTTGCAAATATGAATTCAAATCACATTAAATCTGGAGAAGTGAAGAAAGATAAGAAGATATGAAGAAGAAGAAGATGATGCTCATGATGGCAGTGATGTTGGAAGTTGATGGCTGGTGAATGGAGGTGCAAGCGGTGATGGAGGAGGAATCTCATCATATCTAAAGGCATCATTCTAATACTATGTTAGAATTTTAGAAATAGACGACGTATCCTATATTGGGATAACCTCTTCTTATGGTTTATTTTCTTAATACCTCCTTAAACTTTCTTTTTTTTTTTAAAAAAAACCTTAACTTTCAAAATCCCAAATACCCTTTCAACTATTTGTTTCCCAAATTAGCCCATAACGGCGTTAATGATGAGGTGGAAATGACTTTCTTTCCCTTCCCTTGACAAAGAAACACGTACAAGATACATGATGAACTAAGGTTAATTTTGTCATAAATTGACATGTGAAAGGACGTGACCGCCAACCAGACGGAAAGTTAACGGAGGGGGATTCTGTGGGAATTTTGAAGATAGTTGAAGGGGGTATTTTGGGATTCGGAAGTTGAGAGGGGTTTTCTAGAAAAACCTAGAAAGTTTAAGGGGGTATTAAGAAAATAAACCTCTTTATATAGATGAAAGATAGCAGGAGATTACAATAATACCTTTAGCTACACACTCTAATAATTATATTAGCGATATGCATGAAAATTGGTGATTTCCAACCTTATTATTATTACTACTGTAAATTTAAAAGCTTTTATTAATGGAGCAAAGTGGATCAAGCTTCTTAAAGTTTGCTTACACGTTGGCTTAATTGTTGAACCCCCGAACAACTATACTGATCAACTAGTTTGTACAATGTACTTGCACATTCGAGGTCTAGAGTATAGTAGTTCACAGGATCAGATTGTTTAGTTAAGTGGGACACATTTATAGGTGGTCATCTCAGAAATAGGCCTTAGATAGGAGTACACTCCACTATTTAAGTCTAGTAGACTATTGATTTTTTATAGCTTATTGCATTACCTATTGCTAATTGAGGCTTCGCTCTTCTGAATAATCGATTGTTGTGAGCTAACTATATTACGACTTTGTCATGTCCAAACATTAATGACATTTTAGATGGAATAATTGATGATGAACCCGTTAGAGGTGTTCCATGACATGGATAACTTCTTTCCCAACAATCACCACAATAACAAATGCAAGGTTCTAAAAGTAGTTTTAGTATGCGTGCGGTCCAGGAGCGGATAAACCTTAAACGGTTTAAACGTCGATTAAACAGTTTCCACGTTCTATTAATATTTTAATATGTAATTATATTATATTACTTAAAACGTTAAAAAATGATTTAAATGAGCCCAAGCCCCCAAGCCCAAGCCTAAGCCTATCTTTCTTTTCTTTTCTTATTCAAATGAAACCAAGCCCAAAAGCCCAGCCCAAGCCTAAAAGCCCAAAAGACAGCCTATATTCTCTCTCTCTCTCGATCTCTAATCGGAGATCGAGAGAGACAAAGGGAGAGATCGAGAGAGGAAATCGGAGAGGAGATCCAGCGGCGATAGCGAGAGGAGATCCAGCGACGACTTCGCAGAGACCGGAGATCAGAGAGATCCGGCAACTTTGCAGAGGAGATCCAGCAGTGACGGACCAGATCCACCACCACGACGAGCAGAGAGAGATCGGCGATGACAGCGACGATCAGAGAGATCGGCGATGACGGCGGTGACGACTTCGCAGGTAGGTTTTTTTTTTCCTCCCCAATTTCTATCCCGCTTAATACGAGCATTATTTGGCATTTCGTCCGCGTTTTTTCGATGAAAACGTTTAAGCGGCCGCTTAAAATGATTTTTAGAACACTACAAAGCCTTTGGGGTCGGTTAATACTCAAAAATAATATATTTTTTCTGTCAGATTTGGCCATGGATGCGAAAATATATCACGTGTGTGATACATGTAAGGTTGTGGAAATATTTCTATTTAATGGCTGAGGAGGAAAATTGCACTATTTCTTTGCATGCAAATTATTTTATGTTGTCCTGGCCTATTGTCCTATAAAAGGAGAATTTATGAATATGGAAACCTAGGAAGACTTTCCTCAAACTTTGGAGAGGCTAGTGAGATCCTCTTTGGTGGATCTGGTATTTCAGTCAATTCTTTTTTATATGGTTGGAAGTCTATTTCTGCTGATACTCCGGCATTTGTTGGTCTCATTGATGGGTCTTCTACTTCTGCTACTACGTGGGGGTTCTACTGCTATTCTGAGGTTCTACAGGCAATTCCTTTTTTGTTTGTAATTGTTGGGGCCTTAGAATGTATTCTACCAAGTGTTTGTCTTTGCTTTGTTTTTTGTAATTAATTATCTGAGTTCTAACATTGTAGTTTGATTTTCTTGTGACCTTATTTTGGTTTTGTTTTGTTGGCACAAAAAAAAAACATGGAATATGAAAAATCTAAATGTCACAATAAAGGAAAATGCTACAGCATCTTAGGCACTATCAAGTGAACAGTACTTGCATTTACCGTTCATGTGAAAAGTATTCCTGGGTACTGTTCACTACTAGAATACTTTCTTTTTGCTTCTCCTTCCTTTTCGGTGTTAAGCTCATATTCTGTTCCCTCGTCAAATTGACCAGTTTTCCCAAATCATAACTATAAACTATGATAACGTGAAAGACTCATTTGACACAAATTCAAAAACATTATGCAAGTAACTCCGTAATCAATTGGCTTGCTGCAGTTAAACATCAGGGCTTGTTTGGGCAGGACTTTAGAAACTTGGAAGTAACTTTTGAGTAGAGTTGATGTGGGGATCAAAGGCTAAAAATTTGGACTGAGTATATGAACACGGATTGCAACCCGGTTCTAGGCTTCACCACCTGTTGATTCAATCAATTAGATCAAACCAATATCAAAACAGAATTTTCTTTACTAAATCTTCATTACTTTATTTATTGAGATGAGCCCCTTTAAATAAGCCTCACTTCACAACTTAGCCACTCCCGCTGTGGGACTAAACAGAAAGCAACACAAATAAATATAATGCTTGAAACAAACATGACCAACTAGACTCAATCTTAACTCTAAATGTTGACCCAAATGATGCCCAACTTGACTCAAACGAAAATCAAACGCAACTACGACACGTGGACTAAATAGTTGTCCACTAAAATCAAAATAAACATTGCCAAGCACATCTCAAAATTAAAACCAAAAGTGGATCAATGCAATACAACAGCAACGACGCTGAGGGGTGCGAAGAGAAGTCAGTATGATGCTCCCATAAACTGTCCCGGGGTAGAAAGCACTCGACCGTGGAGAGTAAGGTTCCCGATGGATCGTAGTTACTCCAATATATTTGGGGCCAATTGCTATAGGTCCTTTCGAGTAATCCATGTGTCAGATTTAGGACAAGACAATTATTCTAACACATTAAATATTGTTTGCAACTACCATCTCAGGTGGAAATGATTTGGTCATCCTGAATGCTATCATTCAGTTCTGCTGCAAATGGGACAAGTGTAGTAGGTAGTGATGACAAGTGGGGTCCATCAAAGAAAGGCTGTCATCAAGATCCACAAGTAGATTATCATGGTTAAAAAGAGATTTTATATGCTACTAAGTCTGAAATATTAAATGTCGAACTAATCCCAAAAATTCGAAGGTAAATCAATTACATAGGCATTTGAATTAATTTTCTTGAGAATTTTATGAGGATCTGCACTATGATAGGGTCTTTCCAAAAATAGCTAATGAATTTCACATCCCTATCTGACACAATAGTTTTAGGTAAGCCGTGTTAACCACTCCGTCAAATAAATCTGGGCAATCTTGGAGACATCAGACGTTTCGGTGCACGACAAGAAATGAGTCATTTTTGAAAAGCGGTCCACAACATCAAATATGAAATCGTGTTTTTTGATAGTCTTGTGAAGTCTGAGCATGAAATCCATACTCATATCTTGTCAGGGACAATGTGGCATAGGTAGAGGTGTGTATAGTCCAGTATTCTGCTTACGCTGCTTAGCTAATCGGCAGGTAGAACATTACCCTATTAGCTTTGCAACATCTTTCTTAAGACTTAGTAAAATAAATTCTCCACAGTCTCAACGGTCTTTTCTTATCTAAAATGACCAGCAAGACCTCCAACATGCAATTCCCAAACAAAGTGGTCTGCCAAGGATTATCTAGATAAGGCTATGATGTCTGACTCATTCTCGCCACACCTAACCAGGAATTCATCAAAGTTGGTGATGTACTTCGCCACTTATTGATTGCCTTTCGCCAAATGTTGTCATTGATTAATTACTGTATGTATGACAGATACAAAAATTTCTCTTGGAGTTTCAATTTTATCTCATCTCAAGTCTGAACGGGCTCCTGTCTTCTAAGAGTCAGCTTCTCTACATTAGTTCAATATTGCCTAGCCTGATCAACCAATTTTATTTTGGCAAATCGGATCATATTATACCTGTTGAAATGATGATCCATGTCTGGTGTCCAATCGAGAAAATTTTCGAATCCAACTGACCATCAAAGGTGAATGCTTTTAGTTTAATGTTTTGTATGTTCATTCCATTGTTATCAGGTTGAACACTACACCTAGGTGTTTGATTTTCAGATCGACGTCTATTCTCACTAACATTCTCGGTAATCTCACGTTCTATTCAGTCTAAACATTCTTTATTGCTTCTCAACTCTTACTTGACATTGTCAAATCGAGTGGACAAGTCTTCTAAGAGTTTTGCAATGCTAGCAATGTTGGGATCCATCTCAGAAATTGGGTCTCGAAGGTGGTACTGCGTTCCACTACGAGTGGGCATGCAACAGGGTGTTCCTAAATGCAAAACATAGATGATATGGTGTTATCCGGTAAACTTATGTCCTAAATAATGATTTTCAGCGAACAAGCAATGCAAATCAACAACGAAATGAGACCCAAATGCAACATAATAAGAGTGAAAACTAATCCTAACACCTAACAATGCTCTGATGTGGGATGCACATGATAAATTAAAAATCAGCAAGCAGTTCAATTATGGACGCGAGCTAGATGATCCCACAACTTATTGAACATTTAAGCATTAAGGATTAAGATCAAATAATAAAAACCATGCAAATAATGTTGCCTTACGAGAACTAATCAAGTGCCTAAATTCAGGAAATAGTTCTATTTTAATAATCAAATTAGAGCAAAGAAAGGTTAACATATTTACACGCTCACAATTTAGAGAAACAACAATAATATTGATAGCATTAAGGATGAACCGATCTTGGAGTAATCGAGACAATTTCTAATGTTGTTGGAAAAGAAATATACAATGAAATTAGGATTACCTCGAAGAAACACCCACTACTGAGAGTTGAAAATTACCCACGAAAGTCTTGGACAACAGTAATATGCTTTGGAAGAGTATTGCCTTGAAAATGACGCGAATCAGGCCTGAAATTGAGCATGGACTGTTGTACACTGCAGCGGCTGGGGGTCAAGCTTGGGTCGGCTCAGTCCTGAGCTGGTTGTCGGAGCCGAGCCGGCTCACTCGGCTTGCAGTTGAGCCGATGTCCTCGAATTTGGTTGGATCGAGCCGATCGAGTCATCTCGTTGGGAGACGGCGACGTCGGCGAACTCGGTGACAGGAGATCAGCGATTTGCTACTGTAGATGATGGTGACAATTGGAGGCAGTGGTGAGATTGGACTGGCGGAGACGACGGTTGTACTGGCGAGGTTGTGATGATAGATGGCGGTGAGATCTAGTCTTGACGGCGGCGAAGTCGATGAAGATGACGACAATGATGATCGGGATTTGGGCGTCGACGAGGATCAGGATGATCATGGCGCTAATCTGGATGATAGCGTCGCTGAAGGTGAGGAGGATGTAGAGAGGCAATGATGCTGCCTATGGCTTGGTTGCAGTCGAGGGATAGGAGAGAGCGGTGGCGGGGACTGCGGTGAGGCGGCACTAGGGTTAGGGTTTGGGTTTTACGGTGCGGGTTTGGGAAAGATGAGTATTTTTGATCTGATTTGATCTATTACTTCAGATTTTTTTAATGGATCTAGGAAAAGTGAAGGGGATTGAGAACCACTAGGGCTTGAAAGGGGAGCTAGGGTTTTGTAATTTTTTTATATATAATAAAAAGAACATGAATTTAGCTCTAATGCCATAATTGATGTGGGATCAAAGGCTAAAAATTTAGATTGAGGATATGAACACGGATCGCAACCCGGTTCTAGGCTTCACTACCTATTGATTCAATCAATTATATCAAACCAATATCAAAACAAAAATTTCTTTACTAAATCTTCATTGCTTTATTCATTGAGTTGGACCTCTTTAAATAAGCCTCATTTGTTTACAAAAATCAACCCTCTTTCGATGTGCGACTAAACAAAAAGCAACAAAAATAAATATAATGTTTGAAACAAACATGGCCATCTAGACTCAATCTCAACCCTAAATGCTGACCCAAACGAAATCCAAATGGACTCAAATTAAAACTAAACACAACTATGGCACATGGACTAAACAGTTGTCCAGTAAAATTGAAATAAATAATGCCAAGCACATCTCAAAACTAAAAGCAAAGGTGGATCGATGCAATATGGCGGCGGCGACGCTAATAGGTGAGAAAAGAAGTCGGTATGATGCTCCCATCAAGAGGTCGTTATGCAAACTCCAGTTTACAAGGCTCTACATACAATTTTATAAACTCCGAAAGGAGCGATGGGTTTGGCTTTGAGAGAAATGGAGGTAAGAGATAACTGACGTAGGAGTGGATTATTGTACCTCCAATATTTTTGGAATTATTTCTAAATTTCAACTTTAGAGTTGAGACAACAAAGTTATCCTGACTGCAAGATTTTTCCCAAAAACACCTCGGGTTTGGAGGGGAGCTAACTTAGCTCTGTTCCCAAACAGGCACTTATGGGGCAAATTTGAAACTAAAAGGGATTCTAAAACCATGTCTGGACTTGTCTGAAGGGCTGAAAATAAACAACATATTGCACACGTTATATTATATCACTTTAGCTTCTTTGGGATTGTCCTCTTGCTGGACTCTCTCCTTTAAAAATGCTAGATTGATCTCCATATCATTTTTTGGACGCTTGTAGCAAAATCAACCACATTTTTGCTGCTTTGTATTCATTGATTAACTATTGCATCTTCTTGGAATATTGGGTAATGATTTCCTTGGTGGTTCTCGCTTTGAAAAAGTTTCCTATTTTTCAAGCAATTCCATGTTCATACCATCTCACTGGGTTAAGTTTTCTGGAGGAATTTGGTTGGGAAAAAATCAATTTCATTAAAGTAAATAAATAAATGATGGATGAGAGTTCTTCCCTTCAAATTGATTGTTAGTTAGCTCTTCATGAATTTTTTTTACTCCAGAACTGTTTTTGTTGAGGCCATTAGAATTGCAAATTTCTTTCAAACTTTCTTTTATTACTTTTCAGTCTTGGAAGATCAGTCTTAATTTCTCATTTCATAATCCTTCTGAGAGGCGACAATTCTAGTGTTTCTTTTTCATTAATGTGCAATCATCAAAGATTGGTGATGACTTTCCATAAATTTCTGTCAGGAGATCTTTCTCTCGGATACACTATGTAAAGGATTAGCACGTAATATGGGTTTTGCAGGAGACTAGTGAACATTAAATGGCTGGTGTGGTAGGATTCAACATCTCTGAGTCAATATCAAAATTATTTGTTTTGAGAGTCGCACAAAGTGTGGGCTTTTAGAAAAAAGTTTGCTTTTCATCCAGATACAACCTTCACATTGCAGCTTGATTCACCAGAATCACCACTTGATGGTGATGATGATTTTGACATATTCATAAGTTGCTGAACTCACATTTTTTGCTAGATGTTTTTGGCAGTTTGCACAAGATTGATTTCCTTTTAACAAGACATCTCTTGTTGAGTGGCTGATATACCTTTGTTAATTGTTTGGCGTCCTTACTGTTACAAAAGCACTGCCCTGCAAGAGAGCTTAATGTTGTAAAATGATCAAAAGATCCATTCAATACCATTATTACCTTTGTCTTGTGAGATGGGCTACTGCAGGCAAGGTTCTAAAAAGTGGTTTTAGTACGCGTATGGTCCAGGAGCGAATAAAGCTTAAACGATGTAAACGCATTAAATGGTTTTCAGGTTTTATTAATATTTTAATATATAATAATATTATATTACTTAAACATTAAAAAATGATTTAAATGAGCCTAAGCTCAAAATCCCAGCCTAAGCCCAAGCCTAACTCTTTTTTTCCTTCAAATGAACACGAGCCCAAAAGGCCAACTCAAAAGCCGAACACGAGCCCAAAAGGCAACCTATATTCTCTCTTTCTACTCCTCTCTCTAGATATCTGATCAGAGATCGAGAGAGAAAAAGAGATTGAGAGAGATCGAGATCGGAGAGGAGATCTGGTGACTTCATAGAGGATCAGAGACGACGACTTCACAGAGTAGATCCAGCGGCGACGGACGAGATCCACCACCACAACGATGAGCAGAGAGAGATCGGTGATGACGGCGACGATCGGAGAGGAGATCAGTGACAACGACGACGACTTCGCAGTTAGGCTTTTGTCTCCCTGATTTCTCTTTCGCTTAATACGAGTGATTTTTGCATTTCGTCCACGTTTCGTCAAAGAAAATGTTTAAGCTGCCGCTTAAAATGAGTTTTAGAACACTGGATGCAGTAACTTATTAAGTTGGATGTGGGAGGTATATTCATGGCTCTTGGTTTAAATTCTTAACATCTATTTGTATTTTATTTTAATCAGATTAATAAAAGAAGAGATTTTTTTATTCACTATCATTTTTTTTGGAAATAGGAGTGGATTCTAAACTCTTATGGCATATTTGGTATGTGTGAATCCAAGATTCCCCTGTGGGTTCTAATGTTGGCGTAAGCCCATATTCTTGAGAATATTGGATTCTCATCGGCAATAAATTTTTCTCGTTTCGTGGGAATATAGTTCCCTCTGTGATAGGATGCGTATTCTATATACCACTGGATAGGAATTAACTTTTTTTTTTCCTTATCTTTCATCCATTGTCTTGTGTCACCACGACCATCACTGTCGTTGCCACCACCATTACTTATTGTCATACCATTAACGTCACCAGCCTGTTGCTGCCACAACAATATCCACATTCAGTGTTGCCATTGTTATCGTCAATCAGTATCACGACGACTGCTAGCACCACTGCCGTCGCCACTTTCACCATTGTTGCCGCCAATGCCATCATTGTCGTTGATGCCGCCGCTGCCATCGTTATCGCTTCATTGCCACCATTATGATTGCAGTGCTAACTTCCACTGTCACCATCACCATCGTCCATGCTACTACAATTGTTGCTACCACTGCCACCGCTGCTATTGCCACTACTACTGCCGCCTAGGGGTGCAGTCGGATGTGGATATCCGCATGTGAATCCGATAGCCATGAGAATTTAGATTTTTTTTTGTGCATCCGACGGATTCGGATGCAAATTCGGATAATCCGTTATTGGATATGGATACGGATGCGGATTGGGTTCTTCAAGTCGAATTCGGATATCCGCAAATATATTAATATATCCCATAATCCAAATACTCAAGTTTGTAACCCTATGCCTGCTCAAATTTGGAGACCTCAACAATGACGCTATAAAAATCCTCGCCAGGAATTTTTTAGTTTTTCGAAAAAGGGAAGAGAGAAATTAGCAGACGAGACGAGATCAATGTATCCCCAACTCAATGAAGTTTCTCAGCTCTTCGCTCGATTCAAGGCTGCCTTCACGAGGAACGATTTCAGCATGTGCACCAATCTCCTCTTACAACTCAAGGTACTTGCTTTCTTTCTAGATCTTGTCATAAATTTTTATAGTTTGTAGAAATTGGTTGTGGACCGATCTGTTGTGTTGGTTTATAGTTGTAGAGTCTGGAATCAACATGAAAACCATTGAGAAGTTTTTTCGTTCATTGTTAGGTTTTGGTATAAAAAATAAATTAAATTTGGAATTTTGATGCTGCTATCTTTTTCTTCTGAAGGAAGATGGGATTTTTCTATGGGTTCTGTAGTTGTTAGGGAGTACGTTGAAGAATTTGTTTGCAAAGTTGGGTGGAAGAGATTAGGGAATTTTGGATTTTAGGGTTTTTTCCGATGGTGTTTTGAGAGAAAGGGGTCTTGCACATGTCAGAGCGAGGAGAGATTTTTACGTTTTCCTAGAGTTTAAGGGTATAATTCAATAGATGAATCCATTAGCTGAGTCTGGGTTTTAGAGGGTTATTTAATTAATACTTTGGGTGCTTTTGTATTGATTGATATTTGGTGTTTTAAAGCCGCAATCAATGAGATAAAAAGTAATATAAGTGTATCCGTTTAATTTATCCGTAACCGTATCCGTTTTTGCATATCCGATTAGTATCCGCATCTGATCTGCTAATATATGATCTATATCCGATATCCGATTTTGGCGGATATAATTATAATTTTTTCACATCCGCCAATATCTGTATCCGTATTCGAAGGTTGAGTGCAGATACAAATATGGTAAAGACAATATTCTCTGTATCTGATCCGATCCGATTGCACCCGTACTGCTGCCTCCACCATTATTAGCACTGTCGTCACACCACCATAAGTAGCCGCCGCCGCCGTCGCGATCACCCTCATAAGTTGTCACTACCATCAATGTTGATGGTGCCGCCGTCGCCACATGCTACCACCACTGTTGTCGTTGTCGCACTATTACTATTCTTACAGTACAAGGTTAGTTTGAAAAAAAAAAAAATATGTTCATGAATGTCATATTCTTAGGAATCTTTTAATGTACCAAACACGACAATAGTTTATTGGTTATAATATTCAAATTATCCCAAATATGGTAGTCAACATTCTAGGGATTTAATGCCTGAGAATTAGACTCATGAGTGAAGAGAATATTGCATTCCGCGTACCAAATGCAACCTTAGATCATTTATGTAAGTTTTTACAAGTCTCCAACCTAGATGTATATAGAAAGACAAACAGGTCAAATTTTGAATCTATTAAGGGAAAACCTTCATGATGAAAGGATACTGCTATACTACCATGGAAACTATTGACCATTCACATGAACAGTAGTCGATTATACTGCTTTTGTCAATGGTGTCTTGGGTAGCGTTCAGGTACAACATCTTGTTATTTCGCTTTTTTGCTTTTGTCTAATTCCTTTATTCCCCCCTTTCAAATGAAATGAGATCTGCCCAGATCTTTTCCTCAGAACTGCTGATTAACCGAAAAGGCTTATTACTGTGACTTAAATAAGTCAAGAATATTATGCAATTGGTCACCTAAGGAAGTATCTATTGCAGCTAAACCCTTAAGGACAAAAACCGAAACAAGAAGAGCTCTGAAAAAATATCTATACTAAGATCTAATAGCTGTAACCAAGCGACTTGATGCAATCCCTTCTGGTCCTGCATTCGTACTCGAGTCTTTAATTTAGTCTGGAAGCACTGCAAATATGATGAATTTTCTTCTGATACCGGCGGTCTGTTCATATATTTGCAGGCTTTGCTCCATTTCATTTACTGGGATTCCCTACCTGACATGGAGGAGCTGACTGGTCTGAATGCAACATGGGCTTCCACATTAATGGCACAACATTTGCTTGCTGCTGCAGATCGATATGCATTGGAGAGGCTTCGGTTACTCTGTGAAGTGAAGCTATGTGATGGTGTTGCTATAAACACCGTCGCCACCACTTTAGCTTTGGCTGAACAGCATCAGTGCTATCAGCTTAAAGCTGTGTGTCTCAAATTTGTTGCGTTGCCTGAAAATCTTAGAGGTAATCTATGCCTCCTCCTTCAAAAGCATCCTGTTAGAGCTAATTTCGGATTTCACTTTTGATTGATCTGTTTTCTTCATTTATTTTGTTTATTGTTTCGAAAGGCCAGAGAAAATTTGTTTGTGACTCCATGATAGCTTCTCAATATTCAACTCTCCCCACTTTTTCAAAAAACCTTCTTAAACAATAATATGAACTGATTTTCCACCATTCTATCTTTTCATGCAAAACCTTCTTAGTAATAGTATTTGAGATCAGCAGGACACGTGCATGTACGCAAAAACGTAAGCATACAATGTATGTTCTCAATTATTGTGATCCATGTAGTGGCTGTTTTTTTGTTCTTTGGTTGTGGCCTAATTATGGGTTTATGGTGCTCAATTAGCAGAAGATTTACTAGCCCAACCTGACATTCTTGCTTCATGCACGTCTTTGTGAACAACTCATGTCATGATTTTTTATTTAACCTTTGAAATGCATGTATAGACTCTTCATATTTTCTCATACTTGAATTTGTGCATGGTGGTATGATAATTCCTTTGGAAAGTGCTGTCTTGCTTTTTCCTATGGAGAAACTTAGGCATCCTAGCAGGTACATAACCAGAACCTCGAAATCAAGCTTGATTCATGATATTGTGTATTCTTTTCTCCTAACCGGGGCCTTAGAAACCATATCCATAGTCATTAAGCTTTGTCTCAACAGCTCTCTGGTTCAATCTTATGAGTCCTGTTAAAGAATAGTATTAGAATTAGGAATATACTAATTGTAACAGTAGGAGTTTCCTATATTATGTTAGTGTAATTCTTATATATTCTCACATTGCCCTCATTAATAATATATACACAATTCAGTTTCTTCAATTGATTTAACATGATATTAGAGCAACCTAGATTCAAATACCATCGGACACACACATTTAAGAAATAAAAATGGATTAAAAAAGTGTATCGCTGCATAAAAGCTCAGGTTTCGGATGGACACTTGATCTTTGGGAGCATGTTAGAATAAAAAATATCACCGTAAACCCTCACGACAACGTCAGATTTTTTTTTGATGCAGTGGTAGGGACTTAAAACATGGTATTCATGTCACTGCTAAAAACTCATGCAAGAAAATTAATAATACTAATAAGTGTAATATCATAAGCCCCCTTCAGTTATTATTGGCTTTTGAGATAACCCTGTCAACTATAAACACAAGTAACCCCTTAACTATTTAAAATGTTATATGACTTTTTTTGGTATTGATAAGCATAAACAAGGGGGATATGCAAGTATCTTTTGTCCCTCTTTTTTTTTGTTATTTTAAAATGTCATGCCCCGCTTCCCAAAATACGCTAAAGTGGAGTCGGCGACGTATATACGCGAAGAAATTACCCCACCTATACACGCTAAGCGTAATGTAATCTGAACAAAGTATACCATCAACTATGGAAGCAATGAAGCTATTGCAATATGACATAACTTCTACACAAAGATAGCATTATTATATGAATAAATCAAATAGAACAACTACTGAGTCCAAGTTATAGAGAATCAATCGAACATGATAACAATAGTGATAAAAGCGTGAACAATACCAGGAATGGATGATCAAGAAAGGAACTCCGGACGACTCGTAATGCGGGTGATCTCCCCAAACATCTGATCAAAAAAATAGAATATACGTAGACTTGATATGCAAATCCAGGGGAGTCAGAAAACTCCCAATGAGTGTAAAATGAGGGAAGTGCACATGCGTATTATACTATTACGAAAATAAGATGTGTAGATCAACGGTAAGGAAAAATAGACTATAATAGTCATATATCAAGTCGGCTGTCTATCATAGCATGCGTATAACAAGTGTCTATCATAGTACATATCATAGTACATGTATATACATAACAAGTGAACACAGTCACAGTACATTAAGTACAACTTATTATTAATTATGTCAGTGAACTAATTGCCACATGCAGTAGACGCATCCATACTAAGCCTACTATACGTGCCAATCAGGGTCTTATGTTATTGAAATTGATCGGTTGGAGACATTGTCTATGTTTTAAGTAGGTCCCGCATACCCGGGACCACAATCTCAGTTTTCTGGCGCTGAACTAGACCGTACTGCTAGGTACTCAGTAACAGTAACTCACTTTAAACAGTGAAACAATAACAAATGGGATGCCAGTCATCTCCTGGGAACCCGCTGGAACCCTCAGTCGGCTGCGCAACCTGTATTCTAGGTCCACCCAAAAATAGATGCCGTCTCCTCCGTCACTTTCCCCAATCCCGACGTATGTTGTCCAATTTCATTATTATTTAATTTAACTTGAACCAATCAATATCCATGTTATTTGGATTACTGGGATAATACAGTGACAATAACGATAAACAATAACTGTGACAGTAACAATATGAACTATATAACTGTATAAACCGTAAAATAGTAGAACAGTACCATCGTGTTACAGTCTGACAATACTTTCTCGGTAGTTTGTCATTAACATGAAATACACTAATAATAGTCATGTACTAACATTGTAATATGCAGTCTCATCTATCTGTACTAATAAGATATATCGGTAACTAATCCATCAACTCATAATCCCATACAGTCATCGTAAACATCAAATATTAAGTTCGTATCAAAGTAATCCGGTACAGTAAATCACAAGCTCCATAGACCAACAATACACTTCTCTTTTCTACTAGTCTACTCTAATCCTTTATAATCAGTCTATCCATATCTCCAGAGACACTCCAAGTCCTAGCAAATTGATATAAAGACTCACCTATATCCAACCAATTCTCATACAATTCGATCAAGATCATAACTAAAGAGTGGAACATCCTCAAGCGACATGGAATCTAAAATATCTATATATTCAATATTCGACATCAATAAAATCATCAATCCTCAAATAAACTAATAAGTGAGTGAACCTAGAAATTCTTGCTTCTAATAACCCAAAATCAATATCATAATGCACATCGATATTTATAATACAATATTCACACGTATAATCAGAATCCAACCATCGTCAATCCCATCTAAACTATCATCAAATATGGAAGATCTGATTACATAAGAAATTCACACATTTAACTACTATCACGAACTAACCAACCTCAAGGCCAAATCGGATTACAGTCTAAATGTATCACCACTAGATCTGAATCACAACGTAAACAATTAAATAGTGACAAATGAAATACTAATACGTCAGTAACAAATGCCAAGTCCATGTATGTCTAGTATCAAGGATATATTGGATCCATTATCGACAAATATCTAGACTCTCGGTATAATAATACAAGTCTAATAAGCCACTACATATCTTTAGGATCTAATATTCCATCAATCTGATCTGTCTCAACATCGAGTCAAACTTTACTCCAATTATATCCATCAACAGATCCAAGTATCAAACTACTGAATAGCTAAATCGAAATTTCAGGTCAATAATTTATCGAATACATTCCCATCTTAAAATACAACCACTATGGTATAAATATCATCAAAGTGTACATGTACATAATCAGCAAAATGATACATGTAGAATATCAAGTATAACATATCAATTGTACAAAGCATTAAACATTATAACTACGCGACTATCGTGGTGTCATACCAGCATTTAATCCAATACAGTTTACATTTTCTAGATACTGTAAAATTATTTAAACAATTTAAAAATAGCCATTCATAAATAATTGATTGACACCATAGATTTCATTAAATAAGTGAACATTCAGATGAAATGATACAATAAAACACTCTAATAAATTAAACAAATAACCTACACTCACATGGAATGACGCGGATCCGAGTGCTAGTTGAAATGTGATGCATGTTGTGCTATGATTGGCCACGATATGGATTCGGGTCTCCACTGACGAACCGGTTTGGATCTCCAAGTCAGCATTCGTGTCTGGTCCATTCGAATACGTCGGGTTTAGATTGCACTAACAGGTCTTGCATGATCTAGAGAGACACATGGGGGAGAGAACGAGAGAAATATGTAGGGAGAAACAGATTGAGAGGGAGATATAGATACAGACGCACACATCATACATAGACAGAGGAATTAACACACACACACACACTTACACATACATACATGTACACACACGTGAACATAATATACGCACGCACACAATGCACAGAGGGGAGAGGGAGAGAAAATCACCCACAGGCACACGGAGAAACAGAGTTATGGAGAGAACACAAACCCACACAACATAATACACACATATATAGATAGAGAACCTGAGTGAGATGGCGCTCGTGGGTGGCGTTAGAGTGGAGCGTGGAGATGAACACGAGCTGGAGGGGCTGCTACTCGGAGTAGTCTCCGGCGATCTGCGGGTAGGGAGGAAGCACGACAATGGAGGTGATGGCATGGTGGGATGGTTGTGGCTGAGTGGTGCAGTCAGAGATGGTGATGGGTGAGGGTGGTTCCTAGTGGTGGTTGCTTGCACGGAGAGATGGGGCAGCGCATAACGGAGAAGACAGTGTGGCACGACGATGGCACATGACGACAGAGGTCAAAATGGCGGATCTCAGGGGAGATGAGAGAGGGTGGCTCGGGCGACTGCTGCGGGTGACGTTGGTTACATGAGGGGGAGAACGGAGGAGGCGATGATGGGTTCCGGCGTCTTGGGTGGAGCGTGATGATAGGTTCGCATGGGGGTTGGCTTGGTGGTGGCGGCGTTCTCGGTGATGACGACATCATGGGTGTTAGGGGGACGGTGGTGGGGATGTGAACGTGGGTTGTGGAGAAGAGAGGATGTGCTGTGGTGTTGATGTTGGCTGAGCGGTGATTGTCGCGTGTGCTGACACGATGGCGGAGAGGGTGGCGTGCGCTCGATCGGCGGAGAGTGGGTTATCGTGATGCGTGCAAGGGGTGGCGGCTGGGTTTGCAGGTGGGGGTTGGAGGATGATGGGTTGGGGTTTAGATTAGAGGGAGATTACAGAGTTAAATAGAATGAAAGTTGGTTTATGGGTTTTTTGGACTTCTGAATGGGTTTTGGAAAATTGAAAGAAAAGGAAGGGAAATCAAGAGAATTCGCTAGGTTTGTCCATATGTTTTGGCTAATTTTGATAATAAAAGGAAAGAGAAGAGAGAAGGAAAAGGAAGAGTGGGCTTGATTGAATGGGCCTAGGAAAAGAAAATAAATAATAATAACAACATTAATAATAATTACAATCAATAACAATTATCTATTAATAATAATTTAAAATAATTAATAATGATAATAGAGATTAATGGCAATTAGGAATAGTAACCCACACCAATGATAATTAACCTCTTAATATCAATTATGTAAATAAAATATTATAACTAGAATAAAAATTATGATAATAACTTGTAAAATTATTTAACCTCTTAATACAAGATTAAATAACTAGATATAAACAATAAGTTACAAGTTATACATAATAATGCTAAATCAAGTTAATTAATAATAATAAAATAATATGTAGAATTAGATAAATAGTTAAGAATATTAATGCTATATTATTAACTAGGGATATTATAGAAAACACCAATTTGTTTGCAGTTCTGTGAAACACTTGATGAGTTTCTAAATTAATAATTGAGGGGGCTCGTGTTGAGTTTAATAGTTGATGCAGGTTATCTAAAAAAAGATTGTTGGTGATTCAGAGATTGAGAGAGAGAGAGAACTATGATTCATAGCCTCCCCTCCATCCCTTATATAATAGTAATCAAGTACCAATCCTACTACAATTAAAAATTCTAATGGAGGCGTAATTCTAATTCTAATATATCTCTAAGACTCCCCTCAAGCTGGAGCATATATATCACGCATGCGCAGCTTGTACAAATAAAGTCAACCCGTGTTTTATCAAGTGGTTTGGTAAGAATATCTGCTAACTGGTGTCCTTGATGATATGTGCTTCACCATAATGATTCCTTCCTCGATCTTCTTACGAACTCTATGACAATCAACCTCAATGTGTTTGGTTTGCTCATGGTACACGAGATTTTCAGCAATGTGTATGCCTTATTATTACCATATAGTCTCATGGGACACTCTGGGGAGAATCCAATCTCTGTCAAGAAGTCCAGATTAGCTCTAATGTCACATTCGCCATCACCCTGTATTCTGACTTTGCACTGGATCGAGAGACTACACTCTGCTTCTTGCTCCTGTTGTTGACCTCCTAGAGAAAGAACACTCTGTCCAGTCTGCATCTGAGAAGCCTGCTAATCTGATATGTTCCTGATCTAAATAGAGAAGCCCTCTCCCTGAAGATTTCTTCAGATACCTCAAAATCCTTCTTACCGCCTTCAAGTGTGTAGTCCTTGGGGTTGATAAAAGCCGTCTAACTACACTGACAACGAATGTGATGTTTGGTCTGGTCACTGTCAGATAGTTTCGTTTTCGCACCAATCTCCTGTACCTTCCAACATCCTTAAGAAGCTCCTCCTGATCTAGTAGCAGCTTTGTGTTCACATCTATCTGAGAATCAATACTCTTGCCTCCTCGCATCCTAACATCCGAAGCATGTCGAGTACATACTTCTTTTGTGAAAAAAAGATGCCCTTCTTAGACCTGGCCATCTCAATACCTAAGAAGTATTTTAGGATCCAAGATCCTTAGTCTGAAAGTGCTTTTGCAAGTACTTCAGGTTGTCAATCTCTTTTGTGTCATCTTCTGTAATCATAATATCATCCATATAGATAACTAGCAAGATCCTCTTTCCGTCCTGTATCCGCCAAAACACAGCTCCGCCAAAACATGTAGCGGTCTTTGTCGCACGACAGAGACCAAACTCGTGAATCACTGATGCAAAGCAACCAAACTAGGCTCTCGGGGATTGTTTCAGAACGTAGAGTGGCTTCTTCAACTTGCACACCTTCGCACACTCCCTCTGAGCAATAAAGCCTAGTGGTTGCTCCATATAAATCACTTTATCAAGAATACCATTGAGAAATGCATTTTTATGTCCAACTGATGAAGTGGCCAGTGATATAGTGATATGTCGTTGCTAAGGACACGACGACCCGCAAAGTTGCCATCTTCGCTATCGGGGAGAGAGTATCTACATAGTCCAATCCATACACCTATGAATATCTTGCCTTTAGGTGAGACAGAGACCCATCTGGGTTTAACTTAACCGTGTAAACCCACTTGCATTCAACGATTTTCTTCCCTGGTAAGTGGAACCAACTCTCAAGTCCCATTCCGCTTTAAGGCCATCATCTCCTCAGCATCGCCTTAGTCCAACCTGAATTAGATAATGCTTTTGATACATTATTGGGAACCGAGTATGTGTCTAAGAAGAAATAAATGAACGAAAGGAGGACAACAAATGAGAATAAGAGCCAAATTTGAAAGGGGATGATGAGTACAACTACGTTCACCCTTTCGAAGTGCAATGGGAAGATCATTAATGGTAGAAGAGTTACGTAATTGTGCATTGACATTCTGGGTTGACTATTGCGCAGGACTTGGTACTGAGGCTGGCACTGGTACAGGAGCAGGAGTTGTACGACATGCATAGACTTGAAGTGGAACCTGAAGCCGAAGTGGGTCTTTACGAGTCTCATTTTCAGATGTTGACCCACCATATTGATTAATGTCTCTTGATAGAATAAATAATCATAGTCATCCTCTGATGCAACAGAAGAAGTAGATATGGAAATCTCAGGTTTAGACTTGAAAAAGATCACATCTGCAGACAAGATATATCGACTTATGGATGGGCAAAAACATTTATAACCCTTTTGAGTGCGAGAGTAGCCAAGAAAGATTCCTTTAAGAGACCAAGAATCGAGTTTTGACTTATGAGGACTATGATTATGGACAAAACAAATAGACCCAAAGATCTTTGAGGCAAAGAGAACAATAAATGTTGGGGTACGAACGAAACATGGGATCTTATTTTTCAACATAGATGGTGGCATGTGATTGATCAAGTAACAAGCAGTCAGAATGGCGTCACCCCAAAATTCTTTTAGTATATGTCTATAAAAGAGTAGAGTCTTGGCTATATCAAGTAGGTGTCTATTCTTACGTTATGCTATCCCAATTCTGCTGGGGAGTGTACACACAAAAAGATTGATGCAAAATTTCATTCTGTTCTAAAAACTGGCTGAAATTAGAATCTAAATATTCTTTAGCATTATTAGATTGCAAAACTTTAATGTCAGAGTTAATTTGATTCTTTATTTCAGAATAAAAAGTTTTAAAAGTAGAATATATCTTAGAACGAGATTTTAACAGATACAACCATGTGACTCGAAAATTATCATCCACAAAACTAACAAAATACCTAAAACTTAATTTTGATGTTACTTGACATGGACCCCATACATCTGAGTGAAATAAATCAAATTGTTTATCAACCCTTTTATTGAACCACTCGGGTAAAATACACAATGTTGCTTCCCTAGCTGACAAGACACTCTAAAAATGAAACCTGACCTAAAAAGGGAAAAAGAAGTTTTAATACAGGTAGAGAAGGGTGATCTAATCGACAGTGATAGTCAAATACTGAAGAAGTGTTGATGCAGGCCACTTGATCGGGCGCCAACTCTAGCTCATACAGTCTATTTCGCTCACGCCCTGTGCCAATCTCCTTTGTCCTAAGCTCCTAAAATACACAGCGATTGGGAAAGAATGTCACTGTACAATTTAAAGCCTTGGTAATCTTGATTACTGATAAAAGTTGAAAGAAAAATGAGGTAAATAGTGAACATATGATAAAGAAAGGGTAGAAGAGGTAGCAGCAGTGTCGACACCCTGAACAGGTGTGCGGGAGCCATCTACTGATACTACAAAGTTACAAGTAGGAGTAAAAGAGGACATCATACCTCTATTCTCGGTTATGTGATCAGTCAGCCATGAATCTATAATCCAAGTATGTGATGTAGACAATGTAAGACAAGAGAAAGGGGTACATGTCTGAGCTTGAGTGGCAGAGAAAGATGAAGGCTAAGCTTATGTGTTTTGTTATTGCCGACACATTTGGAACTGCTCAAATTGATGTCGTAACTCCTCGGCATCTTGAGAGGCCATATGTGCACCTCGTTGGTTTCCCCTAAGGAGGGGACACTGATACGTCGTATGGCCCGCTCTTTTCAGTAGTAACAGTAGACAACAGAGCCATCTCCTCGTCCGCTTCGAGCACCTCGCCGCCTCCTTGTCCTCCTCGAGCACCGAATCATCCACAAGTATAGCCTCCTCGTCCCATGGTCTGTCTCCCCTGAGTGGAGAGGGCAATCGATTTAAGGCTGCTGTAGTAGTATCAGGGGATACTGCTGGAACGACATTCTTCAGAAAGTGAAACGTCACCTGTAACGCGATAAAGAGCTTACATCAGAGCTACCCATAATATAAGGCATGTCTAAAAATAAACAGGATCCTACATCTGCTGTGCATTAGACGTGATTGGGAATATCTGACGAAGCTCCTCTGCGAGACGATTGAACGTGCCATAATGATCATCCATGGGCTTACCACCTTGCTTCATTTGTTACAACTCCTGAATAACGCCATACACCCTCTTGAAGTTGCGGCTTCCTATGTATAATTCTTGCAGAAAACACCACAACTCTTTTACTGTTTTGCAGTTAAGGACCAAGATCTTGAATCTTAGGCTCCATTGTGGTCAATATCTGATGCAACACGTTACCGTCCTCTAGTGTCCAACTGTCCGTTACTTGGAGTAGGAGGGTCCGCCAAAAGATGAGTACTCTTCCTTTGACTAGCCACATAAATCTTGATAACCCTTTTCCACTGTAGGTAATTATTTCTATCAACTTTTTGGTTTGTAATCCTGCTATAAGCTATATCAGAAATTCGTGTCTGAGCCATCATCTCACTGGGCTCTCCTGTCTTTGTTTTAGTTGAGTCGGCCATCATAAAACAGACAATTCGCAAGGAGCGCTCAAAATAGATGGAAAACAACCCAAAAAAGAAACAAAATTCCTCTAGAAAAATTCTAAAAAAATCATCGAAAAATACCTGAGTCAATCTGAGTCTTCAAGTCTTTGGGTCTGGTCTGATTGGGTGCAAACCCGCTTCTGAATTCAGTTTATAAACCCAAATCCAAGTCGATTTGAGATCTGATCTCGAGAAGTCTCAGTGGCGACAGTGGAGCTCTAGCGACCTCCGATGAGTGTCGAAGTCTTTGGCGAGCGATGACGAGTGGATCAGGACTCGGCAAGGGATGGCGGCGACAGCGGAGACCTAGCGACGAAGATCGTGGTCGCTAACATCTTCGACGAGTGTTGAAGTGTCCGGTGGGATTTGAGGCCTTGGGAAGGGATGGTGACGTCGTGGGGAAGTTGAGATTTGTGAAGACGAAGATATGTGAAGACGAAGTCGTGACGTAGCTTTGTTTGGGTCTGGGTTGTTGATGACGAAGATCTGTGAAGACGAAGAAGATGGTGAAGATCTGATGAGGAAGGTGGTTGAGCAGCGCCGACAATGAATTTTTTTTTTTTTGGTGAGGAGATTAGTGATTTAGAATTTTGGCTCTAATACCATGTTGTTGGTGACTCAGAGATAGAGACTATGATTTATAGCCTCCCCTCCGTACTCTATGTAATAGTAATCAAATACAAATTCTAATACAATTAAGAATTCTAATGGAGGTATAATTCTAGTTCTGATATATCTCTAACAGATTATAAATGAAGACTTAGTAATTTACCTTAGTATTAATAAGTGCCTTTCCAAATCTGTATCTTGATTTGGGTTTTCCCTTTACTATTCTCTAGCCCCTAAACATAAATAGTAGTGCCTCTGTGGACTGGGCCAACTTAGCTCCACACTGATATAAGAATGTACCATCCTAACCAGTTCTATGTCACCTTGATTTCAAGTGTGCAAATTTCTACACTCTCCTGGGTGCTCGTTTGTCACTATACCATTCATTGTGCTTCAGAACACATCATCTTTTTTTTCTTTATCATTTCTTCTACACAGATCTCTTCTCAACTCCCTTTATTATTATCCATCATTTGGACCATAGGTTGCCCCCCCCCCCCCCCCCCCCCCCCCCCCCCCCCCCCCCCCCCCCCCCCGCGCGCCTCCCTCTTTTTAAACAAAGGTAGTACCTGGTCTTGAACCTAGACATCCCATAACCCAACCCCGTGCTTTTACCAGCAAGTCAACTTGTTTTTTTGCTGACTTTTTGTTAAATAAGATATTTCTGCTTTCGTTAAAATTGTAACATTCCGTATACAGTACAAAGAAAAAAGAAATAAAACTTAGACCAACTTATTGACCAAAACAACTAACCAGAGACCAGATGGAATGCTAGATGTCGTCCAGTATATTTGTTCTCTTCTCGCCATGTCTGTCTGATTTCATCAGTGTATGCTATTTCCTTTAATTTAATCTCTTGTTGTCTTCTATTATGATTTACCTTATTACCTCTTTCTTTCTTAGTCTTCTCTTGCTGCCTTTATCATTCAATTGTAACAGCTATAACTGCAAAATCAACAGTAGCAATCATGAATTGACAGACTAATCATTTTCCAATAAAAGAAGTTATATAGTTCTTTGATCCATGCTTATGATATAGCACTGGCCACATTGACATTATCACTGGACAACATCACAATAGGGAAGAGAAACGGACATTTTTCTATGAGTAGTAACTCTTGGGCTGGATACTATCATCTAACCTCATCATAGTTAAACTGCCTTGTACTGGTATGATTAAGCCCATATACAATTTGGTAAGGCAACTACATGACAAATTTTCAACTAAATTACTACCGGAGATGTCACTGTAAACCATAAAAATGATCAACTAAATTCGATAACGCTGACTCTCTAGTTCTGCTTTTAAATCTTTGCTGTACTTGTTGAGCCTCAATTTCAAGTTCTGATATATTAGTATTCAGTTCCAATTTGAGCTTAGACAAAGTCTCAGAGAAAGGAAGAGTAGGTACAGGAAAAGAAGAGATGTTCCCTTCTTTCAGCAGCATTATCACACAATACACAACCATTTCCTTGTATAATTTGGATGTCTCCAACCTGGTTCTAGTTAGTATCCTGTCATGAATAGCTCTTAGGGTGCATAGTAACATTTAGGGCTAGAATAGGAATTCCAAATTAATGAGTAGAGTGGAAATTGTGCCTAATGCTCCCTCACTACCTCCCAAGCAGAGTTGAAGCTAAATTCTCCCTTGCTATTAGCAGCTGTCCTGCCATGTATCCTCACCCTCATTAATCTGAATATTGAGAACCTGTGTCCATATATCAACAAAAGCGGGAAGAGTGCACACCTATTGAGCATCAATGATTAATTTATTCAGAGTCCAGTGAACTTCTGATGATGATAAGTTTTGTACACCAAGCATGTCAATATGCCTTGACCATGGATCCAACGGTCATGCCATAGTGAACTTTGCCTGAACCTATTTTCTTGTGCATGTGTAACATGGCAGTGTTTCTGATACCTGTCAGGAATTTTCAAGTTCCAGAATCCATGAGTGATACTGGCGCATCCCAAATAGAGTGATGCTTAACATAATTGTATTTCATCCACGAAGCCCATAAAGAATCAGAAGTGTAACATCTCCAAATAAGCTTCAATTCTGCTGCCTTGCATATATCTGAGAGTCTTCTGATACCTGCTCCCTCCTCAAGCCAACTCCAAGCATGTACCTTACTCTTCCATAAGAATCTAGCAGCCATAGTTTCCAACTCCCTACAAACTGAGGCAGCACATTTGTAAGCTTGATACCAGTATGCCAGTGTATTGTAAATAGCAGTTTTGATTCGTTCCAATCTGCCAGGAAAAGAAAGTATTTTGCTCTGCCATCCCTCCATCTTAGTCCTGCACTTGTCAATTAAAACTGAGTAGCCGCTGGCCTTCAAGTAGTTAATTGACAGGGGAATGCCTGGATACTTTACAGGTAGACTACCTTTAGATATCCCAAGTTAGTATATCAATTCCTGATGATCCTTACAACCTTTGCTATAGAAAGCTTGGCTTTTGCCTTTGTTAATGGCAAGACCTATGTTGAGTTCCAATTCTTCAAATAGATCTGATAACTTGTTGAACGATCTTTTGCTAGCTTTTCCGAAGATTAAGATGTCATCTGCGGAAAGCAAATGAGAGACATTAACTTGTGGACAGGAGAAATCATCACTCAAGCCAAAGCTAGATCCATCTTAATAGACCAGAATTCCATGATTAGAACAAAAATATAGGGGAACAATGGATCTCTTTGTCTGATATCCTATTAGAGTTAAAATATCCACTAGGGCTGCCATTAATTATCACTGAGAAAGTTCGAGATGAGATGCATTAAGAAATCCAATGAATCCATTGAGGATGGAAGTTGAGGCATTGCATCATGAAGTAGACAAACTCTCTATTCACTGAGTCAAAGGCTTTCTGAAGATCAACCTTGATGCTTGACCTGGCCACATTCTCTCTCTTGAGATCTCTGATCATCTTTATGTGCTAGGAGAGTGCAATCAGAAATTTGTATTCCTTTTAGAAATGCACATTGATTAGGTGATATGAGCTCTCCAATGATAAGTTGCAATCTGTTGCTCAAGAGTTTAGAGATTACTTTGTATAATACATTGCAACATGAAAATGGCCTGAAATCACTTAATAGAGAGGCATTAGTAATCTTTGGGATGAAGGCGAGGAAGGTGTGGTTTACCTCTTTAAGCAATCTACCATGTACAAAGAAGTGTTTAAGTGCTCTTGTAACTTCAGCACCTATAGAAAACCAATTATTTTTGTAGAAACAAGCATTGAAACCATCTGGTCCTCTGGGGCTTTCTGGGGATTAATCTGAAACATTGCTTTTTTGATTTCAACTGATGTCACCTCCTTGGTCAGCCATTGTCTAGCTTCAAGAGTAAGTTTCTTCTTCACTATCAGTTTAGGAAAAACATTCCGGTAGTGATCTTGATTAAAGAGTTTGTTGTAGTCCTCTGGAGCTGCTGTCCTTGTAGAGTTCATGTCAGAAATTGCCTCACCATCAACTGAGATTAGATTTTTTGATTGAGTTTCTAGCCTGTCTTGCCTTGATAGCTGAATAGAAGAACATTGAGTTCTTATCCCCTGCTTTTTTGCCTGTATTCCTCTTCTTGTAACTTCAACCATTTCTTCAATTCTGTCATCAATTTGAGTTCTTCTCCATGTACATTGATGCGTTTGGTAGGGCTTTGCTGGAGTGGTAAGTATCCAGTTCTCTTCTTATATGACTGCTTTTGCTAGCTGTACTAGATATGTCAGTTTTGACCCATTGTTTCAATTCAGCCTCGACAATTTTCAGCTTTTGAATGACCTGGAATAAACAGCTATCTCATATGTATGCATTTATTTATTTATTTATTTATTTTGAAAAGTTAAGTCTTCATTTATATTCATATCCTAATCCGCATTCCCATTTTCTACCCAAGCTTGAGGAGAGGGGAGAGGACCATAGCCGTCACCCAGTCTTAAGCCCAAACAAGAATGAGTCCACTTCATAGGATATCACAAATAACAAGTCCAATACATTTCCTGATTACATATTTCCTCCATATATGGGTCTGATACTCAGATAGATACCCTTACAACTCATGTCAGCGTTCCATCCTATTACAAGGAGCATTGCAAGTGCATAGTAATTTGCAATTACAAGTGTTGAATCTCCTGGCTGATACTTGGATGATATGGTTGCTACTGCTCCAGCAGCTGCTGCTTCTGATGGATTGACCTGACTCTGTTGCTGCTGCTGTAACTGGATTGCTCCTACTGCTGCACTCATAGCATTACAGGCTGTAATTGGCTACTGCTGATGCTGCAGACCTTACAGTCTGATACGCTGATACGCAGCACATGACAGAAATTGGTTTCTGCTGCTGCTGCTGGAGGAACTGATACCCTCACAGAAAAGTGCTGCTGTAACTGGGTTGTTCCTGCAGCTGGCTGCTGCTGGCTGTTTCTACAGTCTGATACTTTTATACCCAGCACATGACAGAAATTGGTTTCTGCTGCTGCTGGAGGAACTGATAACCTGGCAGAATTGGGCTGTTCCTGCAGCTTGCTGCTTCTATCTGTTGCTGCTGCTGCTGCTGCTGCTGCTGCTCTACCATGGCACTGCTGTTGCTGCTACTGTTGAGCTGCCAACACATCCCAGTTGGCAAAGACATCATGGCTGCTATTCATTTATTGCAGCAACTGACATCCTTGTTTCAATATTTGAATATCAGCTTTCGGAAGTGCAAACCTCTGAACTTTGCTAGTCTCCTCATCAAAGACTGAAATTTCTCTCTTTTCACATATGCCATATTGCTCCAGCTAATATTAATTTAGCAAGCGCCGACAGCTTAGCTCTGGACTTGATCTGGTTTCAACCTGCATTGAATCAACTGTAGGCTGCAAGTCAAGTTTCAGTTTACAGAGGCTTCATATGTGGAATAAGGACATTCAAAGTATAAGTGAGCAGCAGATTCAGGCATCTCATGACACAACAAGCATACATTAGCATCTAACACCCCAAAAGTGAGTAGTTTATCTTGAGTTAGCAACTTCCCATACAAGACTCTTAACAAGCACACAACCATTTTGGGACAATAGGCTGGATACCAAATAAGAGGGAGCCACTTACAGGGTTGGCATGGGGTCCTCACAGAATTCCAGGCCGAGGCAAAGCTGAACACCCATTTGCACAACCTGTCCATGTCCAGCTATCAATAGCATGTGCATTTATATCTGTTTCCTAAATAGACTGCCAGATTGGTGATAAACCTGGCAATGAGAGATGTCACTGGCCATTGCGGATGATGTGAGACACCTTGAAATTCTCCCTTGAATCACTAATGACTATTCCCAACAGTTCTACAATCCTACCTTCTTCTAGCCATGGATCAAACCATAAAGTAGACTGCCCATTGCCTATTCTTCTCCTCATGTGAGTTTGAGCTGAAGCTCTTTGTGCTGCAATAAATTTTTAAGTGTCCGAATTAGAATCAAGTAGAGGAAGTGCTTCCCAAAAATTGTTGCCTTTAACATATGTCCTCTTCATCCATGAAGTCAGTGGAGCAGCATCTTTATACAATCTTGATCCCCGCAGTGGTACACAGATCACCAATTCTAATTTCCACCCTCCTTCGGGATACAGAGCTTCTCCCATGCCCAAGCTGCCATCTTGTTTCTCTAGAGAAAGAGCATAGCCTTTCCAAGGTTCTGATCACTGATTTTGGGAATTGAATGCCTGCACGCAATATTGAATTGTACCAACAATGACAGATTTGATAAGTTCAATTCTGCCAGAGTAGGAAAGTGTCTTTGCCATCCATCCATCTACTTTTTCCCTACACCTGTCAATTAACCCCGCATACTGTCTAGCTTACAAATAGTTGATTGACAAGGGTATCCCAATATACTTCATTGGCAGCTTACCTTCTGTCACCCCAGCAGCTTGCACTAGAGTTGCCTTGTTAGGGCAGCTCTCGCTGAAAAAGATCTTGCTTTTGTCTCTGTTAATGAGCAAACCAGTGTTCTTGGCTAGAAAACATGGATGGAAGTAATACGATAAAGATATAGAGGCTAAATCTTAGTTGAGGAATATTGCTTGATAGGAATGAGTGGAGAAAGCTGATCCATGTGCCCGATCTGGCGTAATTCTCTTTTGGTTCATGTAGCCTACCCCAATTACTTGGGACAAATGGCTTAGTTGTTGTTGTTGTATGGTACTGAGCCATTGGTGAAGATCAATAAATTATCTGCAAATAAGAGGTGTGAGACAAACCCATCAGTCCCTCTTTTCATAGCTTTCACCTTTCCTGCAGCCAAACTCAATTCCATGTGAATACTAAAGAATTCCACAACAATGACAAAAATATAAGGGGGGAGACAATCTCCTTGTCTTATGCCTCTGCTACTGGAGAAAAAACCCTGCAGGACTTTCATTAATCAGCACTGAGAATGATGGAGATGATAAGCATTCTCTGATCCAGACAATTCATGTATGAGGAAAGCCCATGCATTGCAGTATAAAGTAGACAAACTCTCTATTTACCCTGTCAAAGGCCTTAGATCTACCTTAATATAAGCCCTAGCTCCGATCTTCTTGAAGTCTCACCAATTCTTGAGCTAGGAGATTGCAATCAGTAATGTACCTGCCAGCAAGGAAAGCACATTGATCTGAAACCAACTTTCCAACTGCCATCTTTAGTCTATTGCTCAACACCTTAGAGATAAATTTGTAAAGCAAGTTGCAGCTAGATATAGTCATGTAATCAGACAAAGAAGTAGCATTAGTACTCTTAGGAATCATGGTAACAAAAGTATGATTGACCTCGTTGAAAGTTTTTCAGTCTGGAAAAATTATTGGACTGCTTTGATGATATCAGAACCTACAATGGACCAATTCTTTTGAAAGAAATTGACGTTGTATCCATCAGGGTCTGGGGATATATCAGGATTAAACTGAAACACTGCCTTCTTTAGTTCTCTATCAGGTACAAGACTTGTGAATAATATAAAACCTTAGAAGACTTAGTTTATTAGAGAGATCTCACACTGCCTTCTTTACTTCTCTATCAGATACAAGACTTGTGAAGAATATAAAACCTTAGAAGACTTAGTTTATTAGAGAGATCTCATCTCAATATATAGAGATTATAAACGGATATTGGGTTATGGGTAATGTAAATCCAATAGACCAATTACGTTATTATCTATCTAAATTAACACTCTCCCTCAAGCTGGAGCATAGATATCTAACATGTTCAACTAGTTACAAAAATTAGAAAACATCTGAGGTAAGACAGCTTTGATAAGGTCCGCTAGCTGCATCGAAGGTGTGAACCAGAAAACAAGCACCTTCTTGGTCCACGCATCTCTGACAAAATAACAATCAACCTCAATATGCTTGGTCCTCTCATGGAATATAGGATTTCGGGCACTGTAGATAATATACTGGTTATCACTATGCATAGGCATGAATTCAGGCTGTTTAAAATCAATCTCCATCAGTAGATTGTTTAGCCAGATCATCTCACATGCAGTGTGAGCCATAGCTCTATACTCAGCTTCTACACTTGAGCGAGATATTACATCTTATTTTTTGCTCTTCCAAGTCACAAGATTTTCTCGAACAAAAGTACAATACTCAGTAGTAGGCTTCCTATCTTCTATGTCACCATCATACCTGAAACAGAGTATCCAGAGACGTGTACATGTCCATACTTATATACTAGGCCTTTCCCTGGACAACTCTTGATATAAGCCAAAATTCTTAGTGCAGCTAATCAATGAGCCTCCTAGGTTCATGCATGAACCTACTTAGTACACCAACAGTAAATGGTATATCTGCTTTAGTAACCGTTAGATAAATCAACTTCTCAATCAATCTCTTATACCTTCCTGGATCAAGTGGGTGACTGTTATCAAACCACTAGTCCACATTGGCTTTCATTAGAGTGCTAACAGGCTTGAACCCCAAAAGTCCTGTCTTCTCGAAAAGATCCAGAGCATACTTTCGTTGAGAAAAATATACTATGTTTTTGATGCACAATTTCAATTCTTAGAAAGTATTTAGGTCTCATGTCTTTGGTCACAAAATGACGCTTAAGATACTCCTTTGTCTCCAGTAGCCCTCCAAGATCACTGCCAGTTAGCAAAATGTCATCAATATACACCATCAGAACTACATACCAGACTTTGTGCACCGAATAAAGATAGTGTGATCTAAGTGATATCGGTGAAACCAATGTCAGAGATGGTAATACTGAAATTTTCAAACCACGCATTTGGACTCTGCTTGAGACCATATACAACTTTTTTTAGATGATAGACTTTATTCTCCCCTTGAGCAACATAACCTGGTGGTTGCTCCATATATTGAGATGAGATAAGATCTCTCTAATAAACTAAGTCTTCTAGGGTTTTATATTTTTCACATGGTATCAGAGTATGAAAACCCCTAGTCGTCATCTTCTCTTCACTCTTTCCTTTTCTCAGATCTCCGGCCATCTCTAGGCTCAGCCGAGCCCTGTAAGATCCACCAGGACCTTCCAAAGGACCATCCAACCCTCTCCAGACTAAATCGAGTCTTTGCAAGGCTCTGTCGAGCCTTCCAAAAGCCCTGCAAGGGTTGTTGCTATCTTACGAGTCCTTCAATGACCAGATTGGCCTCTGCTGAGCCTTCATAGGCTATTACTAAGCCTTACTGCTTTATGAAACATCAACCATGCTCTCCGATGATGTTTATGATTTGGTCTTACTCTTTCTTTTGTCTAATCTGACTTTTTTTAACGCTATTGTGATACTAGTAATTCTCCTTGATTGGTTGCAATGTCAGATGATATGAGTTCTTCCTCCACTATAATTCCTTCAATGATCGCTGAGATTTATGTACCCAAGACAGTTTTGGAAACTACAGTGAGTTGAATGGCTCACTACTTTTTATGGGCCCAGGCATTCTGCATATTTATTGGTACTCAGAACAAGCTGGCTCATCTATTACAGTTTTCATTGGCTGTAACAGATCCCATTTATGTGACCTGGCTTACTAGAGATTATTCTGTTATGATATGACAACTCAACAGTTTGGAGGAGAAGATTAGTGACAGTGCCATGTTTCTAACTACTGCCAAGGAGATTGGGATACCTTGAAGATGCTTTGTGGTAATGAGAAAAATCCTTCGAGGGTATTTGAAATCTACGAGTGTTTGTTTGAGAGCAAAACAGGGAGATAAGTCTATGGCCGAGTTTTATGAAGAACTCAAGGGTCTGATTGATGAGTTGGAGATGTATCAACTTGTTGTAGCCGATGCAGCAACACTGAGAGGGTATCGTCGGGATCTTACAGTGTCGAAATTTCTGTCCGCCTTAAGTCTTACATTTAGATCCCAGATTTGCGGTCAGATACTAGGAGGAGATAGTATTCTCATGTTAACTGCCACTTTCTCCTTTGTCATGTGTGTTTCTATTGGAGCTGATGTATCTTCTGCATCATCGATAGATTAGTCTGCCATGTACTCTGGACGTGGTAGAGGTCGTGGTGGCGGATACGATTTTGGAGGAGGATGTGGCTTATTTGGCGCGGGACGCAATTTTCCTGGTGAACGATTGAATGCGTCTGATAAGGGATCTAGGCACTGTACACACTGTGGTCAGAATAACCATATCTCTGAGAAGTGTTGGACGAAATTTAGTCTACCCTAGTGGTCACAACTAGCTGATTCTGATCCTCATGCCCCATGTGATACTTAGACTTCTTCCTATTCATCCTGGTTCATTTGGTTCTTCACTGTTATACTATCGCAGGAGGAATATGATCGACTATGTCACCTAGAGTTTTCTCAAAATGGTCATTCAATAACGCATGCATTCTCTTCAGGTATGCATGCCTATACCGTCTCTCCTCAAAAGTCCTGAATTTGACTTAGGATCCTCATCCCACATGAGAACGTATTAAAAAAATTATGTTAGTAAGCCTGTCAAATACCTATCCTTTTATCAAAATTGCCGATTGGTCCCATTCACCTGTATTGGGCAATGAGGTTGTTCATGCTATTCCATCTTTAACTCTTACTAGTGTCTTATATGTTCAAAAATTTCCTATCAGCCTCTTATCTATCAGTCAATTTATAAAACATGAGATGCTGCAAAATTACCTTTATCCCTCTCAGTGTCTTTCAGAACCTGCTAACTAGGAGGAGGATTTGTTCGGGGCGTGAACGAGGAGGCATGTATTATTTTGATGACCAAGTGATCCCACTGGTTTGGTTGCAGATCAACCTAATCTTGTTCTACTCTGACATTGGCACTTGGGTCATCCTTCAGTGCAAAAGCTTAAATCTGTCGTTCCTGTTGCGTGTTCTATTTCTTCTTTAGAATGTGAGTTTTGTGAGTTAGGTAAGCATCATCGTGCTACCTATCCAAGTCGAGTCACTAGTCATAGTAGATCTCCTTTTGAGTTAGGCAACTATGATGTTTGGGGTCCCAGTCTGTCCTTTCAACTAATTTTTTAGATATTTTTTGCTCTTTGTTCATGACTTCTCTCGCATGACTTGGTTGTACTTATTAAAAGAGAGGTCAAAAGTTTTTAATGTCAATGAACTCTTTAATGAAACAAAAAATTTCTACTTCTATTCGTGTGCTTCAGACTGACAATGCCTTAGAGTATGTTAAAATGGTGTGTCTATCTTCTGTTTGAAAAATGGGATTATTCACCAGACATCCTACTCTCATACATCCCAATAAAATGGAGTTGCTGACCGCAAACATAGGCATATTCTGGATGTTGCTAAACCATAATGTTTCATATACATGTTACCAAATATTTATGATCCGACTCTGTGTTAAGTGCTTGTCATCTGATTAATAGGATGACCTCATCTGTCTTTGGTGGAAAAATTTCATTCTCTTGTCTCCTCCCTCACAAAAGTGTCTTCTCCATGAGTCCACAGGTTGGTTATGCTTGTTTTGTCTAGGACTTATTTCCTGGTTTAGACAAATTGTCTCCTAGATCTATCAAATGTGACTTTGTTGGATATTCTCGAACTCAAAAAAGATATCGATGTTACAATTCTTATACCAGAAAGTATTGTGTCTGTCGACTTCATGTTCTTTGAGTCTGTTCTATATTTTTCTCTACTGGTTTCTGGTACCGTATCTGCGTCTGTTCCTCTTCCACTGTCTATGTCTTTGTCCGAACCTGCTTCTGCCAATCCTTCATCAGTACCACCTGGAGACACTTCAGAGCCACAGGCATCAACACCAGTACGGGAGCCAGTTAAGGATTTCTGAATCATACACTCATTGCAAAAAGTCCCTGCCTCTTAATCAGTTCCGGTCAATCCCTCTATGGTAGACGGTTCTCCTATTCAACCACTAGCACCTCCCTCTGATTTTGATGTTCCCATCGTCCCTTCGAAAAGGTAAGGGGTATTGTACTGATCATCCTATTTCAAATTTTGTTTCCTATGATCATCTTAATCCACAGTTTCGTCAGTTTGCTCTGATACCATGTGAAGAATATATAACCCTAGAAGACTTAGTTTATTAGAGATAACTCATCTCTAGATATAGATACAAATGAGTATTGAGTTATGGGTAATGTAAACCCAATAACTCAATTACCTTATTATTTATCTAAACTAACACGTCTGATTAGCCAAGCACCAGCCTTCAGAGTGATTTTTTTCTTGACAACTAGCCTAGGAAACTCTGGCAGATAATCAGTGTGATTGAACAACTTTGTAGAATGGTGGAGCTTCCTCTCTCAACTCTAAGATATTAACATGGGAGTTCTGCACTAGTGATGCGTTAAGAGAGATGGTTCATGTAATTTATGATTTTGTAAGCTGCATGGAAGAACTTTAATTTTCTGTTACCTAGTTTCAACCAAGATTCCTTGCATTTCTGCCTTCTCTCTTCCTCCTCCAGTGATAACCATCTACCCAACTCTTTCTGTACTCTAGCTTCCTCGTGCTGATGACCTATATGATGAGGGTCTTGGGACAAATTAGCAGGGACATCTTTCAGCTGATCTCGAAGAGAAGTGATATTCTATTTAATTGAAATGTCATTGCTTTGAGCCATTCCTTAATGCTTGATTTGAGCTTCTTGAGTTTCATAACCACTTGATACACAGTATGACCTACAATGTGTGTCCCAACATTCTTCACTAGATTCTAAAATCTTCAGAACTTTGTCAGTAGTTGAAGTATTTAAATGATTAGGCCATCTGTAGGTGACACGTAGCAAATGTAAAAGCATAGGCGAGTGATACCTGGTAGAGGGGGGAAGATATTCATAATAGGACCCTGGCAGCACATTAATCCAAACATCATTAGCAAGCACTCTGTCAAGCCTCTGTGTAATTCTTCTAGCTCCTTGGGATTTGTTGTTCCATGTCCATGTGCCACATGTACTCCTAGTATCTGATAATGTACAAGAATTCATACATTCATTGAAATCCTGAACTGAGTGAAGGGGAGAGCTTCCCCCCAACTTTTTCAGTGGAAAATCTTACAGTGTTGAGGTCACCCAGTGCACACAAAGGAATATTTCCAAACTGCTTGGAGATGATACATAGCTGTTGTCATAACTCCATTCTCTCACTTCTCCGATTTGATGCCTACACAAGTGTAAGAAGAAGACCACCGTAATTTCTAACCTTGCAAGTAATTTGTTGCTTGGAGCTACAACATACTTGACAATCCCAGACCCATGTATCCCAGAACAACCAAATTCTACCATTAGCAGAGTGCTCATAGTTATTTATGGCGTCCCAACCTCCATGAATGCAATTAAGGATTTTATAACTCTTGTGAACTCTTAACTTTAGTTTCCACTAAACCAACCAAGCTAAGGCTCAATTTATGTAGATGACTCTTGAGATGATGCCTCCTTTCTTTCCTATTTAACCCTCTCACATTCCAGGTAAAGATGGACATTATTTAAGATGTGAAGTTTCCTTACTAGACCTAAGAAGCCTTCCGGGGGGTTCAGGTATCTGCTTAGATTTTTTTTAAATGTTACTTTTCCTTTAGCCTTTGCAAGCTCTATCTGGCAATCTGGATTGTCCACCACAACTTGGGCTGGCAATGGTTCATCTTCATCAGAGTTGTCCATTCTGGATGTACAGTTGTCCCTGGTTGCTCTCTTCCCTCAGAACCTTGTTTGTTTGCATTGACCTATCTCCCCTCCTGGACACTTGCAACTTTTGCAGCCTTTGCTTTCAACCTGATGAGCTCTGAAACTTGTGTCAATATGATCCTGTACAGTCTCTGCAGCTGGGTACTGATCTGCTAGTGTAACTGATCTGCTGGGTACAGCTGGGTACTGATCTGTTGGTGCTGTAATTGATCTGGGTACTGTTGGGCTGATATGTTGATATGCTGACAAAGCATGCTGGTATTTTCACCTGCAGGGACCATAACAGTCTCCTCATATCCAGCTGAGTTTGCATTTCCATCCTCTCTTCCCACGGATCCTGCTATGTAAGAGTGCATTTTCTCCCCTCCAGGACCCTTGCAGCCTTGGCAGTTCCTTCTCCAACAGACTGATCTCCAAACTGATGCGCATTCTGGCACTGCACATTGGAGCATGGAAGGTCTGATATTCTGATATGGTTTCCCCATCCTCTGCAGAGGACATCACAGTCTCCTCATGCCTATATGTGTGTGCCTCATCGTCTGATTGTGTAATCTCCCCAGAATCATCACAAGCTGAATTTCCATCAACTGCTCTCTGAGTGTCATAAGTTGTACCCTTGCCTTTGTCTGCTGTTGTAACTTTGACAGGTTCAGTAGAAGTTTGATCCTTTGCACCATGGTCAATAGGTTTTCATATCTGAACAGTGGGGCATTGAGAGGGAGAATGGCCAAAACATGTACATTTGTCACACAAGGGAGGCACCCATTCATATTCAACCTCAAGTTCCTCCATCTCTCCCTCCTCAGTCTTGTTAATATCTTGTTAGGCCTGGGACTAGATGCAACAGTTTTCACAAAACATTTTGCAAACGCAAGTCGTTCTCCACTAGCAGTGGCCTTGTCCGTATACAAAGGCTTATCAATCAAGCTGGTAGTTTTGCTAATGATCTTTTGAAACCAAAATCTCAGAGAAAAAGTAGGGAATCTAATCCAGATTGGTAGAGAAGACAATAAGTCCCTCTCCATGCCAAGTTTCTCAGTCCATCATTTCAAGATCATCAATCTTCCATCAAAATGCCATGGCCCCTCCAACAAGACCCTATCACAATCCTCTTTTCATTCCAAATCTGAAAAAGCAACATCCATTCTCTCTTAGAGTACACTTCCAAAGAACCTTTAGGTCTCCAAATTCTACTGACACATGCTTTTAGGTGCAAGAAGAAAGGCTTATCCCCCATTGCATACCCTATTAGAGTAGTATTCCATCTCTGGACATCCTCTTGTATTTTCTAATTTATAGATTTTAGCAAAATGTTTGCCCTCTTTATTAATCTCAGGTGCAATAAATTCTAATGCACAATCATTAGTCATCCTCCTACCCTGAACATATATATCCTTCCAAGATTGACTATGAGATCCAGCAGCAAAACACAATGAAAGATTACCTCTGTTTTCTGATTGTGATGGTATGTTGGTCCCTTGTAATGGCTTGTTGTACCTTTGCTACTTTTGCGGATTTGGGCCATGTGCACGTTTCCCAGGTGGTATCAGATACACCTGTGGACATTTTGAGGGATCTGGGACTTGTGCACGATCTTCGATTGTATCGGATACATCCATGCACGTTGAACTGATCTTGACCGGACGATCTGACAGCCTTGCTCGTCGTTTGTATATCCTCCATGCTTATCTGGATCATCGTCAGATCTGATCTCCTTGGCCCCTGAGGAGCCCAAAACCCTAGGAGCATATATATATATATATATATATATATATATATATATATATATATATATATATATATATATCCGCGGGGGTTGGCTGAGTGGTGTGGCCTCTTGGATTTGAATTTGTTCCAAAAGGTCATGGTTTCGAAGCCTCCCCTGGCCGTGTGACGGCACTAAGGCACTGGGTTTGCTCCCCAGTAACCGATAGCTCGAGCATGCCATGTGGATACCTGGGATTTGTCTGGAGTCCAGTTGACCACTACGGGGATTTATCCTAATAGAGTGGGCATTCTGGGATACCCGGGACTTACGTTTCAAATATATATGTGTGTACATAAAAAGAGAGAGAGAGTTATGTCATTCTGAAAGGATTCTAGGCCGAATCCCCTGCTACATTCGAATACAAGATCCATTCTATTAAAGTTGATCTATATTATTTCAAGTATCTATAAATTAAAAATCAAGTATTTTAAATATTTTTTTGCCCATGCATCAAGTAGGAAAAAATGGACGGCCTAAATAGTTAGTTAGTTTAATGGTGTAGAACATTTAAAACCTAACAAAAATTGGTTTGTAGGGGTTTTTAAATGTTTAGATCATGAGCAAATAGCCGGATCGAGAATTTGTATGTCTAGAGATATAGATCTAACCAACTCACTACTTTCAGCCATCATTTTGTGCCGTTTGATGGATGGGCAAAAAGTATCCAAAATACATGATTTTAAATTTTTAGTTACTTTAAATAAATAGATCAACTTCAATGGAGTTGATCTTATGTTTGAATGTTGGATGTTGGTGAGTGGGAAGGATTCAGACTCGAATCCTTTTGGAATGACACAAGTCTCTCTCTCTCTCTCTCTCTATATATATATATATATATATATATATATATATATTAGAGAAATGTAAATCAGCTGACACAGGAGGCAACTCCCTCCTATGTCGCACTCAAAAATCTATTTCCCGAGTGAATTTTCAAGATCCGACCGCGCATTATCATCTTCATATTCTAAGATATACACATATAAAAAATCAAGTGATTTGAAGTTTGTTTACTCCATTTGCTTTGAGTTCAAACAATAACGGTTTTTTAACAATAGAACAAAATGGAACGATTAGATCAATAAGTAAACGAACTTCAAATCACTTGATTTTTTATATGTGTATATCTTAGAATATGAAGATGATAATGTGCGGTCGGATCTTGAAAATTCACTCGGAAAATACGATTTTTGAGTGCGACATAGAAGGGAGTTACCTCCTGTGTCAGCTGATTTACATTTCTCTCTCTCTCTCTCTCTATATATATATAAGCAATATTGTATCGGTCTTTTATGTACCCGATGGGATATTAATCCTATAATATTGTCCAATATCATGGCCAATTTTTCGATATGACCGAGATTTCCAATATTGGTGGTTGATATGGATGATATTGATACTAAAAATATTAGCCGATATTGATACTGGTACGGAGATTTTAAGCCATGGTTATAAGGATACAACAGGGTCGGGTTGAAGGTCAACCCATGTCCTAACAAGGGAACAAGCGACGCAACCCGAATACAACACCCAAGTCTTCCTAACAAAAACTCAACACCATAAAATTTCATGTTTATGCTTGTTGGGTCAGTCGAATTGGGTTTCGTTTGGGTTGGGTCACTATCATACAAATTCAAAGATTATAAAACAAATTTCCATAATTTCTACTTAAAAGACATTTATAAGTGCAATGTAATACCAGAAACAAGAAAGATCATTTAAAGGGAAGAAAATTTCTTAACCCATATATACAAACACCAGATACCTTAGAAACTTGTGTAATAGCATATTAGGTTGTGGTTGACCACAAGATTAACCTAAACTCAAGACCGAATATAAGGATGAATGTTTGCTTGTAAACTCGCAATAATTATTAAGTCAAGCTATCTTGTCAACACGCTCGCTAAACAGTTTCAGAGAGAGAGGTCTCCAACTCACTCGCTATAAATAAAGGCCCTTAAAGATTAAAAAACTCATAGTGAACATGACCTGGAGACTCCTTAATTGACCAGTGTTTTAAAAACCCGTTATATAACCCGTTATAACTCGTTATGTAACGTAACGCCGATCAATCGTTATGTAACAAGTCTAAAAAACGCAATATTTGATAACTATAGTTATTTTGCCTGTAGCTTACGTTACGTTATTAACGTAATGTACCATAACTTACGTTACGGTGCAAGTCAACTTTTTATAAATAAAAAAACCTATATTCTCCCGGTTTAAGAAAAAAATCCCCCCAAATTCACTCGCTCGTCGTCCGTTCTGCAACCTCATCGTCGTCTCCTCATCGGCGCTGAGAAGAAGAAGAAAGAGGAAGATGTACCTCTCTCCGATCGACAACAAAAGAAGACTTACCTCTAGTGGTTCTCCTCGGCGCTCTAAGTGGCGGTTCTTCGTCTCCAAGCACAAGTAAGCTCTCTCTCCATTGATCTCTCTTTTTCTGCTCCCCCGGATCTTTCTCTCCCCCGATCTCTCTCAGTTCTCTCCCCCTGATTACTTCCTCTCTACTCTCTCCCTCTCCCGATCTCTCTCAATCTCTCTCTGCTCTCTTTCGAGGGAGAGAGAGTAGAGAGAGATCAGGAGAGAAAGTAGAGAAAGATCGGAGGGAGAGAACAAAGGGAGAGATCGGAGGGAGAGAGTGATGGGGAGAGAGAACAAAGAGATTGGGGATAAAATATAGGAGAGAGTGAAGGATACACAGGTATAATTGACTAGCATATTGTAAATTAAGTTATGAATTATAATAAATGGCAAGACTATAAAATTATGAATTATAATTGATTTATGAATTATGTAAATTGAATTATGAATCTTTGTGTAGATTGAATAACATGGCTAAAATTATGAATTATAATGAAATATGTGGATCATATTGTTGTTTGTGTAGATGGAATTATGAATTATAACTTGTAAATGTGAAAAAATATTGTGAGACTTGCTAAAATGTGTTATATATTATTTTGATATTTTTTAGAGTTTTTAAAATTATTTTCCTATTTATAAAAAATCCTAAATATAGTATATATATAAATATTTTTATTAAATAAATATTAAATCGCGTAACTTACGTTATGCGTTACGTTATAACCTGTTAGCATAACAGAAGAAAAACGTTGTCATTACGTTATCGTTATTTTAAACATTGGTTGTGACTTGACTCACTGACTTCATATAGAATAATGAAGAATCCTAATTGCATCCTTCTCTTTTCGTGTACGACGAGTGGTTATTTCTTGCCCGAGATGATGGATGAATTGATGGCCCGACGAGAAGAGTCGACTCGACCTCTGTGAAAGAGAGTTGTAAGCTTCTTTTGCTTTGTGGACCGTCAGGGAAAGTTCGTATTGTCATTTCCATCACGTGAGCGGACAAATTGGTTTCTTTGGATTTTCTCAACCCATGCCCAAGCCAACATGAAACGTACTGTTGTGTCCATTGGGTAAAAAGATCGGGTCGGTCACGTATTAGGTTTGGGTTAACTCCACATATTTGCACCCCTCGTAGTTGGTCTTTCTCCTTAGTTTTCTTCTCGAGCATATAAATGAGTGTCTAATTATCTGGTTCATAAATATAAATCTTTATGCATTATTTTTACCATATTTCAAATGAAATTTACTAATTTGATGAAAAACCAGTATGTCCTTGCTATACAGCAGCTTGCACATGTACAGACACTGAACAAAAACCAACTTATTATCAATGTCTCTCAAGGTAAAGAGAGAATAAGTAAAGCGATTATAGAGCAAAGAGGAGAAAGCACGCGACTTAACCGGTGAGGGGAACCGAGTAAAAATACAAATTTTGTTTCAAAACCAGTTAATGAGATTCAAAATGTCCTTCAGTTCGCATAGGTCATACTAGACCCTGGAAGAAAATTTTGACATCTCTCCATGTGTGAAAAGGAATCTTCGTGGACTTTAGACTTGCACTTCCACACACATTTAAAGAGAAAAATAACTGTATTGTCAACCAAAAGTAAAACAATATAAAGAGGTAGAGGAAGCAAGCAACTGTAGGTCAGAGTGGAACCTAGTACAAATAGTAAATTGTGCATCTTTGCAATAATGTGTTTACTTTTGTATGGGTTTTACTAAAATGTGCAATGAGAAATTAGCATATCTGTGGATCTGAAAGTATCTGTTTTACCTTTTAGAATTATATCTTCTCGCGATTTGGTATCATATATGATTCGGAAGTATGTGTAAGCAGTGCTATTTGTTTTTCAGCTGTCATGCAAACTGAAGGGTTTGAATATTTGAAGGCCAGTTGCCCCAGAGTGTTGGCAGAGCTCTTGGAATATGTCTCCAAGATAACAGACCGCCCAGCCATTTCATGTGGCCATGTGAACGAGGCACTCGATGGCAGCGATGCCAATGGAAGGCGTGTGAAACAACGAATGTAGCAACCACATGGTAATCTGTCCTTCCCTTTACAATGCAAAAAGAAAAAAAAGAAAAAAACGCACTTTTCTGGCTTTTCCTTGTATGTAATGTTAGTGCTATTTTTCATAAGGTGAAGGCAGTTCTCATGGATAGCTATGCTGATTCATGAAAACTTTGACCTGCTCTTGTAATGCTTAATTTTGCACAATTCAGGCAGTCAAAATAGTTGCAGAGTCTCTTGGTCAGAAACACTTTGATGTTATTATTACATCAGTTGAAATGTTTTCATGATGTTAATTTTGTCATTTGTTCAGGTTTCTCCAGGTGGAAGGTTAATATGAAGCAAAGGACGAGGGAGTGTGTTGATAATCTTAGAGCGCTCGCTGCCCATCATCCTGTTTGTGCTGATTGTCGGGTAACTTTCGTGACATTGAATTTGCTGCCATCAGAAGAGCAATATGTACATCTTTCCGTCTCAGATTTAGTTTGTTCTCCAGGCTGTGTATATCTTATGGTTTCTATGTTGAGATGGCTGCTAATTACTTACTTTATCTGTTCGCAAGTGGCATTAGGGTCAAAAAGACTTGTTTCTAGTTTGTGATAATGCATTGATTGATCCATTAGACATCATTGGCTGTTTGACAGACTATTTGCAAAAGTCTCAGTTGTAGCATCTCTTTCAGGAGAATGTGTATGGATTAAGTATTCTTTACATATGTTGCATTCCAACCATTGCATTCACATGACTAGAGCTCTCAACCAACCAGGGGAAAAGGATGCAATTTGGCAACAAATGCAACAAGCTCCAGTTGCTCAACACATTATAGACACGATGTGTAATGTGTAAAGGTGGAAGGCTCACAACAATATTTTTAGAGTGTTGAAGCTGGATCTAATCTGATATCCACGACTATATAAGGTGTTATTTTTGTTAGCTAGATGACAAGTATTTGGTTAGTATAAGAACTAATTAATAAAAAAAATATTCTCAGAAGACAAAATAGTGGTTAGGAGAAATAATGATGATGATAATAATAATAATAATAAAAAGAATCTCCCACATATTTTGTTTCTCCATTCTTAAGACTTAGTAGGGAAACTTGCTTTTGGAACTTAAGGTGTTATTTTTGTTTTTTGGGATTGTAGTATATATGTCTCCGTTTTTCTCTATTTTACATATTTCTCTCTTTGTTATGCATATTTCCTTTGAAAATTTTTACATATATCCATTATGTTTCAATAAACTTTTACATAACTGTTAATTTCAATTTGATTACGGTACCCTCCTATGTTAATTTCAACCAAACCCCATTGTAGTTCCATCCTTGCCCTGTTTCTTAAACTAAAACCTTACCAATAGCATTAATGTTTGCACATGTATTTCTAATTTAAGCCTTATTTCTAACTCCACTCCCATCATGTTCCTAACTTGAATCCTATTTCGACCTTACCCCCACAATTCAAACTGCATTTATAACGTTGTTCCACTCATTATTTATCATTTAAAGCTTTTTTCTTAACTTTATTCCCACCCACCCTGATGCAAACCTATATCTAACATTTTCCCACCTATTCCTGACATAAATTCGGGCTTAGAAATGCACGTCAGATTTGTGAATCAGTCAGTTTTAGATGTAGGAAAAAAAATGTTAAAACACATTTGGGTTTGGGCTTTTGTAAGTTCGCTTGAGACTACCCCAAGTTGCCCTTCCCACCTGTAGTGGTTAATTTCCGACCCATGTCGAGATCATTTTTATACATATTTCTCTCTTTGTTATGTATATTTCCTTTGAAATTTTTTACATATATCCTTATGTTCTAATAAACTTTTACATAGTTGTTAATTTTCAAATTGATTACGGTACCCTCCTATGTTTTTGTGAGGGAGAAGATTAGAGAAAAAAGCTTGGTAGAGCTTTTTAAAACTCATTAGAAATGTCTCAGAAGAAGCAGATGGTCGATTGCCTGATCAACCGCGTGTGCACTAAGCGTGCAGGTTGGACAGAAGGGAACAGGCGGTCAATCGGCCAGAAGCGCTGAAAGATGAATACTACAGTCGATTGACCACCCGGTCGACCGACTCGAGAGTTTTGCATAGTTGATCGACTGCTACATGCAGTCGGTCGACCGCAAGTCAGGTTCTAACAGTTTGAGTTACTCTTAGGTTTCTGTTTTTGAATTGGATTTTGATTCGAATTTGGGTTTCGAATTTTGGTTTCCTTTTATTGATTGTTCCTCTGGCTATAAAAATAGGGTCTTTGCATTCCAAACTATATCGATTGCTTGACAATTCTACTGGGAGTTTTAGGTTAGTTTGTTTGTGAGATTTCTATGATTTAGTGTGTAGCTTTTCTAGCTGGATCTTCGGACCATTTTGTAACCCTTATAACTCTGTTAGTTGAATAAGATCTTCTCCCTTCTATCCTGAGAACGTAGGCAAGATATCGAATCTCGTTAAATTGTTTATTCTCGCTCTCTCTTTGTATTTGTGTTCGAGCTAATTGATTCGAGATTGCCTCGACGTTGTACGCTGATCTTGGCGATTGGCATGGTGTGTTGGATTCCTCTAGAAGGCGCAACAAGTGGTCAGAGCTTCTCAGGTTCGGCTAAGGATCGTGTGTCGATCTTAAGAGCATCGTGGTCTGTTCAGCAGAGATCGTGTGTCAATCTCAGAACAGTGTTGGATTGTTCGTCTGGATCGGATTTGGTGGAATGGATTGATTGAAAACTTGTCTAGGGATTTGTTGGCCCAAAGGCCATTAGCCCGACGTTTTGATGATAAAAAACCATATATAGTTATGTTTTAACAATTTTGTTTTACATGAGTTTCAGGTTAAAAATCCTAGTTTGTTTGACGGCTCCAATACAAGACTCACACTTTTGGAAGCCGCAAAGATTTGGATCCCAGAGCCAAGCACATAGGAGAGCTCCAGGATCAAACAAGATTGAAGACAAATTCAAGATTTGTATTTTTCATTTTAGTTAAGATTTTTAGTTCATTTTGTCAAAACCTAGATGATAGAGGTAGATTATTTTGGATTGTCACACACACACTTTTCATATTGCTTCATGCTTACAAACCAATTTTCATTACAAAATTTCTAACATAGTTTTGGAAAAACAAAGTTTGGAAAAATCATTTTTGGAAAAACAAGTTTTTGGAAAAATAGTTTTTGTTTGGAAAAAGGATTTTTGTCAAAATATAGTTCAAGTCTTTTTGGTGTTGATCTATGATCACACCCTGATTATTACAAGTCCTAAAACTCTATTTTGTAGTCCCCTATCCAAAGAATTTTTATCAAAATTTACCATCTTCAAATAGCCTTTGGGAAAAACAGTTTTTGCCTTGTCTGGTCGACCGGCCCAGTCGACCGACATGCACCACTGTGCATGTGTGCACAACGGTCGACCGAGAGCAAGAGCTTGCTCTCTATTTTTCGTCGGTCGACCGGACCGATCGACCGACAGAGAGGCTTGCTCTCTGATTGGGACTTCGGTCGACCGCTTCGGCCGACCGGCTTCTCAACGGTCGGAAATCTGACCGTTGACGGTCGACCGACCCGGTCGACCGACAGTAGTCAGATTTTCTGACCGACTCCCAACAACTATATTTTTCTGACTCAAATTTTGTTAGGTTTCTCCCCAACGACTCTTTTGACTTTTGTAAGTCAGTTTTCATCCCCTATAAATAGAGGGAGTGTTCTACAACATATAACAACAATTTTTACAAAGCAAACAAGATTTACAAGTTAAAATTCAAGTTTTCAAAAGTTTAGCCTTTAGCAAAAGATTTCTCATTGAGCCAAAATTCCAAACTCTTTTACTTGAAGCAATCCTCTACTTCTCTCTAGTTTACTACACAATCCCAAAGATATCATCTCCTCATCTTGGTTGTAGGGTTGTGCAAGTGAGCCTTTTGTTTGTGATCGAGTGTTTGATTACCATTCTTCATTGTGAGAAGTTGTAGAGGCATCGGCCTCAAGCGAGCAAGTGTTGCTCCAAAGTTGGTGTTGCGGCACCGCGAGAGATAGGACAAGTGTGTCCTTGTATTGACGATCCAGTGGGATCACCGATAGTGGAAATCCTTCGTGTGTCGAAGGCGGGGACGTAGAGCGTGGCTCGAACCTCGGAAAAATCTTCGTGTTTGCGATTGTCCACTTTTCTCTAAACTCTATCTCTCTTTTACTTGTTCTATTAATTGCCTATTAACTTGCAAGTTCTTTTAATTGTGCTTATTGCTTAAATAGTTTTTAAATCCGCAATATTTGACCATTAGTATAGCCATCACCTATTCACCCCCCCTCTAGGCGATTTCAATTGGTATCAGAGCGAGGCCGCTTCCTCCTACTGGCCCTCCTTTTCCAGCCAGGACTCCTTCCTCTCCACCTCAGCCTGCTGCTGCCCATGATTCGGATGAGGATGATGAGGATGCTTCTGATGAGGATGATGAGTGACCCCCTCTTTTGATGATGTCAAAAGAGGGAGAGACTTTTGGGCTATTTTGCTTTATGTTATTTTGGGTTATTTTGTATTTCTTCATGTATTAGTGTTTGATTTATATGGACATGTGTTTTTATTATGGAGTTATATTCTATGGCATATGTGATTGATTGTGACTTGTGCTTATGCTTTTATTACCTCATTCAATTAGTTTGGAGGATGGAGGAATTATTGGATGGATGGAGGAAACCATGTATGCATACACCTATAATTCTGTATTTTTTGGTATGCATGGATGGTTGGCATGAGTATCAGTTTCATATCCTATATGCTTGTGTTTTGCATATGTATCTCTTTTTGTGATCATTTTATATATGCATGTGTTAAGGGGGAGCTTCACTTGAAGACTCCACCCAAAATATTTGTGATAACTTTATATGTTTTGTCATCATCAAAAAGGAGGAGATTGTTGGCCCAAAGGCCATTAGCCCGACGTTTTGATGATAACAAACCATATATAGTTATGTTTTAACAATTTTGTTTTACATGAGTTTCAGGTTAAAAATCCTAGTTTGTTTGACGGCTCCAACACAAGACTCACACTTTTGAAAGCCGCAAAGATTTGGATCCCAGAGCCAAGCACATAGGAGAGCTCCAGGATCAAACAAGATTGAAGACAAATTCAAGATTTGTATTTTTCATTTTAGTTAAGATTTTTAGTTCATTTTGTCAAAACCTAGATGATAGAGGTAGATTATTTTAGGATTGTCACACACACACTTTTCATATTGCTTCATGCTTACAAACCAATTTTCATTACAAAATTTCTAACATAGTTTTGGAAAAACAAAGTTTGGAAAAATCATTTTTGGAAAAACAAGTTTTTGGAAAAACAGTTTTTGTTTGGAAAAAGGATTTTTGTCAAAATATAGTTCAAGTCTTTTTGGTGTTGATCTATGATCACACCCTGATTATTACAAGTCCTAGAACTCTATTTTGTAGTCCCCTATCCAAAGAATTTTTATCAAAATTTACCATCTTCAAATAGCCTTTGGGAAAAACAGTTTTGCCTTGTCCGGTCGACCGGCCCAGTTGACCGACATGCACCACTGTGCATGTGTGCACAACGGTCGACCGATACGGTCGACCGAGAGCAAGAGCTTGCTCTCTATTTTTCGTCGGTCGACCGGACCGATCGACCGACAGAGAGACTTGCTCTCTGATTGGGACTTCGGTCGACCGCTTCGGCCGACCGGCTTCTCAACGGTCGGAAATCCAACCGTTGACGGTCGACCGACAGTAGTCAGATTTTCTGACTGACTCCCAACAACTATATTTTTCTGACTCAAATTTTGTTGGGTTTCTCCCCAACGACTCTTTTGACTTTTGTAAGTCAGTTTTCATCCCCTATAAATAGAGGGAGTGTTCTACAACATATAACAACAATTTTTACAAAGCAAACAAGATTTACAAGTTAAAATTCAAGTTTTCAAAAGTTTAGCCTTTAGCAAAAGATTTCTCATTGAGCCAAAATTCCAAACTCTTTTACTTGAAGCAATCCTCTACTTCTCTCTAGTTTACTACACAATCCCAAAGATATCATCTCCTCATCTTAGTTGTAGGGTTGTGCAAGTGAGCCTTTTGTTTGTGATCGAGTGTTTGATTACCATTCTTCATTGTGAGAAGTTGTAGAGGCATCGGCCTCAAGCGAGCAAGTTTTGCTCCAAAGTTGGTGTTGCGGCACCGCGAGAGATAGGACAAGTGTGTCCTTGTATTGACGATCCAGTGGGATCACCAATAGTGGAAATCCTTCGTGTGTCGAAGGCGGGGACGTAGAGCGTGGCTCGAACCTCGGAAAAATCTTCGTGTTTGCGATTGTCCACTTTTCTCTAAACTCTATCTCTCTTTTACTTGTTCTATTAATTGCCTATTAACTTGCAAGTTCTTTTAATTGTGCTTATTGCTTAAATAGTTTTTAAATCCGCAATATTTGACCATTAGTATAGCCATCACCTATTCACCCCCCCTCAATTGGTATCAGAGCGAGGCCGCTTCCTCCTACTGGCCCTCCTTTCCAGCCAGGACTCCTTCCTCTCCACCTCAGCCTGCTGCTGCCCATGATTCGGATGAGGATGATGAGGATGCTTCTGATGAGGATGATGAGTGACCCCCTCTTTTGATGATGTCAAAAAGAGGGAGAGACTTTTGGGCTATTTTGCTTTATGTTATTTTGGGTTATTTTGTATTTCTTCATGTTTAGTGTTTGATTTATATGGACATGTGTTTTTATTATGGAGTTATATTCTATGGCATATGTGATTGATTGTGACTTGTGCTTATGCTTTTATTACCTCATTCAATTAGTTTGGAGGATGGAGGAATTATTGGATGGATGGAGGAAACCATGTATGCATACACCTATAATTCTGTATTTTTTGGTATGCATGGATGGTTGGCATGTGTATCAGTTTCATATCCTATATGCTTGTGTTTTGCATATGTATCTCTTTTTGTGATCATTTTATATATGCATGTGTTAAGGGGGAGCTTCACTTGAAGACTCCACCCAAAATATTTGTGATAACTCTATATGTTTTGTCATCATAAAAAAGGGGGAGATTGTTGGCCCAAAGGCCATTAGCCCGACGTTTTGATGATAACAAACCATATATAGTTATGTTTTAATAATTTTGTTTTACATGAGTTTCAGGTTAAAATCCTAGTTTGTTTGACGGCTCCAACACAAGACTCACACTTTTGGAAGCCGCAAAGATTTGGATCCCAGAGCCAAGCACATAGGAGAGCTCCAGGATTAAACAAGATTGAAGACAAATTCAAGATTTGTATTTTTCATTTTAGTTAAGATTTTTAGTTCATTTTGTCAAAACCTAGATGATAGAGGTAGATTATTTTGGGATTGTCACACACACACTTTTCATATTGCTTCATGCTTACAAACCAATCTTCATTACAAAATTTCTAACATAGTTTTGGAAAAACAAAGTTCGAAAAAATCATTTTTGGAAAAAACAGTTTTTGCTTGGAAAAAGGATTTTTGTCAAAATATAGTTCAAGTCTTTTTTGTGTTGATCTATGATCACACCCTGATTATTACAAGTCCTAGAACTCTATTTTGTAGTCCCCTATCCAAAGAATTGTTATCAAAATTTACCATCTTCAAATAGCCTTTGGGAAAAATAGTTTTTGCCTTGTCCGGTCGACCGGCCCAGTCGACCGACATGCACCACTGTGCATGTGTGCACAACGGTCGACCGATACGGTCGACCGAGAGCAAGAGCTTGCTCTCTGTTTTTCCTCGGTCGACCGGACCGGTCGACCGACAGAGAGACTTGCTCTCTGATTGGGACTTCGGTCGACCGCTTCGGCCGACCGGCTTCTCAACGGTCGGAAATCTGACCGTTGACGGTCGACCGACCCGGTCGACCGATAGTAGTCAGATTTTCTAACTGACTCCCAACAGCTATATTTTTCTGACTCAAATTTTGTTGGGTTTCTCCCCAACGACTCTTTTGACCTTTGTAAGTCAGTTTTCATCCCCTATAAATAGAGGGAGTGTTCTACAACATATAACAACAATTTTTACAAAGCAAATAAGATTTACAAGTTAAAATTCAAGTTTTCAAAAGTTTAGCCTTTAGCAAAAGATTTCTCATTGAGCCAAAATTCCAAACTCTTTTACTTGAAGCAATCCTCTACTTCTCTCTAGTTTTTGTGCACTACACAATCCCAAAGATATCATCTCCTCATCTTGGTTGTAGGATTGTGCAAGTGAGCCTTTTGTTTGTGATCGAGTGTTTGATCACCATTCTTCATTGTGAGAAGTTGTAGAGGCATCGGCCTCAAGCCAGCAAGTGTTGCTCCAAAGTTGGTGTTGCGGCACCGCGAGAGATAGGACAAGTGTGTCCTTGTATTGACGATCCAGTGGGATCACCAATAGTGAAAATCCTTCGTGTGTCAAAGGCGGGGACGTAGAGCGTGGCTCGAACCTCGGAAAAATCTTCGTGTTTGCGATTGTCCACTTTTCTCTAAACTCTATCTCTCTTTTACTTGTTCTATTAATTGCCTATTTACTTGCAAGTTCTTTTAATTGTGCTTATTGCTTAAATAGTTTTTAAATCCCCAATATTTGACCATTAGTATAGCCATCACCTATTCACCCCCCCTCTAGGTGATTTCAGGATTCAGTTTAAGGTAAGGTTTTGATCTTTATCTATTTGGATGTATTTGGTTTTCCACATTGTATTTGGTGATTTCTAGAGGAGATGCCCGAGGTTAATCAGTGCACGATGAAGACCGAGAACATCCACCAGTCGAAGATCAATGTGGTAAAGTTTGATGGTACAGACAACTTTTGTATGTAAAGATGCTAGGTGATGGATGTGCTAAACGCGCAGAATTTAAAAGACACGTTTTTGTAAGGGAAATTAGCGGAGTACTTAGAGAAAGAATGGAACAAGATGAATCAGACGGTTTGTGACGTTATTAGGTTTTGTTTGACATAAGACATTAAGTATCATGTGATGAATGAGATTTTCACAAGGAAGATTTGGGATAATCCTTGAAAGTAAGTATTTGACGAAGAGCATTGAGAATCGGTTGCATATTAAGAGGAGGCTTTACGCTTCCAGTTGAAGGAAAAAAATCTCCATTGGCGAACACATGAATAACTACACGAAGTTTCTTGCAGACTTAACTAACGTAGTAAGGTAATTAAGGACTAGGACAAGGCGTTGATTCTATTGAGTTCTTTTTTGGATGAAAAGTATGAGACCTTCGTTCTAACCTTGATTAGTGGTAAGGCTTCAATTAGCTATAATGACGTGTCGGCTGCTTTTGTGAATCACGAGGTGAGAAGGAAGGATAATGAATTTTCTTCCAGTAGCATAATAGTAGAGGCTGTTGGTCCCGAGATGATGCCAATTGTTGAACTTGCTCTGTTGGCACTTATGGATCTAAAATACGAAGTCAACACAAATACTAAAACAAAGAAGGATTAAAGTTAAACAAATAAATAAATTGCAATAAAGGAAAAGTAAATCTCAGAAAGTTAGACAAACGCAAACACGAGAGATTTATCCTGGTTCGGTCCTCGTGACCTACATCCAGTCCCCAAGCCACCCGCTTGAGATTTTCCTTTATTCTTGACTTTGTACACCCAAAATCAACACCATGCACACCACTTGACAAATCCCCTTTGCCAAATGTGTACACCTTCTCTTACAACCAAGAGAACAAACACCACCTTGTACAACTTTCTTCTACACCAATAAGACACCTGTGTACAATGATTTCTTTGAGGATTACAACACTTCCTATAAGTCTTGGTACAATATGTGAACGTGGACAAGGTCTAGTATAGGAGAAACTTCTGAGAACTTCACTAGAGAATAGTATTTTGGTGAAGAACTGAAGTGGGAACAGTTTTCAGGAATTGGCAGAATTTTTGATTAGAAAACTGAAGATTAGGATTGGTATATGGCCTTTAGATTAACAACCCTATTTATAGCTGCACTCTAGGGTTAGTTAGGGTAGTTATAGGTGCAATTCAAAAGTTTAAAATGTTGGGAAACGTTGCACAAAAGACCAGATAATAGAAACTGTCTAACAGTCAGAAACTGCCTATAGTCGACTTGCCTTTTGAGTTAGTCGACTAGTCTAGGCAAATTTTCAAAGATTAGTCGACTAATAATGGGTATAAGTCGACTAGGTCAAGATAAGCTCAAGTGACAGGTTTCTAGTTAACTGAACCAAGTCGACTGCAACTACTTTATAAGTCGACTAGGTCAATGATTAGTCGACTAGGGGAAATGGGTTAGTCGACTACAAGGGTTTATTAGTCGACTATATATTCTGTCAAGTCGACTAATGGACAAACAGAGAGTTGGTATCAAGTGAGACACAGGATTAGTCGACTATGGCTTTGGTCAAGTCGACTACATAAGGTATTAGTCGACTAACAGGGACTATAAGTCGACTATAAATCTATGATATGTGTGTGTGTATCAAGGCTTTTGACATGCTATTTCACAATTACAAAACACATCATATCAACTCTCTTTGAGAAGTCTTGATCATGCAGAACTCTTGATATAGTCGTGTAATAGAGCTCCAAATGAAATGCTTCACAAATGTCTTCATCAAAACATGTTCCAACATTCTCCCTCTTTTTGATGATGACACGTTGTGTGCACATATGCTCCCCCTGCAGAAAATAAGTTATATTTTCCTCCCCCTGCAGAAATTGGTTATAACAAATATAGAAATACTGTGTTCTCCCCCTGTAACAAATATATCACAGAATGTATATATATATGTTCTCATCAACTTTCTTATATGGTACCTGCAAGATAAACGTTAGATGATACCAATCATAAAAGAACATATTAACCTTTAGGAGTCCAAATCCATTTTGAATTTGGTTTCCACCTGTTAGTATACACATAATTGCATGAATTACATATATCATGAATGTATGATGCAATATAGGTATTTTTATCATTAATGCTTAAATTCTTAGGAATCCATATAAACTTATTCTTAATTCTTTTTGAAACATTATTAGATTTTCTTTTCACAAATGAATCATATGGATTACTAACATATGAAGATTTTTTAATATATTTAATACCATAATTATTATGTGACAACTTTTGAAAAGATAACAAGTCATTCAATTTTTCTTTTCCTTGATTGAACTTAGTCACATTTTTCAAAATATCTTCATATTTCTTTTTGAAAACTAACATGTCTTTATCTAATATAGAAATCTTTTCATTCAAAGACATAGTTTCCTTTTTAAGAAAAACATTTTCTTTTATAAACTTCTCATTATCATTTTTCAAAGATGATTTTACTTTTTCAAACTCATCTTTTTGAGAGTTTATAGAAGAAACTTGTAAAGCATAACATGAATTTTCATTTAAAAGTTTTTCATTTTCTTTTGATAAAACTTTATTTTTCAGTTTTTCATTTTTCAGATCATTAAATAATTCATGAAATGCATCTAAATATTCAGTAAATAATACCTCATCATCTTCTAGGGCCATGTAACAGAGGTTGACACGTTCAGTGGTTTCTTCTTTGTTAGAGGACGAGGAATCACTGTTTTCCCATGAGGCTATGTAGTCTTTTATCTTTCTAAACTTTTTGCTCTTGTATTTACCTTTATTTTTGAGCAAAGGGCAATCCTTCTTCAAATGACCTGTTTTGTTACAATTAAAGCATTTAAATTTACCTTGCTTTAAGAATCTCCTGAATTTCCTTGAAAGCATAGCCATCTCCTCTTTATCTTCATCGGAATTGTCCGTGTCGGAGGATGCATGGAAAGCAAGTTCTTTCTTCTTTGAGTGAGGCTGTCGTTCATCCTTTTTTCTTTCTTCCAATTGCACTTCATATGCCATTAGATTACCAATAAGGTTTTCTAACGACATAGTTGAGAGATCATTGGCTTCTTCAATTGCGGTTGTCTTCTTCTCCCATTCTGGTGTGAGTGCACGAAGGATCTTGCGAACTTTTTCGACTTGTGTGTATTCCTTTCCAAGGGATGCTAAGGAATTGGTAATGTCGGTGAATCTTGTAACCATTTTGAGATGGTTTCATTCTCCTCCATTTTGAATAATTCAAACCTGTGGACAAGAACAGATATCTTAGATTCTTTAACTTTATTTGTGCCTTCGTGTGTTACCTGAAGAGTATGCCATATTTGATTTGCAGAAGTAGCTGTTGACACACGGTTGAACTCTTCTTTGGTTAAGGTACAGAACAAGGCATTCATCGCTTTGGCGTCAAGGTTCATATTCCTCTTTTGATCATCACTCCAAGCGTTATAGTGGGTAGCCGGTTTGGTGTACGGTGCTTCTACGATGTTCCAAAGTTCGTAGTTGAGCGATTGCAAATAGATCTTCATTCTACACTTCCAATAGTTGTAGTTGGATCCGTCAAATAGCGGTGGACGTTGTGTAGAATGTCCTTCTTTGAATTGTGACGAAGGGAACTCCGTTGCCATCCTTGCTTGTTGTTGACTAGGTATGTAGGGCTTGTATGCCGGTTCGGGCTCTGATACCAATTGTTGGTCCCGAGATGATGCCAATTGTTGAACTTGCTCTGTTGGCACTTATGGATCTAAAATACGAAGTCAACACAAATACTAAAACAAAGAACGATTAAAGTTAAACAAATAAATAAATTTGCAATAAAGGAAAAGTAAATCTCAGAAAGTTAGACAAACGCAAACACGAGAGATTTATCCTGGTTCGGTCCTCATGACCTACATCCAGTCCCCAAGCCACCCGCTTGAGATTTTCCTTTATCCTTGACTTTGTATACCCAAAATCAACACCATGCACACCACTTGACAAATCCCCTTTGCCAAATGTGTACACCTTCTCTTACAACCAAGAGAACAAACACCACCTTGTACAACTTTCTTCTACACCAAGAAGACACCCGTGTACAATGATTTCTTTGAGGATTACAACACTTCCTATAAGTCTTGGTACAATATGTGAACGTGGACAAGGTCTAGTATAGGAGAAACTTCCGAGAACTTCACTAGAGAATAGTATTTTGGTGAAAAACTGAAGTGAGAACAGTTTTCAGGAATTCGCAGAATTTTTGATTAGAAAACTGAAGATTAGGATTGGTATATGGCCTTTAGATTAACAACCCTATTTATAGCTGCACTCTAGGGTTAGTTAGGGTAGTTATAGGTGCAATTCAAAAGTTTAAAACGTTGGGAAACGTTGCACAAAAGACCAGATAACAGAAACTGTCCAACTAATGGACAAACAGAGAGTTGGTATCAAGTAAGACACAGGATTAGTCGACTATGGCTTTGGTCAAGTCGACTACATAAGGTATTAGTCGACTAACAGGGACTATAAGTCGACTATAAATTTATGATATGTGTGTGTGCATCAAGGCTTTTGACATGCTATTTCACAATTACAAAACACATCATATCAACTCTCTTTGGGAAGTCTTGATCATGCAGAACTCTTGATATAGTCGTGTAATAGAGCTCCAAATGAAATGCTGTTGGCCCAAAAGCCTATCACTCTAGTTTTGATGATGATCAACTCATGTAGTTATATTTGCTAATGATCTTGTTTAATTAGTGACAGATTCTTTATCAAGATCTTAGTAGGTGCAAAGCTCAACAAAGGATTAAATGTCAAGATTTGGAGCTAGCACGGGGTGATCCAAGGAGCTTTGGATCAAGCTTGGACCAAGTCAAGAAGATGAGAAGCCTTCAAGGGAAGACTTCAAGAAGATGAAGACTTGTGTCTAGGTATAAGATTTTGTTTTTGTTTTAGTTAAAATGTAAAGGATAGAATAGTTGGTGGATTGCTCAAGTCATATCACACACACACTCTTGATAGAATTGTTTTCATGATAAAAATTTCATTTCATAAAAGATTTTCATTGTGACAAAATTCTATTTGGTTCTTGGTATTTCAAGTTTACATATCTTATATCCAAAACCAAGTTTAGTGCTTTATGTCAAAAACTAGATATTTCATCTTGATTGTGTAGTGGATCATATCCATACACACTATGCTTTAAAGTATATCTTGTTTTTGTATTTGATGAAAATTTGGAAAAACATGTTGTTTTAGAAAAACAGTTTTTATTATGAGCCAATATTTCCAAGTTACAAAAAATAGTCAAATCTTTAATAACATGCCTTGATTTTGTGCAAGCATGTTTCTATATCATAAAACTATTTTTTGTAGAATTTCTAAGTATTTATGGGATTTTTTTATTAAGCCAAAAAGACCAATCTTTAATCCCAAATTTTCAGGTTCTGGCAGTTCTGATTTTTCAGAACTGACAGTGGCCGGTCGACCGGGTCGGTCGACCGGACGTGCACAGACGTGCACGCCTGTGTGCACTGGAGAACGGTCGACCGTGCCGGTCGACCGCTTCAGAGAGTCTGCTCTCTGGAAATTCCGGTCGACCGCACCGGTCGACCGACAGAGAAGTAATTCTCTGCTCCAGGTGCGCGGTCGACCGGGTCGGTCGACCGGAGGCTGCAACGGTCGGATTCTTGACCGTTGCCGGTCGACCGGACCGGTCGACCGGCAGTTCTGACAGAGCCCAACTGTCAGATTTTTCTGGCCTCTATAAAAGGGGTTTTGTCATTGTTTTGAGCCAAGATTTTTGGAGACCTTAGAGCCTGTTTTCTCATATTCATTTCAGAGGTTTTTCTCCACAAAAATAGTGAGCTAATACTTCCAATCAAAAGGGAAGATTTTATAAGAGTGTAAAAGAGATTTCTTGAGATTTTCACCAAAGATTCTTTCCTTGCTTTCTCACACAAACACTTGAGCATCCATTGAGCTATTCATCCTATAGGTGTTGTAGTGAGAGCTTTTGTAGGTGATCAAGTGTTTAGATCACCAAGATTTCATCTTGTACTTTGAGGAGACGGGCAAGTGTGCTCGTGGTTGTTTAGGGTTCGGGTGCGAACTCTTGTAGCTTGAGGTGCGGCCTCGACATGCCGGTGGGCTTGTGGTGTGTAAGGGACTTTGGGAGTCCGAGGGCTTGTAGGTGTTGCGGCACCAAGGAGAGATCCGGTTGGATCGTGCATAGTGGAAATCCTTCGTGTGTCGAAGGCGGGGATGTAGAGCAAGTGTGCTCGAACCTCGAAACAAACCTTTTGTGTTTGCGATTGCTCACTCTTGCTCTCTTACTCTTTTTGTCTCACTTATATCTTGCATTACTTTATAGTCTTTATCTCTTATATGCATGATATACCTTTGTGCTCATAATTGCTATACTTGCTTGGGATTGTTATCGACACTAGTATTCAACCAAGAGAGCCAACGCGGCACCTCAACCCATTCAAGGGGAATCTAGAGGAGATTGTCCAGAGCCTCGCAAGGGGAATTCGGCAACACTCTTGTGTTATACATAAGTGTTCAATTAAAAGAAGTTTAATTTGGTCAACTTAGTTTTAATTCCGCATTATTTGTTCACAAGTGACCATTAGATTAGCCATCACCTATTCACCCCCCCTCTAGGTGATCTTACAATTGGTATCAGAGCTAGTGCTCTTGATATTGGGTCTAACAACCTAAGAGTTAAAGATCCTCTTTTAGGCTAATCACAATATTTTGTACACACACCATGGACTTCATGTCACCACCCACCTTTGACATCTTTAACATCCAAATTTGGAAGGTTAAGATGTCATTGTACCTCAAAGCCTTAGGATTTCATGTCTATCTTGCCACTACTAATAATACTTATTCTTTAGATGGTAAGAACATTGAGGATAATGCAAAAGCCCTTCATGCTATTAAGTCAACCCTAAATGATGATTATTTATCTAGGGTTTCTAATGTTGAATCGGCTTTTGTAGTATGGAACATCATCACCTCCCTCGGCGAAAAAGATCTATACTATGCGGGGAGCAATTCGGACGTTGGAAGCGACATCTCCAACGTATGCTATATGGTCCAAGGGGATAACCCCCTTGAGGTAAACTCCGAATCCGAGGATGAGTATGTTAATATGTCATATGATGAGCTTAATACATTTTGCCAATTATTGCTTTAGAAATATGACATGATTAAAAAGAATAATAAAAATTTGAAAAAGGAAATTGCTTGCATGCATAAGGAAAATGACTCATATAGAAATAACATTGCATGCTTAGAAAAAGATAATGAAAGTTGGAAAAAGAAATTTGATTGCATGCATGTAGAAAATGATTCTTTTAGAAATAAACTTGCATGTTTAGAAAAAGAAAATGAGGATTTGAAAAATGAGAATGTTTCCTTGATTGCTAAATTGAATGATTTATGTGAAGGGAACACTATTTTGAAAAATAAGATTGATTTGGTGGAAAAACAAAAGGAAGATGTTTTTCAAGAAAATATCACTTTGAAAAGAAAATTTGTTGAAAAAGAAAAAGATTTTGTTTCACAAAAGAAAAGGAAAAATGATCATATATCTCATCATGCTTTACATGCCACCACAAATGAGATAAATGTTTTGAAAAATAAAATGGATAATTTGAGTTCAACTTTGAACTCTTGTGCATTTAATCATACTAAGTTGGAGTCAATGTTTTCAAAGAAACAAACTCCTCATGTTCATGCACATCACTCTCATCATCATGCTTATGTTGCACAACATGATCACACTCCTACACATAAGCATACTAAGGTGTACGTATGTACACATTGTGGCCGCAAAGGCCATTTAGCAAAATTTTATTTTGATAAGAAACCTCATTTATATTTTGCTAAGTATAAAAGATTTTGGGATCCTTACAATAAAGCTAACCCGAAAGGACCCAAGAAAGTATGGGTACCAAAACCCCCACCCTTTGATTTTGATGTAGGTGAGGGCTCTCACAAAACGTGAGAGGATTGGTGCCTTGATAGCGGATGCAATGGACATGATGGACAAACTTTTGGATGCATTGCTATCAAGGATATTTTGGTGGGTCAACCACCATGCTTGGAGTTTTGGAGTTGGTAACGATTTCTAAACTCCTATTTCATTTATGCACATGCTTTTAATTTCATGTAGCATGTTCATATTTTTTTGGTACTTCATGTGGCATTTACATGCTTAGATGTAGAATTTGTCAAAACTTGCATTTATACATATATGAATAGTGAACTACAATTGACTCATATATATTTGAACTTCATGCTCATTGTATCCACTATATGCATGTGTATAGGCTACTTTTGATGATTCGGTCATTTATACTTGTTATGCCTATCTTTGATCTTACTTCATGTATATGTGTGTTTAATTCAAATCTAATAAATATACATGTATACCCCTTGAGTCATTTGCCTTCATGCAATATATATTGGACTCTTTTCATATTTGGGATATGTATGCATATTGTTAGAATTGGATAAATCATACATATACCATGAAGATTAGTATTTGAAATAAAAAAAAATGATTTTTCATGTTTTTTTTTTGATTTGTACAACAAAATGTAATTTATGATCTTTTGAGCTTGAATGACTATTTTTATAAAAATGCTATTTACATGATCTTTTGAACACTCATCTTTACGATACAAAAATATTTTGAGCTTTATAGACCATGAGTGATTAAATCTTTATGTATTTAGCAATGCTTTATGAAAAAAAATATATGATTTGTTTTAAGATGAAAAATAAGATTTTCATGAGATTCATGCTTCACTTTCTATTTTCATGAAAATACCATTTACATAACCTTTGAACACTCACCTTTTATGATAAAAGATAATTTTTGAGCTTTATGGACTATGAGTGCTTGAACTTTTATGTATTTAGTATTATTCATGGAAAACATTTGACTTTGTATTTTTGAAGGATCTTTAACTAGTTTGTCAAAAATCCATTTAAACTAGTTATCTATTCTTCAAATTGATTCACATGATCCTATTTGAAATCATATGGATAAATTCTTTTGTATTTTCAAAATTTATTTGATGCTTCATGATTTGAATATTAGTTTAAATGTTAGCATTTGTCAACACTTGGATTTATACTTATACACATTATGGATCACAAATAAATCTATATATGATTGGGTTTGAATGCTTATTTGTGCCCATTAGGTGTGTTAGTATAGCCTAAGTTTTGATGATTATTACATTTTAAACTTGTATTCCCTTTTGGATTTATGCTATGATCATGTGCCTTCATTTCATGTATATGTTTGTCTTGCCAAAATATTAGGATATACATGGATACTTCTTGAGTCATTTGCCTTTCATGCAAATCTATATATAGACTCAAATGTGTTTTAAGGATATGTATGTATACTTAATGTCTTGTCAAAACATACATATATCTTGAAATATAAATTTTTGTTTTTAATAAAAATTTTGTAGTTTTTCAATAAAATTTTTGTGATGGATTTTATGATTTCAAAATTTTAAGGAATATTGAGTTTTATTGCTATTTTTCATGATACCATGTTCCACATAACACTAGCACACTCACTTCTTTTTGATATGGACTTTATGGATAGAGTGCTTTTTAGTGCCTTGTGTTTCATTGATATTTCATGAAAATTTTTTGTTTTATTCCTTGATTGAAGGATTCCGTACTAGTTGTTAAACACCTTCATTTAACTAGTTCGAATTCTTCATGTGGTAGATTATATGATATATACACTTAAGCTTAATTTTCAATTGGTATCATTAGATATTTTCAATTGGTATCAATTTGATTCATGTTGTATATACTCATATTTTGTTCTTTCATGTATGTATGCATCTACTTCAATTGATATTATCTTTTCATACATATATGTGATCTTTTGTGCTTGATTTACACACGTATATTATATACTATATGTTTGCTTATCAAGATTTTGGTTTTTTTAAAAAAAAAAAAAATTTATTTGATATGAACTTGTGTTTTGTATTGCCTATATGCAAGGAGAGCTTAACATCTCTCTTACATATAGATTCATGTTGAGTGTATTGTGTATTGAGGAGCTTAACATCTCTTCTTTATATGGTACACGTGTGTAGGGGGAGCTTCACATCTCCTCTTATGCATTACATAATATGTGTTATGTGAGTTAGGGCTTGTCATCCCTTCTTCATGTAATGCATATGTGTAGGGAAGTTAACTTAGCGTCTTCCTCTTCATAAATGTATATCGCATATAAATCTTATTGATTGATTTGATTTTACCCTCCTTGATTTCCTTATTTTTGACAAAAAGGGGGAGAAAATTTGTTTGATGATTTGAACTTTGAACCCTTTGTTGATGATTGACAAAAAGGGGGAGAAGTATTTGAGTTATATGCATGATTTCCTTAAGGGGGAGAAGTATTTGTTCCTTACTTAAGGGAGAGAAAGATTTTTGAGATGATTTCCTTAAGGGGGAGAAGTATTTGTTCCTTACTTAAGGGAGAGAAAGATTTTGAGATGATTTTGTGTTTTTATACTTGTGCTTTTACTAATGCATAGCAATAATATAATAAGATAAAAGTTTGAGAAAAAGATTTGTGCATTCATTTGCATACATATTTATGTGCTTTAATGTCATATCTATTTATTTCTAGTGATGCATGAGTTAAGGGGGAGCTTCTTTGAAGCTTTACTTTAATCCATGCATATATAACTTCATGAGTTTTGTCATCATCAAAAAGGGGGAGATTGTTGGCCCAAAAGCCTATCACTCTAGTTTTGATGATGATCAACTCATGTAGTTATATTTGCTAATGATCTTGTTTAATTAGTGACAGATTCTTTATGAAGATCTTAGTAGGTGCAAAGCTCAACAAAGGATTAAATGTCAAGATTTGGAGCTAGCACGGGGTGATCCAAGGAGTTTTGGATCAAGCTTGGACCAAGTCAAGAAGATGAGAAGCCTTCAAGGGAAGACTTCAAGAAGATGAAGACTTGTGTCTAGGTATAAGATTTTGTTTTTGTTTTAGTTAAAATGTAAAGGATAGAATAGTTGGTAGATTGCTCAAGTCATATCACACACACACTCTTGATAGAATTGTTTTCATGATAAAAATTTCATTTCATAAAAGATTTTCATTGTGACAAAATTCTATTTGGTTCTTGGTATTTCAAGTTTACATATCTTATATCCAAAACCAAGTTTAGTGCTTTATGTCAAAAACTAGATATTTCATCTTGATTGTGTAGTGGATCATATCCATACACACTATGCTTTAAAGTATATCTTGTTTTTGTATTTGATGAAAATTTAGAAAAACATGTTGTTTTAGAAAAACAGTTTTTATTATGAGCCAATATTTCCAAGTTACAAAAAATAGTCAAATCTTTAATAACATGCCTTGATTTTGTGCAAGCATGTTTCTATATCATAAAACTATTTTTTGTAGAATTTCTAAGTATTTATGGGATTTTTTTTATTAAGCCAAAAAGACCAATCTTTAATCCCAAATTTTCAAGTTCTGGCAGTTCTGATTTTTCAGAACTGACAGTGGCCGGTCGACCGGGTCGGTCGACCGGACGTGCACAGACGTGCACGCCTGTGTGCACTGGAGAATGGTCGACCGTGCCGGTCGACCGCTTCAGAGAGTCTGCTCTCTGGAAATTCCGGTCGACCGCACCGGTCGACCGACAGAGAAGTAATTCTCTGCTCCAGGTGCGCGGTCGACCGGGCCGGTCGACCGGAGGCTGCAACGGTCGGATTCTTGACCGTTGCCGGTCGACCGGACCGGTCGACCGGCAGTTCTGACAGAGCCCAACGGTCAGATTTTTCTGGCCTCTATAAAAGGGGGTTTTGTCATTGTTTTGAGCCAAGATTTTTGGAGACCTTAGAGCCTGTTTTCTCATATTCATTTCAGAGGTTTTTCTCCACAAAAATAGTGAGCTAATACTTCCAATCAAAAGGGAAGATTTTATAAGAGTGTAAAAGAGATTTCTTGAGATTTTCACCAAAGATTCTTTCCTTGCTTTCTCACACAAACACTTGAGCATCCATTGAGCTATTCATCCTATAGGTGTTGTAGTGAGAGCTTTTGTAGGTGATCAAGTGTTTAGATCACCAAGATTTCATCTTGTACTTTGAGGAGACGGGCAAGTGTGCTCGTGGTTGTTTAGGGTTCGGGTGCGAACTCTTGTAGCTTGAGGTGCGGCCTCGACAAGCCGGTGGGCTTGTGGTGTGTAAGGGACTTTGGGAGTCCGAGGGCTTGTAGGTGTTGCGGCACCAAGGAGAGATCCGGTTGGATCGTGCATAGTGGAAATCCTTCGTGTGTCGAAGGCGGGGATGTAGAGCAAGTGTGCTCGAACCTCGAAACAAACCTTTTGTGTTTGCGATTGCTCACTCTTGCTCTCTTACTCTTTTTGTCTCACTTATATCTTGCATTACTTTATAGTCTTTATCTCTTATATGCATGATATACCTTTGTGCTCATAATTGCTATACTTGCTTGGGATTGTTATCAACACTAGTATTCAACCAAGAGAGCCAACGCGGCACCTCAACCCATTCAAGGGGAATCTAGAGGAGATTGTCCAGAGCCTCGCAAGGGGAATTCGGCAACACTCTTGTGTTATACATAAGTGTTCAATTAAAAGAAGTTTAATTTGGTCAACTTAGTTTTAATTCCGCATTATTTGTTCACAAGTGACCATTAGATTAGCAATCACCTATTCACCCCCCCTCTAGGTGATCTTACAAATGCTTCACAAATGTCTTCATCAAAACATGTTCCAACAGAGGCAAGGAATGGGTTCCAATCATCGGAAGGGAAAGGGAGATGTTGGTAAGACTAAAACTGATAATCACAAATTGAAAAAGAGCTAGCGTACTTTCTGCAAGAAAGAATGACATTGGAAGATTGATTGTCTAAGGCTAAAAAAAGAGAAGGGACTGAAATTATAGGCAAACATCGCACAAGCGGATGATAGTACTGATTCTGACTCTTCAGTATTTTTTCTCTATATTACTCCTACAATTTGCTATTAAGAAGAATCTGAGTGAATTTCGGATACGAGTGCTACCTATCACATTTGTCCCAAGTGGGAGTTGTTTTCTAGTTTTGGAAAAATAGATGGAGGCTTGATGTCGTTCGGCGACGGACACACATGTCATATTGAAGGGATAAATACAATTCACATCAAGTTGTCTGATGGGATGATAAAAGAGTTGAAGAATGTGAGATAAGTTCCTCAATTGAAGAAGAACCTTATCTCAGTTAAAGCTTTGGAGGTGCATGGTCTGAGAGGGACTCTTGGAGAAGATATTTTCAAGATATTCAGTGGCTTATTGGTTGTTCTAAAGGGCATTCGATGCAACAAGTTGTACTACTTGAAGGGTAGTGCAGTTACTGAAAATTTGGTAGCTTCAAGGCATTTGGAAGGCGATTGTACCAAGTTATGGCAGATGAGGCTGGAACATATTGGTTTGGATTCTTTGCAAGCTTTAGCGAAGTAAGGATTATTGGAAGGTGTATTGACCTGCAATTTGAAATTTGGTGAACGTTCTGTTCTGGATAAGAAGACGAAGGTGAAATTTGGCATTATTATTCACAGCTCGAAAAGTCTTCTTGATTGTGTTCACGTTGATGTTTGGGGTCCTACCAAGACTGCATCATTTGGAGGTCATCAATACTTTGTCTTTTTTGTTGATGATTTATCTATGCATTGTTGGGTATACCCTATGAGACAAGGTTTGAAGTCCTAAATTTATTTATGAAGTGAATGAAGTTGATGGAAAAACAGACTGGCAGAAAGATCAAGGTGTTCCAATTTGATCATGTTGGGAGCACAATGATCAATTCTTGCGATTTGGCGAGAACAATGGCATTATTTCACTTCACAGTTGAAAAACATGGCGAGGCTAAAAAAATGAATTGTTCCTTACTGGAGAAGCTTGGGTATTTGTTATCTAACGCAAAATTAAATAAATCATTTCAGGCTGAGGCTTTGGAATATGCTAGTCATCTCATGAATAGATTATTGTTGACTGTGATAGGAGGTAAAACTTCATTGGATATTTGGTCGAGTGGAGTTGCTCAAGACTATAGTTTGCTGCGGGTATTTGAATGTCCGACCTACTTTAGTGTCAAAGATGATAAGTTAAATCTGCGAGCAAAAATGTTTCCGTTTTTAGGAGTTAAAAGAAATTTGAAAGGTTACAAGTTATGAGACTCCGAAAACAAGAAGATCGTGTTGAGCAGGTACGTCACATTTGATGAGGCTTCATTGTTGAAGTCTCATGTCTCTCAGTAGGTGGAGAGGATGAAGACTAAAGATGTATCGTAGCAGGTGGAGTTTTATGCTACTCTATCCTCTCTCGTTGGTTTAATATCAGTTAAGATCTCACCGGATGTGACACCGGCGGAGATCACGAAGCCATTTTGGATGTTGAACAGGTTGGCTTGATTGCAGCGAAAGAAACTAAGAAGAATCCACGAATGTGAGTGAAAAAGCGTGAATTTCAAGTTGGTGAGCTAAATCAGCTTAAGTTGAAAGCTGTTCTCTATGGCGATCGAGATGAAGAGGTTCATATGACTGAGCTGGTTAGATTTGTTGCTGCAGAATCAGCTGCAAAATCAATTTCAGTTGGTTAAGCTCGGTGGAGCTCGTTTGGATAAACTACGTGAGGCTTGATCTCTTAGGCTGGGGGTATATAAGAGCCTTAATGGGGAAGCCAGTTGCTGAGCTGAACTTGACAATTCATGGTGTTCGGCTTAGATTTGAAAATCTTCACTGAGGTGAAGAATTATGGGAGAGAAGATCAGCGAAAAAAGCGTGGTTGAGTTTTTTAAAACTCATTGGGAATAGCTCAGAAGAAGCAGGGCGGTCGACCACCCGGTCGACCGCGTGTGCACGAGCATGCACATTGGACAGAAGGGAATAGGCGGTTGATCGCCCGATCGTTCGGCCAGAAGCGCTGAAAGATGAATCCTACAGTCGGTCAACCGGTTGACTGACCCGAGAGTTCTACACATGCCAATTAGGTTAGCGATCGACCGACAGTCGACCGCCTAGTCGACCACGAGTCGGGCTCTAGCAGTTTGAGTTGGTTGCAACTTTCTGTTTTTGAATTAGATTTCGATCAAAATTTGGGTTTCCTTCTGTTCATTGTTCCTCTGGCTATATAAAGAGGGTCTCTGCACCCCAAACTATATCTATTGCTTGACAATTGTATTGGAAGTTTTAGAGTTTGTTTGTGAGATTTCTACGGTGTAGTGCGAATTTTTTCTAGTTTGATCTTCAGATCACTTTGTAACCCGTGTAACTCTATTGGTTGAATAAGATTTTCTCCATTCTACCCTGAGAACGTAAGCAAGTTGTCGAACCTCGTTAAATTATTTGTTCTCTCTTTCTCTCTTTGTATTTGTTTTCGTGCTAATTGGTTCGTGAGACTCGACGTTGTACGCTGATCTTGACGATTGGCGTAGTGTGTTGGATTCCTCCAAAAAGTGCAACAGTTTTCGCATAACTTCTCCCAATTTCAGAAGTAATCGCGAGACACTTTTATCTTTTGCTTGCGTAATGAAGTGAAGAGGCACTAATCCCTACCATTAAACAAAACAACAACCTATCCTGACCCTTCACTTATTCTTATTCTTATTCTTATTACTATTCCTGTCCCTATCTCCACTCAAACATTGTTTCGTCTATATTCCTAGGCATTATGCCTCCGAACTTAAACCACATCCCTAACCCTTTTCCACCCATATTCCTATCAAAACCTTGTTGTAGTTCCATTCTTGCTCACCTTAACCCATAGCATTGTTTGCATATGTATTTCTAATTTAAACCTTATTTCTATAAACTATACGATCATGTTCCTAACTTGAATCCTATTTCTACCTTAATCTTGTTCCGGTCCTTATCTCCACAATTCAAACTTCACGTTGTTCCACTCATCATTCATCATTTAAAGCTTATTCTTAACTTTATTTCCACCCATCTTGATGCAAACCTATATCTAACCTTTTGCCACCTATCCCTGACATAAACTCTGGCTTAGAAATGCATGTCAGATTTGTTCTTAAAAAAAAATTAAAAAAAATAAACAGATTTGGTGTATGAGTTCGCTTGAGACTACCCAAGTTACTCTTCCCATCCCATTTGGTCATCATGTTATTTTGTGTATAAAATATTGGAGTGTGAAATATTTATAGAATTATTATTATTATTATTATTATTATTATTATTATTAATTGAAAAAAAATATTAGATGGACTATTTCAACTAGACTATATTTGGACTCGAGGGAATAATGCACGTTACTTTTGGCTAACGAGAGTATCCAAGCATCGGACACCGTCGGGACCCTTGCTAGATATTTTCCAAGAGAAGTGAGAGAATCTAGGGTAAGGCTACTGACTTGGCGACACAGTCACCATCTGTTCCCTGTGCTGCTGCTGCTTCACATCATGGTATTATTGCTCAAGAGGGAGGCAAGGCCACATTTTTGATCTTGAATGTGCTGCTACTAAATTGAAAGGTGAATGACTGAACTCAAATAAACTAACATGTGAGAGACTATATATATATATATATATATATATATATATATATATATATATATATATATATATCATAAAAATGTATATCAGCTAACAGTTGAGAGTGCTTCTCAGTCGGCAGTAACGTGACATTATATGTGCCACATAATTCGACAATCTTAATGGCGCCCCGTTTTGAAAATAATTGAAATTACTTAAAGCCCATATGTTCAAAAAAAGACAGTTTTGTTTGGATGATGTTTTAATTTTATATTCTTTATTATTATTTTTCTCTTCTTTTATATATTTATCTTTCTGTGTCTCCTCACGCTGTCAGATCTAAAATTTTGACTCATAGAGAATATCATACTTAAAAAGCGAAAGCAGGATCATATATTGATTTTTAATTTACAAACCTAGATCTCCATTAGCTATTTTGACATGTTCTTATTCCCTCAGGACGTTAGCTTTAATATTTTCATTGTGATTCTCTCTTTTCTTCAAAAGGAAGACCTATCAGAAAATTTTCATCATTGGAAATGTTAGCCATTCGATTTAAAATCTGAAAAAATATGTAAAATACACATAAATATATAATCAATCTATCAGTAATGCGACTAAAGTCACAGGAAAAAAATTATTTTAAAAGTTTTTCTTTTCATCATGACTGTGACTTTGATCGCATTCATAATAATAAATTGTCAGATAAAATTGAGTTTTGTGACCATAGTCGCAGTATGGAATCTTATCTTCAAATCATTTGTTTTACAGACTGCGACCAAAGTCGCAGTCCAATTAAAATTTATTAATAAAAAGACTGCGATCTTGGTCGCAAAAATGAAAAATAAGTTATAAAATACTGCGAATAAGGTCGCAGTGTTATCAAACAAAACTTTTCAAAACGACTGCTATTATATAAAACTGCGACCAATGCCGCAGTCTTCTAATCATCTTAATTACTTAACTTACGAGACCTTATTCATTACTTCAATTGACTACATCTCTTATTTCATAAGAATGTGACCACGGTCGCAGTATCCTATTTAGATTACTTAATAAAAAATACTATGACCAAGGTCGCAGTGTTATCAAACACATTCTCAAAGAGACTACTGTTACTTAAGGCCGCAACCGAAGTTGTAATCTTCTAATCATTTTAATTAATTAACTTACGAGATCCTCATTACTGCTCTAATTGGCTGCGACTCTTATTTCATAAGACCGTGACCACAGTCGCAGTATCCTATTTAGCTTACCAAGGTCGAAAAAATATTGCGATCCTAATCGAAAAAATAAAAAAATGCTGCAATACTGCGACCAAGGTCGCAACGTAAAACAAAAATAAATCTAAAAAGTGAAAATGATGTTAAAAAATTTAAATCCAAAATTTTTCTTTTCAGAAACTGCGATTTCGATTACAGTTTCAGAAAACAAAAAAAAACAAAATAAACTGTTCAAGTGGTAGTAACAGATTTTTATTGTGATTAAAACATCTTTCAAAAAAGAGTTAAACATTAATGCGACCATGGTCACATTCTTTTAAAATAAATTATTTTTTAAAAATATTTTCTGAAATTAGAAACTTCAAAATTTTAATAAATATCTCATTTTTAATCGAAAATTTCAATTGAATTTTAATTTTTAGAATTAAAATTAACACTGAAATCAAAAATATTTTAGGGATTAGAGATGATCTGAAGCGAAATGACATTAAAAAGTTTAAAAAAAATCTTTAAATAATAAAAAATTGGAAATTTTTTTTGAAAAATCAAAATTTTTTGCTTTTTCACCCAATAACCTAGGGTTTTCACAGATTTTTTACCTTTTGTGGCGGTTGGTTTCTTATTCGACATCTTAATCAGATTTTTGTTTTATAAATTAAATTTTTGATGTGGATGATTCAAAAATTTAGTAATCAAGATCTGTAATTTTTTGTTTGAAAAAACTTAAAATTTCAGATCTGTAATTTTTTAGGTGGAGGAACAGTTGTAGCCAGATTAAAAGTGAAACTGAGAGTATTTAGTCATTGGGCAGCGGTAAAGTGGTTGAAGGTCTTTTCGAGCAGGATGTTTTGTCTTTTTACCGCCTAAATTTTGACTTCTCTGCAGCTAATATGAAGCCACGTCACGCCGGCTTAGAAACTCTCTCAGCTGGCGACTGAGGTACAGAAACCCCTATATATATATTTATGTATGTATGTATGTATGTATATACACACATATATATATATCAATGTATGTATGTATACAGAAATATGTGCCTTAACTGACAACTGAGAGTCACTCTCAGCCTGCGGTGACGTGGCACATTATTAGCCACACCAATGAGTTGCGACCCGCCTATTGAAACAAGTGAAATAACTAAATTCTCTTGCAGTAAAAAGTAGTAATCTTGCTATTGTTTATTATTATTTCTCCATTTTTCTTGTTCCACGCGCTGTCAGATTTAGGTTTGAGTTTTCGCTCATAAAGTTTTTCTAAAAAAGGTAGGATCCGGATCAGATACCCTTTTACTTTGCAGACCTATATCTTCAAGCTCTTCATCGGGATCTCCTTTTTATTTTACTGTGAACCGCCGACCAGAACACATCTCCTCCAATTCAGGTCGTCATCATCCCCGATCTCTTTCTCCCGATCTAAATATGAATCATATATCATCGTGCTCAACTTACTCACAGAATATTAAAAATCTTGAAGGGATGAGCTTTGGATGCTGATCAAGAGGTTCTAATTTTTTTCTTTTTTTTAATTTTTCCCGCAATTTCTTATCTGTAAAAAATCTTGGGTGACCTAGATGAAACTATGACTTAGTTTACGTTTTAGAGAACAAGAATCACTTTTAACAAAGTCATTATTTTTTCAGTTAACAATTTCATAGTATTTAATTTTAAAATTACATGTTTTCTCATGGTCACTAATTTTTAAGGACTGCGACAAATGTTGCAGTATTTAATAAATAATTTTTTTTAGTTATTATAGACATCCTAAAGTACGCGATTATGGTCGTTGTTATTAATAAACTATATCTTAGTATCTATATAACTACGATCTTACTTGCAGTCCGTAATTACCTTGCATGCACGACCTTTTACGTAGTCTTTTAATATATTAACTACGACAGATGTCACAGTATAACAAAATATTATATTTTGCAAAAACAATGGACATTCTGAAAGATGCGACTACGGTTGCAGTCTTTTATTCAATAGTCACATCTATCTTTACAACTACGATATAAGTTGCAATTTTATTTTATTATAGTTCAAATGTGTGATTTTCAATCATTTCTTTTTTATTTAATTCAACAATTATTTTGGTAGATCTGAATTTACATGGAGATATATCTGCAAGCTTAGTTATTCTTTTACGATAACAATTTTCAACAGACGATGAAACATACAACTTCCACAATGCTTATGCATAGAACAGAAAATTTGATGTGAGAAGGAAAAAATAGATAAGTCACGTAGGCCTCCTCATGAAGTTATTTGTAGAAAATATTGTTGCAATAAGGAGGGTGTGAAGAAGTTGGTTGATAAAAGACAAGGAGGGCTTACGGTCAACCGTCATATTGACACTAGAGTTCAGTGTCCTTCTGTGTACGTCTGCGCTTTTTACCAGACAGAAGATTTTGGATTATCACCAAGTTTACTGATTCACATCCACATGATTTATCAAGTCCGGATGTTACTTTTACTCTCACCAGACACATCGATCAAAAATTAACAGAAGCATAATGACCAATTTGGTTGATGTAGGAATTCGTCCTTCAAATTTTTTTCGTGTTGTTAATGCAATGAACCATGGAGACGGTTGTGAAGAAGTAAGCCCGCAATAAGTTATTGATTTTATTTGACACCGAAGAAATAACATTGGCCAAGAGTTTATTTTGATGATCAAATCTTTTCAAGAAAAAGCTGAGTCCCATCCAGAATTTTTCTTTGCCACTGAAGTTGATAATGCGGGCACACTAAGAAGTATTTTTTAGGCTGATGGAAGAGCAATCTCATCATATTGAGTTTTTGCGATGTGATTGTTTTTGACACAACATACATGACTAATCACTTGAATCTGCCATTTGCTCTATTTACTGGAGTGAATCATCATGAACAGTCAATTTTGTTTGGTTGTGCATTACTTGTGGACGAGCAGAGGGATACATTTGTTTGACTATTAAATAAATGGCTTAAATGCATGCACGGAGTTATACCAAAAGTGATTATTACTGATCAGGATGCCCAGATAGGTAATGCCATCTAGATGATATTTTCAACTTCTCGGCATCGTTACTGTTTTTGGCATGTAAGGAAACACATTGTCGAGCAATAAATCCCCCTGATAAACAAGTATGGGAAAGATTTTGCCTCTGATTTTCTATCTGTGGTGCACCTCCCATGATATAAGCACATGCGAAGAACGATAGAGATTGATGGAGGAAACATATCATATAGAAGAAGAAGATAATTGGTTGTTGAAGATATGCATATTGCGTGGACACTAGGTTAATGCTTATCTAAAGGATATTTTCTGTGCTGGAATAACAACTAGTCAAATGTCTGAGAATATTAATTCCTTCTTTGATGGTTTTGTGAATGCAAACACAAACTAGTTGAGTTTGTCCACCAATATGATAATGCTGTCGCTGTCCGTTGTAGTTCTAAAACTCAACAAGACTTTCAGTGTTTTAAATTGTGTGCCCAATTATACAACGAATCCATATGAGATACAAATTTCAAAGTTTTGTACCTGAAATTTTTTTCAGTTGTTTCAAATGAATGAGCAGTTATAATGACACTCTTTTCAGAAGAGTTAGAACATGATGGATCAAGAGCAAATTATTTGGTTGGTGAATTTTCCAGCTCAAAAGACACTTGGGAAAAGGTTAGTTATAAGAATTCTGTTGAACTTAACGTGTCTTATAGTTGCGCATTATTCGAAATAGAGGGTATCTTTTGTAAACATATTCTGTACATTTTGTGGCGCAATCACGTTACACATGTACCAGAATACTATATACTACAGAGATGGAGGTTGGATGCCCGTTACAAGAATATTGTAATTGAAAATGGCATTATACCTTTTCCCAATCAAGGCACGCGAGAACTGCTAGACTATGGACATTGCGATCCAAATTTAATGCAATTTTTTGAAATGGTGTCCGATTCAGATATCCATCTTTCAAAGTTAGATGCTGTGTTGGAAAGATTTGCTGCAGAAAACAGTAATGAATGCAAATTTGGAAAAGTAAATGATCAATCATCACAGTCTGAAACAAATGTTGGTTCTATTGGATCAATTGTGAGTTTTGTGAGATGGTGAAGAGTTGACTATTGCGATCCAACTGGTCCTGTACCTACCAAAGGGAGGCCTAAAGGTGCATCCAGGCTAAAATCTGGTTTTGAAAATTTTCTATTACAGAAGGAAGTCAAGCATCGAAAATGTGAAAACTGTCAACAACTGGGCCAATATAGGACTGGTTGTCCATTATTGGTATGAAATTAAACTCGTTATAGAATTTAAATTTAAGTTTGATGTTTCAAACATTTACGTTAATTTTTTACTTGCAGAGAAAGTAGTTTCAGATTGCGGCTTCCTGGAACGAATAAAGCATTTATCTATACATCTTCAGGCATCATCTGTGACCAAGGTCGCAGTTTTAATGGAAAAGGCATATCATTGTAATGTGACCTGGGTCGCTGTACAGGTACTATTTTACTTTATAGTGTTTTCCATCTCTTGTTCCAATATAATATATTGTACTTTATAATATTTTTTGAATATAGTAAAAATATTTTTTTAAAATCCACTGTGAAAATAATGGTCTATTCTGACAGAATGCTAATGTTATTTGAACATAAACTGTGGTCACTGTATGCATATTTCTTGAGTTAATGGAACCTTAATTATTCCTTTGGACTGCAACTTTGATCACAATCATCAGTTTTATCAAAAAATAGTAGTTTTAGAACTGCGACAAACGTCGCAGTTCATATTTCACTTTATTTTTGGGTTGTTTGCTGCTTTTTTCTGTATGAATTATTACATTAATGTTTATAATTATGCTACCAGTCTATTATGTTGAAATATGTTAATAATTAAATTGTATATTGTGAAATTTAGACCTTTATAATGATCACTGCGACCTTGGTCGCAATTACGATTATACTCCTTTGTTAGCCTTTTACATCAGCAACTCCAATCACGGATATTGCTATTTGGTGACTGCAACATTAGTCACAGTGTATCTCATTTTTGATGTAAATTATCACAATTTTTGTGTGGATCACATTGGAGTGTTGTTGGGCCAATACATGTTATCTGTTGGCCCAAGGTTACAATCACCTAGCTTTATGATTTTGATGATAACAAAACATATGTGTTTACTTAGTACTAATCAAGTTCAAGTGTTTAAGTATATTTCAGGGTTCTGAGGATTCAAAGAGTTTCCCTCCTCTAACGGAAGGTGTTGAAGACTCAAAAGATTCAAATACGGGATTAAATCTTAAAGCACTCAAACGTCAATAAAGGAGAAGCCCGGTTGAAGATCTTACAATCGCCTAGAGCCTTATAAGATATTAGTTTGTTAAAATATAGAATATAGTTGTGATGCCTAAGAAGTTACACACACAAAATACATGATTTCGAAAAATACAAGTTTTGATAGTATTGGTATTTTGCATGTTTGGTTTTGATACATGTCTCATAATTTTTTCAAAATTTAATAACAAGTTTAGAACAAGTATTTCATCACCTATACATTGCTATACTACCCATAAACCAATATAAAATATTTTGAAAAATGTTTGAAACTCAAAATATATCCAGAAAACTGTTTCCGGCCATCGATCGGTGCCCATTTTAGGCCAAAACGGTCGACCACCTGATAGGGGCGAAACCAAGCACTCAAAAGTGTGTATTTGTGAAATCATTGTAAAAAGCTCGTATGTGCTAATATTCCCTCGATACTTCCGTTATAGCACTGGCTCAACGGGTCGAATCCACAGGGACTGGAGGCGATAGAAGCATTAACAGTCTCTATTCACGTCGGTTGTTAACAGTTCTTCTTTGTTAAAGAATTAGAAGAAGAAAATAAAAGAAAATAAAGCATGTGGTAGGTGGAGAAGGCGATGAAAACAGCGATGTGAAACAAAAGAGAAGTGGGTTGAAAAACAAAGTAGAAAAGAGAAGATGAAACAAAGGTGAACTAAGAGGATGGTGAAAACACGATGAAAAGATAAAAGAAGTGTTTTGAAATCAACTTTTAAAACAAGATAAAATAAAACTCATAGCTACTAACTACTAATTGATCCACTAACCAGCTAACCTCTTAGTGATAGTTGCCTCACATGGATTCTTGGCCATCACTAATCCTTGGCTTCAAGAGACGATACAAAGCATGGCAAATAAGATGATTCATCACATTCAAACTTGCATCAAGAGAAAACTAATACAAACATTAGATCATCAAACCATTAGAAGCAAGTATGAAATAAGAGAGAGTTAGTTTGGTTAGCAAGTTAGCAAGTTAGATGTTAGAACCAATCATCATGAGCCATCAATGGCTCTTGCAAGAGCAAAGCCTTGTGAGGCTGTTAGATTCATGTGAATTATCAAGTAAGTGGTTAGATGGTTAGTGGTTAGTAGTTAGATTGCCATGAGAAGAAGAAAAGTTAGCCAAGCAACATGTAGAAGATGGAGGAGATTACATTGGAGAAGAAAGGAGGCACCTTTACATAGATTGTCACTATCTATTACATCAATCCCTCTCTGAATCTCTCAGCCATAATACAAGATCTAAAAATAAAATAACATAACAAAATAAAAGAAATGAGGAACACCTACCTATACTACCCTAAAACATAGAAACCTAGCCTAAAATAAAAAACTACTCCTAAAAACAAAAACTGCTTCGTTCTGGGCCTCTGCAGGGGTTTATATAGGCATAAGAAGCATCTAGAAGACGAGACGGGGCCACGCGTCGAAAATAGACGCGTGGCTCCACCCAATTGCCGCGGAAATGCGATAATTGCCGCGGATCCGCGGCAATACCAGGGACTTAAGTCCCTGGTTTTTGGCAGGAAGTCCCCGTCGCTTCGAGAATATTCCTGGTATATCCCAATTCTGGTAATTTCACCCGAATATTCGTCTGACGTGCGCAAGAGTCTAGGTTCGACGTATCTTCTAGATGATCCCTTGCTTGGCCTCCAAGTAATGCGGATTTAATTACCCTAAAAGGGAATTAATTAAGCTCTTATTACTTCTTTACCCTTAAACTCTTGATTTACCTGCAAGAGAGAACAGAACACGGTTTAGACCGACATTTTATTCATAAATCGGTGAAAAAATGCGATATAATAGTGCATAGTAGACTAATCACACCCCCACACTTATCTTTTGCTCGTCCCGAGCAAAACAAGAAAAGAAGAACTATAGTACAAATGTTATTACACCACTTTCGCCGGTGACGCGATTGCACTGAGCATGTGCAACAAGCCGTTAAACCTCTGGATTACCCTAGAGGAGGAGTTTGGTCTCCTGAGGGTTTTCAGCGGATTGCACCCACAAAATCTATAAAGAAAGAAGACAAATGTTAGTATTTTGAAAATGCATTTTGAAAGAGAGACAAGTTTATGAAATATTTTTGCAAAAATATAAGTGATCTAAGGTCATAAGTCCACCAAAAATCATTCTTCTTTAAACTTAGTCTCTATGCAAGATCTTGTCTTCAATTAAGGTAAGAATTCAAAAATGGATTGAATATTTTATCTTTCATAAAACCTAGATAATATGCACTTTGTGATATTAAAGATTTCTGGGATTTCAACTCTAACTATCAAGCCATATATATATATATATATATATATATATATATATATATATATATATATATATATATATATATATTTATATTTATTTATTTATTTCTTCTCTTAGTTTTCTTAGGCTTTCTAGTTCACCCATGTACTATAACTGATGACTCCCAAACCAAAAGTGAAAAACACCTAGAGGGGGGGTGAATAGGTGTAAGTGCTAATCTAGTGAACTAAGTGCTCTAAATGCGGAAGCTTAAAACTATTCTTACAACACACTTAATACAACACACAAGTGTAGCCGAATTCCCCGTGAAGGGCTCTGGACTAACTCCTCTTGATTCCCCTTGAATGGGTTGAGGTGCTATGTGAAGCTCTTGTGGTTAAGTATAAGTGAGGCACACACAAACAACCAAGCATATAAGATGAATAGGCAATATGAATATATGCAAGGCACAACACAAGCAAATATGATATGATGCTAAGAATGATGCTTTGCACAAATATAAAGAGAGAGAGGGTTGAGAGACAAGTGGATCAAACGCAAAGGCCAAGATATGTTTCGAGGTTTGAGCACCTAGCTCTACATCCCTGCCTACACCACCGTGTAGGATTTCCAATCCACTATCTCCCACCGAGGGAACCTCTACCGAAGAGGATTTGTTACAACACAAGGAGTACCGAACTCCTCTCTCAAACACCACCTCACAACCGAGGGGTAGGCCCGTAGCCAATACAACAACCACAAACACCTCTACCGAAGAGGGTTTACAAGCCAAACTCCACCTCTCACTAGAGGGAGCAAACCAACCAGCTCAACCTCTACCAAAGAGGGAGCAAACCAATCACCCGATCATCTCTACCAAAGAGGGATACAAAAGAACAAGGGTGTTTACAATAAGTAGTTCCAAAGACCACAAACTCAATCTCTCTTTTCTCTTTTTCCCACAAACAAATGATCCTAATAGAATAGGATAGGTGATAGCTCAAGTGTGGAAAACAAGTGTTTTGATCAAAGAAAAACTCTTGGGAAAATCCCAGATAGATATTGAAATGAAGAACAATAAACCAATTTCCCAAAATCCTATTTTCTTTGAAAATAACAAAACACTTAAAAAACAAATAGAATGAATCTTTTTGGCACTTAAAACTCTTTTGAAAACTTCTTTTTAAAACCAGAGAATAGGAAATTTTTGCTCTTAGAAAACTTATCAAAACAGCCCAAGAGATGGGGTATTTATACCTCCATCAGAAAACTAGCCGTTAGGCTGATGTGGCAGCCAGACAGGCTTGGCGGTCGACCGCCCGGTCGACCGCCAACGGTCATATTTATGACCGTTGGGCAAACCCGGTCGACCGGATTGGTCGACCCAAACAAACAGAGAGCAGAGCTCTCAGACCCGGTCGACCCTGACGGTCGACCGTTCCTGTGTCAGCCAAACGTGCACAGATCTGTGCACGTCGGTCGACCGACCCGGTCGACCGACTTCATCCCAAGTCGACTAGGCCAGTTGACTAGTCGACTGGTTGAAGCCTGGAACAGAAATCTGGGTCAGAAAAATAGTTTAAAAATATTTTGAAAAATCTTTTAAGTCTTCTAAAAATCCACAAAACTTGTTTTAACATTTTATATTGAAACACAAACAAGCGATAAAAATTTCAAGACATATAACAATCATATCAATTCATTTTTGTGTCTTGCAAATTTTATCAAAACCAACACTTGTATTTTTATCAAACTTGATTTTTCAATACATTAATAGGAAAGTCAAAATAAGTTTGTTTAAGATGTTTAAGCATGTATGTATAACTAGAATACATCTATTATACATATAAACCATGTAAACTTGTTTTGATCAATCATTCATGAAAACCAATTCCAAAACATGAAAACGTGTGTGTTTGTGCACTTGAGCATATCAACTATACTAAGCTTTACAAATGGATCTAAAACACACTAAACTAAAGTAGGATACCTAAGTCTTCTTGATGATCTTCATCTTCAAGTAGACCCGATCCAAAACTCCATCCATGGGCTAGGCAAGGTGTGATCTTGAAGCTTTGGCCCTGGAATCACCATGAAAAGCTTCTAAACTCCTTGTTGAAGCTAATCATCAACTAATATCTTGGTTAATGATCTGAAACTTAAACAACACAAGATTATTAGTAAACATAACTACATGAGTTAATCATCATCAAAACTAGGGTGGAAGGCCTTTGGGCCAACAATCTCCCCCTTTTTGGTGATGACAAAACTCATGGAGTTATATATGCATGGATTAAAGTTAAGCTTCAAAGAAGCTCCCCCTTAACTCATGCATAAACAAATAAACATAATAAATATGCAATGAAGGCTTTTAAACATGAATGCATAGATATGCATAAATAATAAAAGGTTCTAGATACCAATGAAATGTTCAAAAACAAAACATGCTCTAGATACCAATTAACATTAAACTATATTAAACTTAATATATGCAAAAACATAAATATGCATATATAAATCTTATAAACTCAAAATCTTTCTCCCCTTTTTTGTCAATCATCAACAAAAGGGTAAACAATCAAAATAATAAAATAAGGGGTAAAAATCTTTCTCCCCCTTTTTGTCAATCAAAACAATAAAAAAAATAATGTTCTCCCCTTTTTGTCTAAAAACAAAAACAAGGTCAATAAGGGGTGACAATCAATTAGGATATCAATTGAAAATATGTCAATGAAGCATCTGGATACCAATTGAAAGTAAACAAAGATCAATAAATGTTATATGCTATATACATTCATGAAGAGGAAGACGCTAAGTTAGCTTTCCTACACATATGCATTACATGAAAGAGGGATGTTAAGCCCTAATTCACATAACACACATTATGTAATGCATAAGAGGAGATGTGAAGCTCCCCCTACACACGTGTACCACATAAAGAAGAGATGTTAAGCTCCTCATTACTAGATACACTCAGCATGAATCTATATGTAGAAGAGATGTTAAGCTCTCCTTGCATATAGTCAATATAAATCAAAACTTTTGTATTTTTCTTTAAACAAAATTTTTAGATACTAATTTAAAACACAAGACATCTTGATATCAAAAGAAGGTATTTTTCTTTTAAGAATATGATATCAATTTAAACTTTTTATTTTCTATCATAAAATACGGGAGTGGAAATACAAATACCAATTGAAATATGAAAATCGAATTTTCTCCCCCTTTATGAAATACCAACAAAAATAATGCATAGGCTTGAAATAAGATATCAATTGAAAATTGAATCAATTGAAATAAAGTTAAAACTCAAGCACTAGCATAAAAACATATATATGTATGAAAAATAGATACCAATTGAAATTGATATACTTGGAATTGAAAGCATACATACATACAAACATATATGAGTATACAAGAGAGGTCAAAATTGATACCAATTGAAAGAATTCAATGATACCAATTGACATAACAATAAGTTCAAGTGTATACATCATATTACTATACCTCCCAATCATGATTCAAGTTTTAAATGATTTTCATTTTAAAGCATACATGAACATGATCTCCCATCAATCCTCCCATAGTTGGTAGGGGTTTTTAAAAATAGATTTGAAAATAGAGTACGTTTGAAAAACTCTACCAAAATGAAGAATACCGTAACTAGTTATAAATAGAAAGTTTTGTTAACTAGTACGAAATCCTTCAAGTAAGGAATAAACTAAAAAATAATTTTCATAAAACACATGTAAATCACATTGTACTTAAAAACACTCAATCTTCAATAAAGTCCATACATGCTCATGAAAAACATACTCATGAGAAATATTTTAAGAAATGGTGAGTGTACAAGTAAAGTGTGACATGGCATTATGAAACTTTCAATTAAGCTCAAAATTTCTTGAAACAAGAAAACATGAAAATCATTAAAACTTATTTAATCTTCAAGGTATATGTATGTCCTATACAAATTAGAGTATACATACATATCCAAACACAACGAGTCCATTAAGATATATGCATGAAGGCACGTGGCTCAAAAAGGATGTATATGTATAATAATAATTTGGATAAAATAGACATATACATGAAGTTAAACAAATAAACACGAAATCAAGAAAAACTAAATTTTCACCAAAACAAATTTCATTTCAAGGTATATGTATGAATTGTCAACACAATAAGTATACATACATATCCCTAAACACAATTGAGTCCATATATAGATTTGCATGAAAGGCAAATGACTCAAGGGGTATACATATATATCTTAAAGTTTGGCAATACAAACATATACATGAAGTGAAACACACAATCATAAAACAAATTCAAAAATAGGAATACAAGTTTAAAATGCATGAATCATCAAAACTAGACTATACTAGCATATCTAATGGGTTCAAATAAGCGTTCAAGCTCAAACATATATAGATTTATTTGTGGCCCACTATATGTACAAGTATAAAACCTAGTCTTAGTGAAAACTAACATCTAAACATGTAATCAACACATGAAGCATAAAATCAAGATATAAATCAATATGATAAACAAAAACATGATTATTATGAATATCCACATGTTATTAGAACTATGATATACGCAATAGCAACCAAATAGTGAGAACACAAAAGAATTTATCCATATTAAATATGGGTGTCTCAAAATAACTAAACATGTATATCACAAATCTAATTAACATGGCATTTTCATACTAATCACTAAACAATGAAACATGCTAAAAACATATGATATGAAAAGCATGTAAACAATAAATAGGAGTTAGGAATCGTTACCAAAACCTAGAAGGCAACTTTTCTTGTCTCCAAAACATGGTGGTCTTCTCCACCAAAACTTTCCTTGAAAGTGATGCATCCAATTGATTTCCATGAAGCTCGGAACGCATCCACTTCAAGGTACGGCAACTCTCACGTCATGTGAGAGCCCACACCTACATCATAAATAAGAGGGGTGGTCTTTGGTACCCATACTCTTTTGGGTCCATGGGGGTTAGTCCCTTCTCTAACCCAAACAAAATTCTTTGCTAAATTACAATCATGTATACGATCAAAGCAAAATTTAGCAAGGTGGCCATCACGTCCACAATGTGTACATGTGTACACATGAGCATACATAGTGTGATGATGTCCGTGAGGAGCATGTGTATGCCGTGGAGGGTGTGCATGCATAAATGATGGAACTTGCTTCTTTCGAAACAAAGATTCCAAGCGAGTGTGGTTCATGGCACATTTGCTCATAGTGGAGCCCAAACAATCAACCTTCTTCTTAATTAAATTTATATCATTTTCAATTAAAGAAGAAGTGAAGCATGCAATGGGTGAAGTGTGTGATACTACCCTAGCATGGCAAACATGTGCATCAATCTTATTTTTTAAAACATCATTTTTCTTTAAACAAACATCTAAATCATTAGAAATAGAAATAATCTTATTTTTCAAAGCAACATTCTCTTTTAAAGTAAAATCAACTTTTGAAGACAAATTTTCATTTTCCTTTAAAAGAGTTTCATTATCATTTTTAAATTTTAAAAACTTATTTTCTTTAAGTACAAGATCAAGTTGAGATTTTAATGAATCCCTCTCATTAGCAATCTCCTCTTTCTCTTGCAAAACAATGTTAAGTCTAGAATGCAAACTTTTATTTTCTTTAACAAATCCTAGACTTTTCTTTTCAAAACGTTATATTTTTCAATCAATTTTTCACAAACAATGATAGTTCTTTATTTAAAGCATGGGGATCAACATAATCATCACATGAAGAACTAGTATCAAAACTATCTAGTTGAGATTCCGATTGTACCTCAAGGGAGTCATTCCCTTGAACCGTATAGCATAGTTGCGGCTCGGATTCTCCGCTAGACTCCTCCGGATGATTTGGCAATTGAAGCTTGGAGGTGGTGGTGGTTGTCAACTTGTTCTACACTACAAAAGCGGAAGCAAAGTTAGAAACACATAAAAGATAATCTTTAGGTAATGTGCTTCTAATGGCCTCAAGGGCTTGTGCATTGGCACCTATATGATTGCGATCTCCAAGATAACATTTCTTGGGGGCCGCAAGAAAGACATGCAAACCTAGGGTCTTTAGGTACATGGACATCCTATACTTCCAAACAACAATGTTGGAAGGGTCAAAGCTAGGTGGGGTCATGAAGTCCATGGTAAACTATATGAGTGTGCAAACAAGCAAATGCAAACAATAAATTAGCAATCAAAGGATCTCAATCCTAGGATGTTAAACCTAAGTATCAGGAGCACTAGCTCTGATACCAATTGAAAAACACCTAGAGGGGGGGTGAATAGGCGTAAGTGCTAATCTAGTGAACTAAGTGCTCTAAATGCGGAAGCTTAAAACTATTCTTGCAACACACTTAATACAACACATAAGTGTAGCCGAATTCTCCGTGAAGGGCTCTGGACTAACTCCTCTTGATTCCCCTTGAATGGGTTGAGGTGCTATGTGAAGCTCTTGTGGTTAAGTATAAGTGAGGCACACACAAACAACCAAGCATATAAGATGAATAGGCAATATGAATATATGCAAGGCACAACACAAGCAAATATGATATGATGCTAAGAATGATGCTTTGCACAAATGTAAAGAGAGAGAGGGTTGAGAGACAAGTGGATCAAACGCAAAGGCCAAGATATGTTTCGAGGTTTGAGCACCTAGCTCTACATCCCCGCCTACACCACCGTGTAGGATTTCAAATCCACTATCTCCCACCGAGGGAACCTCTACCGAAGAGGATTTGTTACAACACAAGGAGTACCGAACTCCTCTCTCAAACACCACCTCACAACCGAGGGGTAGGCCCGTAGCCAATACAACAACCACAAACACCTCTACCGAAGAGGGTTTACAAGCCAAACTCCACCTCTCACTAGAGGGAGCAAACCAACCAACTCAACCTTTACCAAAGAGGGAGCAAACCAATCACCCGATCACCTCTACCAAAGAGGGATACAAAAGAACAAGGGTGTTTACAACAAGTGGTTCCAAAGACCACAAACTCAATCTCTCTTTTTCTTTTTTCCCACAAACAAATGATCCTAATAGAATAGGATAGGTGATAGCTCAAGTGTGAAAAGCAAGTGTTTTGATCAAAGAAAAACTCTTGGGAAAATACCAAATAGATATTGAAATGAAGAACAATAAACTAATTTCCCAAAATCCTATTTTCTTTGAAAATAACAAAACACTTAAAAAACAAATAGAATGAATCTTTTTGGCACTTAAAACTCTTTTGAAAACTTCTTTTTAAAACCAGAGAATAGGGAATTTTTGCTCTTAGAAAACTTATTAAAACAGCCCAAGAGATGGGGTATTTATACCTCCATCAGAAAACTAGCCGTTAGGCTGATGTGGCAGCCTGACAGGCTTGGCGGTCGACCGCCCGGTCGTCCTCCAACGGTCATATTTATGACCGTTGGGCAAACCCGGTCGACCGGCACGGTCGACCCAAACAAACAGAGAGCAGAGCTCTCAGACCCGGTCGACCCTGACGGTCGACCGTTCCTGTGTCAGCCAAACGTGCACAGATCTGTGCACGTCGGTCGACCGACCCGGTCGATCGACTTCATCCCAAGTCGACTGGCCAGTTGACTAGTCGACTGTTTAAGGACTCGAGTAAATAAGGCCACAAAACTAAGGAGGATTTATTTGTTTCTTTTGACCACCGTTAGGCGTGAATAATCATGCTTCTTGAGGCAGAATTATCCAGCTTAATAAGTGATGATTTTTTTATTATTTATTTATTATTATTATTTTTTTATTTATGGTATTTTAGGTCTTTGTTTCCATCCCAAAAATTGTGTAAGTGTGAAGTGCATATTATCTAAGGCAAAAAATTCAAGATAAAATTATCTCCCCAATTTATCTTACTTAGCCTATAATTTTAAACAAGATCCATTATTTCAACTGGGTTTAAGATGTCATAATTAAGGCTTTCTTAATTTCTAAGATCATCTTAATTTTCTTAAAAATAGATCAAAATTTTGTCTCTTATTTCAAAAAGTTTTTAAAGAAAGAGAGAATTTCTATACAAAAGGGAAGATTTCTAAAAGTATCCTTAAAAAGAAGTGTAAAAGAAAGAAAATCTAAAAAACTCTATGTTTCTATACAAAAGGGAAGATTTCTAAAAGTATCCTAAAAAGAAGTGTAAAAGAAAGAAAATCTAAAGTACTCTATGTTAGTAAACCCTCCCCCACACTTAGCTCATGCATTGTCCTCAATGCATCGTGATGTATATATGCATGAAACAAATAGAGAGGGAAGGAAAAATCACCTCAAGGTGGTGGTTCTGGTGGCGGTCTGATTGGTCCACGAAATGCGGTCCAATCCAATGTGCGTGGAGTCCGGAGGAACCCACCAGAGACCTCCATAATACAACCTAGTAGAATGATGTATATATTTATGATTTTTATTAAAAGTTTTACTCTATCTAATTTTCAAATTTTCAATATAATTTCAGAGTCAAATTCATCAAGACCCTTGTCCCAGAAATGAATGATTGATTTGGACTCAGGAAATATAGGAACTAATACCGACTCAGGAAAATGAAATAAGTCAAGTAAAGGTTTGGGAGTCGAGATTGGTTCATGAAGTGGGTCCAAATCAAGAAGATGAAGCTCAGGTCCACATTCATTTCCCCATGATGGAATGTGACTATCTAAGATTGGTGATTCAAGTTCAAGAATGACAGGTATGGGAATCAAAACTGACTCTAAAATGTTGCTCAAATTGGGTAACATAACAGGAGTCAATATTGATTCAGGAATTTGAACTGGATCACAAATTTGAGGATCAAAGTCACATTCCTCATTGAGTTCAATTCTAAAAAAATGAGAACTTGCCAATTTATCAATGGGACTTTCAAAAGTAAGAAATTGGTCAAGTTCAATATGATCATCATAAAAGATTGGTGATTCAATTTCACAATGGACTGGTACAGGATCCAATACTGATTCGGAAAAAGGCCTGAATTCAGGTAAAAACACCTCAGTCAATATTGAATCAGGAAGTGAAATTGAATTATCGTGAAAGTTCAGGATCATATTTATGCTCAAGTTCAATTTCAGGAAGAGGATAACTTGCCAAAATGTCAATGAGATCTTTAACAATTGAAGTTTGGATAAGTTCAGATGGGTGTGCTGAAATTGAATCTTGATTTCCAAAACAACATGATTCTTTGGCTCTAACAGAATGTTTAGTGACATCAAAAATAGTCAAACGATGAGAATGAAGACTTTTGACCATCATATCTATGTCATAATTACGAGCCATTTGAGCTTGAGTCATGATTTCAAGCATCTTTTCATAATTAATTGGTTCATCGTTTGGTTGCGACTGGGCCTGAAAAGATGATGATTTGTTTTGGAAATTGTGGTGAAATCGTGAGTCTATCAGATTTGATTGTTGTTCAGACTCACGTAAGAATTCCTTACTCGTTCCCCAGGCAGATGGTTTTTCATTATAAGGAGGTGGAACTGAGTAAGACTCTTGAAAATATTATGGAATTGGAGAGGCCATCCTTTTCTGAAGTAATCGCTCGACGCTTGTAAATTGGCTCTATACTCTTTCTTAACTCAGATTTTTCTTCAATGGGAGGTCCAGAAAAAGGAGTATAGGAAGCGAAATCGGGGAAGAAATATTGTGTAAATTGTGGACAAGGTGGACATGGGGACAAGGAGGTTGAAAATTAAACTCGGGAGAGGTGAATCCCCATTGACTCTGTGACGAGTTGAAATTATTTTGAAAATTATAGTCATAAGAATGTGGGTATGGGTTGTATTGAATCGGATAAGTCCAACCCGGTGTATTTGGTTGGTGCATATTGTAAAAAGCCTGATTGGAATTATCTGAATCGAATGGGGTCGGTGTGAAATATGGATTCATATTCGGATTGAAAGAATTGTTATTGTTGAATTCCATTCCACAAACAATCACAAAAAAAGAAAAAAATCAAACAACAAACAAAAAAGAAAAGAAAAAATCAAAACCAAGCCTATAGTAGGGTTAACCTAGACCTAGACGACTCCTAACTGGTCGATTACCCAGGGGAGGTTGTTGCTTGAATCTGACCACAAGCTAATCGGCCAGGTAGGGGCAAAATACGGTGGGAGGTATCCGTGCGTAAGCAACGGGCCTTAATTACGCCAAACCACGGTATCTTCGAGGCGTAACCTCTTAATCCCCAACCTTAGACACCGACTTCACAAGAGTAAGATTCAAAATAAGTTCCACCCTCGGTCAATCTCTTAATGAGTCCGAGATGTCCCTAGGGGCCAACGTCTATCAATTTTTATTAGGGCTTGGGTTGTGTGAGTGGGGAGGTGGTTTTTGGGCTAAGGAAGGGTGATGAAATCCCCACCTTATCTTGTATTGGGTTATGCCCTTAAGTTCAATTCGTGCAAGTGTGCAATATAGACAAGAATATAACACAAAGCGATAAATCACCCACGTGTTTGTCCTATGCTATATGCAATGCCATATGTACACCTCCATCCAGATCACAACAACAGAACAAAATACAGTATATTGGAATTGAATTGACACGTGCCTAAATGCAAATGTCTAAACCGTTTTAAAAGCGTCCAAATATCGTATTTTAGTTCTTTAGTTTATTATGGTGTGTAGGCAATCAAAGCAGGAAAGTAATAGTACAGATCCACTAGCTATTACAATTCACACATCCCAGCACAACAAGATACACAATGATTACAAAATGGCCGCGTTTTTGCAGCAAACGTCGCGTTTGCGCGGCGGTTCTTTAGAAGCTGGGGCCCTGCTTTCAAGAGCAGAGAGATACAAAGCTAGTTTATGTTTTGCAATATTAAGATCCTATAAAGAATGTCCTGCACACCAAAACAGAGAAGAAAATGTTAACAAAAACGTGAAATCAAAACCATTCCCGTTCCCCGGCAACGGCGCCAAAAATTTGATCGGGACGAAACCAAGCACTCAAAAGTGTGTATTGTGAAATCAATGTAAAAAGCTCGTATGTGCTAATGTTCCCTCGATACTTCCATTATAGCACTGGCTCAATAGGTCGAATCCACAGGGACGAGAGGCGATAGAAGCATTAACAGTCTCTATTCACGTCGGTTGTTAACAGTTCTTCTTTGTTAAAGAATTAGAAGAAGAAAATAAAAGAAAAGAAAAGAAAATCTAGCATGTCGTAGGTGGAGAAGGCGATGAAAACAACGATGTGAAACAAAAGAGAAGTGGGTTGAAAAATAAAGTAGAAAAGAAAAGATGAAACAAAGGTGAACTAAGAGGATGGTGAAAACACGATGTAAAGATAAAAGAAGTGTTTTGAAATCAACTTTTAAAACAAGATAAAATAAAACTCATGGCTACTAACTACTAATTGATCCACTAACCATGCTAACCTCTTAGTGATAGTTGCCTCACATGGATTCTTGGCCATCACTAATCCTTGGCTTTAAGAGACGATACAAAGTATGGCAAATAAGATGGTTCATCACATTCAAACTTGCATCAAGAGCAAGCTAATAATAATATTAGATCATCAAACCATTAGAAGTAAGTATGAAATAAGAGAGAGTTAGCTTGATTAGCAAGTTAGCAAGTTAGATGTTAGAACCCATCATCATGAGCCATCAATGGCTCTTGCAAGAGCAAGGCCTTGTGAGGCTATTAGATTCATGTGGATTATCAAGTAAGTGGTTAAATGGTTAGTGGTTAGTAGTTAGATTTCCATGAGAAGAAGAAAAGTTAGCCAAGCAACATGTAGAAGATGGAGGAGATTACATTGGAGAAGAAAGGAGGCACCTTTACATAAATTGTCACCATCTATTGCATCAATCCCTCTCTATCTCTCTCTGAATCTCTCAGCCCTAATACAAGATCTAAAAACGAAATAACATAATAAAATAAAAGAAATGAAGAACACCTACCTACACTACCCTAAAACATAGAAACCCTAGCCTAAAATCAAAAACTACTCCTAAAAACGAAAACTACTTCGTTCTGGGCCTCTGCAGGGGTTTATATGGCATAAGAAGCATCTAGAAGACGAGATGGGGCCACACATCGAAAATCGACGCGTGGCTCGGCAATTGCCGCGAAAACGCGGCAATTACCGCAGATTCGCGGCAATACCGGGGACTTAAGTCCCTGGTTTTTGGCAGGAAGTCCCCGTCGCTTCGAGAATAATCCTGGTATATCCCAATTCTGGTAATTTCACCCGAACATTCGTCTGACGTGCGCAAGAGTCTAGGTTCGACGTATCTTCTAGATGATCCCTTACTTGGCCTCCAAGTAATGCGGATTTAATTATCCTAAAAGGGAATTAATTAAGCTCTTATTACTTCTTTGCCCTTAAACTCTTGATTTCCCTGCAAGAGAGACCAAAACACGGTTAGACCGACATTTTATTCATAAATTGGTGGGAAAATGCGATATAATAATGCATAATTGTAGACTAATCACCACCCGATCGATCGGGCCGTTGGCCTAGGGCGTGAACGTTTGTGCACATTGTTGGTCAACCGACCGGTTGACCGCTAACCCTTGCGGTCGACCGACCGGTCGACCGACTGAAAGTCTTCAACTCTCGGTTAGGGTCCGGTCGACCAATGTTTTGGTTTTCACTTTTGAACGGCCGAGCGATTGACTGGCCGGTCGACCGGAGCCAACAACTCTTTATGGATGAGCTGTCAGTCGACCGGCAACCTACCAGATGGCTATAACAACTGGTTTTTGAATCTATTTTGTTTTTAGTGGATTCCAACGAGCATTTTAGTTTTCAAGTGTCTAAACACACCCAAATGAAATAGTATGATTTACAAATGATATTTATTCATTACCTATATATGGGTCATGGGTTTTGGTTTCATACAAGAGGTTTACACAAGTTTACAAGTTTTCAAGCTTGTTTCAAACGAGAGAAGTTTTTCTAGCTTCCAATCTTCAAGTTTTTTCTTTCCAAAGCTATTTTCAGTTGTTTTTAAAGCTCTTCACATCTTTCTAACTGAATTTGTTCTCTCACTTAATTTCTTGAGTTACACTTCATATCCTACTCTATAGGAAGTTTTAAGAGAGAGTGTTTGTGATCTTTTTAGATCACCAAGAGCTTTGTAACCTTAATTTGCTTTGTTCTACCTCTTGTGTAGAGGGTTGAGTTAGTGGAGTTGTGACTCCGGTGTTGTTTAGACCAAAGTTGTAATCCCTTTGTGAAAGTTCCCTTAGAAGATATGAAATCTTTCATAGTGGTGAAGGCGGGGACGTAGAGCGGTGGGTCGAACCTCGGAACAATTCCCTTGTGTTTGCGATTGCTTGTGTCTTACTCTCTAATACTTTTTACATTTCATACCTGTGTAGTTTTTCATTTTGCTTATTTTCATTACTTGTATTTCATTCATCACTTTCAATATCGGTCTATACTCATCTCAACAAGGAGGTAATTGAGCACCTCAACTCATTATCTAATGAAATCAAAATGGAGAAGTTCTAGAGCCCTTCACGGAAAATTCGGCTTCAATTCTTGTTTTAAGTATCCGTTTGCATAATTCATCATAAGTAGTTTTGAAATAGCATCTGATTAGCAAAACACCTATTCACCCCTCCTCTAAGTGTATTTTAATTGGTATTAGAGCCTTGATCTCTAATTTTTGGCTTAACAACCTTACAGAGATCCTAATTGCTAATGACTTCTTTTACAATTTTATCTTCATCTACTTTAGTAAAAATGGCCGAAGGTATTAAGACCCCTCTGATCGGGAAAAAATCGCGCACAAAAGTGTATGTTTTAAAATCAAGATTTAAAGTGTTTGTGCTTTGGCTTCCTCTATACTTCCGTTATAGCATATAGACTAAAACGAGTCAAATCCACAAGGATGGAAGGCGATAGAAGCTTACACGGTATGTTCACGTGTATGTTATCAGTTCTTCAACGTTTGAAAGAATGAAAAGAAAAGAAAACAAAGAATGAAAAGAGAAGTACGGTGAAACACAAAGAAGTGGGAAACATAGAAGATAAGATATTTGTGATTTTTGTTTGTATATATAAAACAAAGTGAAAAAGAAAGAAAACTCATGCCTACTAACTACTAATGGCTCCACCAATATGCTAATGTCTTAGTGATAGTTGCCTCACATGTATCATTGGCTATCACTAGTCCTTGGTTCAAGAGCATTTCAAAGCATGACCCATATGTAACTCATCACATCCCAACTCAACAAAAAAGTGCAAGCTACACTTAAACCATCAAAACTAAATAAGAGTAAGTATGGAATAAAGTAATGTTAGCTGGTTAGAGAGTCAGGATGTTAGAGTGTTAGATCCATCATCATGAGCCATCAATGGCTCTTGCAAGAGCAAGGCCAAGTAAAGGCTATTAGATTCATGTGGATTATCAAAAAGGAAGTTAGCAAGCTAGTGGTTAGTAGTTAATTGCCATAAGAGAAAATTAACTAAACATGTAAAAAGAGTTAGAGAAAAGAAAATAAAGAGAGGTAAAGAGAGAACCTTTCATAGATTGTCACATTCTATTGCAAGAACTCTTGCTTTTCAACCATATACCACTCTCTCTCTCTCTCTCTCTCTCTCTCTCTTTCTCTCTCTCCTATTACAAGAACTACAAGAAATGGAAAATATAAAGGAGGAAGAAGAACTAACCTAAACTAAACTACCCTAAACTACAATATGGAAAGCACTACACTAACTCTCTGTATATCTCCCCATCTGAAGACCCCAGGGGTATTTATAGGCATCAGGGGAACGGGGGCCAGGGAGACAACCTCTGGCCCAAAACGCGGCCGCGATCGCGCCCGTATGGCCGCAAAAAACACGGCCAGAGCTGCGTTTTCGCAGCTGTACTGGCGCAGCGCGTTGTCGCGTCTGTCCCCTGTCGGCTACAGGTCCCGGTTTCTGGTTTTCGGCCCCTGATTTTGGCAAAACAGCTCTCCAAGGTCAATGGCTATATTATAGGCCTTAAATCACCCATTAAATGGTGATTTAGGGTCTTCTTCTTCATTGCACACCATGAACCTAGAAACATACAAGAGAAGTATTACTAGCAGAATTTAATATTAAATAAATGTGAAGATGTGGTATGAAATATGCAGTTTTAGAGACTAATCACACCCCCACACTTATCTTTTGATCGTCCCGAGCAAACAAAAAACTAAGAAAATTATTATACCACTTTCACAGGTGATGCGATTGCACTGAGCATGTGCAACAAGCCGTTAAACCTCTAGGTTTTCCCTAGAGGAGGAGTTTTGTCTCCTGAGGATTTTCAGCGAATTACACCCACACAATTTATAAAGAAAGAAATCAAATCTTAGTATTTTAAAAACAAATTTAGAAACAGAGAAAAGTGTTGAAGTATATTTGCAAAAATATAAGTGAATCAAGGTCATAGGTTAATCAGAAATTATTCTTCCTTAAACTAAGTCGAAATGCAAAATCTTGTTATAAATTAAATGTAAGAATTTAAAATTGAATTGATTCTTTGATCTTTCATAATACTCTTAGAAAAATATGCACTTTGTGAACTGTGAAGATTTTTGGGATATCGACTCTAAATTCATGCCATTTATTTGTATATATAATTTTATTTTTTTATTTTTTCTTCCCTTAGTTTTCTTAGGCTTTCTTATTTATCCAGGTAGGAGCCTTTAACCGATGACTCCCAAATCAGATGATCTTAGGGCACCAGATGAGAAAACATCCCTCAGGCTTAAGACTGAAGTAAATAAAGTCACAAAACTAAAGGGGATTATTTTGATTTTGTCCATCTATTTAGACATGAATAATCATGCTTCTTTAGGCATAATTATCCAGCTTCAATAAGTGGTTTTTATTATCATCATTTTTTAATATATTTTTATGGCATTTTCAGTTTTTATTTCAATCTCAAAAAATTATGTAAGTGTGAAGTGCATAAATCTAAGGTAAAAAATTCAAGATCAAATTATCTTTCCAATCTTACTTTCTTATTCTAAAATTTAAACAAGATCTATTATTTTGACTCAGTTTAAAATTTCATAATTTTAGGTCTTCCTAATTCCTTAGATAATCTTAATTTTCTTAAAAATAAATCAAAACATTTTATCTTGTTTCAAAAAGTTTTGTAAAAAGAAAAGAAAAGAGTTTTAAGAAAAGAGAAAAGTTTTTATACAAAAGAAAATTTTAAAAAGTTCCCAAAAAAAGTGTAAAAGAAAGAAAATTTAAAACTACCTATGTTAGTAAACTCTCTCCCACACTTAACTCATGCATTGTCCTCAATGCATCGTGAATGTATATATACATGAGACAAATGGGAAGAGAAGGACAATTGCCTCATGGTGGTGGCTCCGATGGTGGTCTGATTGGGCCAAGCGTTGCTACCCAATCAGGATAATGTGGATCTTGAAGGAACCCACCAATGACCTTTCTAATATGACCCAATAAAAGAATGATTGAGTGAATGGTCTTATTTAAAAGTTTATCCCCATCTAATTTTTAATTTTTAAAAATAATTATTGAGTCATTTTTTTCAACAGTCTTGTCCAACAATGAAGTGTGATTTTGGAAGATGATTGATTTGGACTCAAATGGAACAGGAATAAAAACGGATACCGACTCGGAAAATTGACTCAGATCAAGTCGAGATTCAAACAGGGAGTCGAAATTGGTTCAAAAATAGGGTCCAAACTAAAGAATTGATGTTCACACACTTTCCCCATCAATGAAGTGTAATCATAAGATATTGGTAATTCAATTTCATAGTGTACTGATATAAGATTCAATATTGACTCCGGAATAGAGAGAAAATCTGGTAAAGATACCGGAGTCATTATTGAATCAAAAAGTGAAATGGAATCACCAACATGAGGTTCAGGATCACTTTCAAGCTCAAGTTCAATTTCAGGAAAAGGATAACTTGCCAAAATGTCAAGGTGGTTCTTAAAATTTTGGGTAAGTTCAAATGGATGTAATGAAATTGAATCTTGATTTTTGTTCACAGAAGGATGTGAGTTGGTGAAATGATTAATTCAAGTTCAGAAAGTATGGGAATCAAAACTGGCTCAAGAACGTTACATAGTTTAGGTAACACTATAGGAGTCGATATTTATTCAAGAATTAGACTCGAATCGCTAAATTGAAGTTCAAGTTCACATTCATCTTCAAGTTCAATTTCAGGAAATGTATAACTTGCCGAACTATCAGGAATTGGATGTTGGTCAAGTTCAGGTTGGTATGATGTAATTGAAGCTGGATTTCCAAAATGGAAAGATTCTTGAGTCATATGAACATCTGATGGACATGAGAACTTATTCATATTTTGTATTATTCGCTCGGTCTCTTGCACGAATTCCATAATTTTTTCCCACAATGATTTTTCTTTGATTGATTCTGGAAAAAAACTATATGAATTTTAAAAATTTTCTGGACATGATGAGGCCATCATGTGTTCAAATTATTTTTGGGCCTCTATTGCTTCTTCCAAAGTCCTTTGCAATGATGATTTTTTTTAATTGGTGGTTCAAGAAAAGGAGGATATGAAGAAGAATCAGGGAATGAATATTGTGAAAATTGTGGTCAATGTGGTTGATAATTTATCTCGGGGGAGGTGAATCCCCATTGACTCTGTGAAGAGTTGAAACTCTTTGAAAATTATAATCATAAGATTGGGGATATGGGTCATATTGAGTCGGATAATCCCAACTCGGTATATATGGTTGGTTCATGTTGTACATAGCCGTATCAGAGTTATCCAAGTCAAATGAGGTCGGAGTGAAATATGGATTCATATTATGATTGAAAAAATTATTGTTCTTAAAATTCATATCGTAATTTATAAAAGACAAAAACAAACAAACAAACAAACAAAAATAAAAAGAAAACAAGCTTATGTTAGGGTTGACTTAGACCTAAACGACTCCTAACTGGTTAGATTATCCACGTAGGGTATATTGTCAGAATTTGACCACGAGTTAATCGGCCAGGTAGGGGTAAGATCGGTGGGAGGTATCCGTGACGGAGCAACGAGCCTAATTATGCCAAACCACTGTTCTTTGAGGTTTCACCTCTTAATCTCCAACCTTAGACACCAATTTGATAGGAGTCAATTTCTAACAACTTTCCCTTAGATCAATCTCTTAAATGAGTCTGAGATGTCCCTAGGGGCCAACGTCTAGCAAGTTTTATTTAGGCTTGGGTTGTGTGAGTGGGGAGGTGATTTTTGTGCTAAGGGAGGGTAATGACTTTCCCACCTTATGTTGTCTTGGGTTTTGCCCTTAACTTCAATTTGTACAAGTATGCATTATAGATGAGAATGAACACACAAAGAGAGTAAATCACCCACGTGTTTGTCTTATACTATATACAATGCCATATGTACACCTCCTATCAATATCACAACAAGAAAAGAACAAAATACAGTATATTAGAATTGAAATTGACACGTGTCTAGATGCAAATGTCTAAACCATTTTAAAGCATCCAATTATCATATTTTAATTCTTAAAATTACTTACAGTGCACAGGTAATATAAACAAAAATTAGCAGCAGAGTATAAGAATGTACAAGAATTTACCTAACCACATCAAAGCAAGTGTGGATTTCTGCAATGCTAACACTTTAACCTGCACACCAAAAACAAAGAAGAAAAGTTAATAAAAATGTGAAATCAAACCGTTCCCATTCCTGGCAACGATGTCAAAATTTGATCGGGAGACAATCGCGCACAAAAAGTGTATGTTTTGAAATCAAGATTTAAAGTGTTTGTGCTTTGTCTTCCTCGATACTTCTGTTATAGTATAGAGGCTAAAACGAGTCGAATCCACAAGGATGGGAGGTGATAGAAGCTTACACGGTATGTTCACGTGTATGTTAACGGTTCTTCAACATTTGAAAGAATGAAAAGAAAAGAAAACAAAGAATGAAAAGAGAAGTACGGTGAAACACAAAGAAGTGGGAAACATAGAAGATAAGATATTTATGGTTTTTGTTTCTATATCTAAAACAAAGTGAAAAAGAAAGAAAACCCATGGCTACTAACTACTAATGGCTCCACCAACATGCTAATCTCTTAGTGATAGTTGCCTCACATGTATCATTGGCCATCACTAGTCCTTAGTTCAAGAGCATTTTAAAGCATGACCCATATGTAACTCATTACATCCCAACTCAACAAACAAGTGCAAGCTATACTTAAACCATCAAAACTAAACAAGGGTAAGTATGAAATAAAGTAATGTTAGCTTATTAGAGAGTTAGGATGTTAGAGTATTAGATCCATCATCATGAGCCATCAATGACTCTTGCAAGAGCAAGGCCAAGTAGAGGCTATTAGATTCATGTGGATTATCAAATAAGAAGTTAGTAAGTTAGTGGTTAGTAGTTAGTTGCCATGAGAGAAAATTAGCTAAATAAGTAAAAGGAGTTAGAGAGAAGAAAATAAAGAGAGGTAAAGAGAGAACCTTTCATAGATTGTCACCTTCTATTGCAAAAACTCTTGCTTTCCAACCATATACCACTCTCTCTCCTATTATAAGATCTACAAGAAATGAAAAATACAAAGAAAGAAGAAGAACTAACCTAAACTAAACTACAACATGGAAAGAACTACACTAACTCTCTGTATATCTCCCCATCTGAAGAACCCCAGGGGTATTTATAGGTACCAGGGGAATGGGGGCCACGGGAACATCCTCTGGCCCAAAATGCGGGTGCGCCCGCGTCCGTAGGGCCGCGTTTCCGTGGCTGTACTGGCGCGGCGCGCACAGCGCCGCCTGCTGCGCGCTATTGCGTCTGTCCCTTGACAGCTGCAGGTCTCGGTTTCTGATTTTCGGCCTCTGGTTTTGGTAAAACAGCTCTCTAAGGTCAATGGCTATATTATAGGACTTTAATCACCCATTAAATGGTGATTTATGGTCTTCTTCTTCATTGCACACCATGGACCTAAAAACATACAAAAGAAGTATTATTAGCAAAATTTAATATTAAATAAATGTGAAGATGTGGTATGAAATATGCAGTTTTAGAAACTAATCACTCTCTTCTTTTTACATTTCACACTTGTGTAGTTGTTCATCTTGCTTATTTTCATTGCTTACATTTCATTCATCATTTTCACTATCGGTCTATATTCATCTCAATAAGGAGGAAATTGAGCATATCAACTCATTACCTAGAGGAATTAAAGAGGAGAAGTTCTAGAGCCCTTCACGGGGAATTCGACTTCAATTCTTATTTTGAGTGATTGTTTGCATAATTCATCATAAGTAGTTTTAAAATAGCATTTGATTAGCAAAACACCTATTCACCCCTCCTCTAGGTGTATTTCACTATCTTGATCACAGTCAGTTTTAAAAAAAGTGAAAACACAGTTTGACACAAGCCATAAAAAATTGCTACCATAGTTCACTATTCTCACAAAATAAGAAGATCGGGCATTAAAATTAAAATTAGAAAAAATATTTATTTATATAATTAACATTCCAAAATAAAGGCATAAAATGCCTATAAAGAAAAACCTCCATATTTAAATTCTGATGATGAATACAAAGGACTATTCTTGTCGTCCTCATCATCACCATCATAATCATCTTTGTCTTTCATATTATGATGATCTTCATCTTCCGTATTGCTTTCCTCTTCCTGTTCCTCCTCATTACCGTGACTCTCCTCTTCGTTTTCTTCTTCTTCACAGCGGTATTTCGTGTCATCAGTGAACTCCCAGAATGGGTCACCGTGTCATGCTCACCCTCTGACTCGTATCATGAGAATATATCAGAACTATATTCCTAATTATTATTAGAAGAATTTCTTATTTTAGGAGAAGATGGTGGAGATAACATTTTTCAACTTTTTAGAATTTTACAGAAACAAATTTCAGGAATGTAATTTAGATTGTCGTTTTCCTTTACAGGACACCCTTAATATATAATACATTCAGAAATTTCAAAAAGTTTATGCTCACAAACGACGTGAACATGGCGTAAATTTATTATTTGTCTTTTTCGAAAAGTGTATATTTTTTAAGTGATTGTTTAGTTTTCGAAAACCGGTTAAAAAAATAATAAGTTTTGAAATGCAATTATTTATGCCTTGAAGACAATAAGACTATTATTCTTTTAGTTTCTTATGGTATAAAAGGCCGTGACGAGCATGTTTACTTCCCGTTAAATTAATTATTTTAACAAAAATTTAAAAAAATATCGTTATGTAAATAAAAAAATTGCATTTCCTTATTTAGTAATGCGACCATGGTTGAAGTATGATGGCACTGTACCTAGTATGACGGCTTAGAAACGTTGACCGTGCTCATAGTGCCCAAATAACCAAATTACTTTAAATTATTCGTATTGCACCATGGTCAACTTCTCTCAAGTTCGACTTCAACTTCTTTAGCAATGCATCCTGGAATCGGATTCATTTACTGCAATCGTGATCACAATTCTAATAAATAAATCATTTTTTAATAATTAATTCGTATTGCGACCATTATCGCATTATTAGAAGTTGATACAGCCGCCCTGATTATGATTGCGACTTTGATCGCAATATAGATTCTTAACTCATGGTTGGTACTTAAAATCACTGCGACTTGGGTCGCTGTCTCTCTTACATGTACAGAATGAAAAACAAGAAATTTCAATGCAGCTTATAACACATGAATAAAAATGTAGATAAATTAAATTATATATCCAACAGACCTACTTTACAAAGAGGATACATTTATAATATAAAATGTAATATGAATGAACTAAGAATATTGAAATAAAAAATTTGATAAAATTTCAATCTTCAAATACCATCTTTCGTATTGTTTTTGTTTTTCCTTCTCAACTTTTCTCTTTGTCTGAGAGTAACATGTATGCAAGCTCGCTTCTCAGTCTCTGTACATCGGTCATCGTCACAACATCAACTATTGATGGAGTACTAAATGTTATGCTTTCAATGTACTTGCATGCATATACATCATAATCAACACTGAATTTGTACAGGAAAAAAATATATGTGACTAAATTTTAACGGTAAATCAACAAGAAAAAATCTTATGTAAATGTCATAGGAAATATATACATGCTTGCCTGTTGGGGACATCTTACATATATTATATAGGTTTTTTCAACCTTTTATTGAAATCAATCTCAAAAATATGTATCAATCTTTCTTTCTGCATTGTCAATAGAAAAAAAGATTCAATATTAATGCAATTAATCAGGAATTGCAAGATGAAATTTAACTCGTCATTATTCTGGCATCTGTTTGGTTCAGTCTTAATTTATTACTTGATTTATTCACTGGAACCAAAGAGTTATAAAAAATCCCCTCTTGTACATGGCAATCCAATACCAATAAGGTCTAGTGGAATCTAGCTTCCTGGGTACTGTGCTTGTGATTGATCGGGAAGAACTGTAATGAACATCTCTTGTCTAGTTTCTCAATAATTTCTTGATGAAAAAAATCTTTCAGATCTCTATTTTTAGATACAACACCATGCTATCAAAACTAAAACAATTCAAATAATTAACGATTTAGTATTAAAATGCATTAAAAATATCAGACATTATATGAAAAATCAAAACAGCAACCAAGGTCGCAGTCCTCTTTTCTCACAATATTATGTGGGCTGCGAACTAGGTCACAGGTGCCTATTAAGCCTGAAAATTATGCTTACTAATGTTGACTGCGACTTGGGTCGCGGTGGCTAATTAACTATTGAAGCCGACTGATGATGAATGTGACCTAGGTCGCATCCAATATATTCAGGAACAATAACAACACTGCGACCTTGGTCGCATTCACCTTTTTTAATGAATAAAACAGACTTCGACTAGGGCACCACTAAAAAATATACTTCTTTAAAGATTAACTGATGTTTGAATTAATATAAAGGAGAAAATATATGTTTACCCAAGCTTCACTTTGAAAGAATATGCTTTTTAATTCACTTTTTTCTCTTAATGCTTCATACAGAAATGAATGATATTAGCATCTAAATCTCTATTGAATATCAGGTCCTCTATGTCATTTTTGGTAACTATTATTCCATTATCATGATCCTGATATACAATAGCACTACAAAAAAATAGAGTTAATAATGAAATTGTCATAAAATAAATAACTTATATGTGATGTAAATTAAAATAAAATGAAAAAATTACTCAGAGGTGGCTTTGTCCAAAATTTTTTTAATGAGAGATTGTTTTTATGGCTACAGAATTCTGTAGGCAGTGGTGCATTCACTCAATTTTCTAGTTTTCTGCTGAGTGTTGCCTTTCTCCGCCGTGTCGAAATCAGGGGCAAAAATCTGAGCCGCAGGCTGTGGAACAGTCTCTTCAATAGTTTTCTTCTTTTATTTTGGATAAATGAAATCGGAATCATCGTAATCTCTCTCAGTTCGCTTGCGTTCTTTGACTCCCCTTCTTTTGATCTTTTATAGTAATCCTTAGTTTTTCCTTTTAACACTTTCTTTTTAATTGGAGTATGTTCTTGAATTTTTTCCTCAGAAGCTTTGTCTTTTTGAATATCAAGGATCTATTGAGTTAAATTTAAAGTAAAGTTGAGAAATGTTCCTTAGCAATACTAACTTCAAATTTAGATCTCTTAATATCATCCTTTTCCTTTTTCTTCTTCTATTTCTCCTGCTTCTCCATCTGCTCCCTCATCCTCTTTTGCTTCTCCTCCTCATTTTTTTCTCTTCTCCTCTACTTCTTTCTTTCTCCTATTCTCCTCTTCCTCCTTCCTCCTCTCTTCTTCTTCCTTCCTCTTCTTTTCCTTCTCCTCCCGCTCCTTCCTCCTTTTATCCGCTTATTGAATTTTCCTCTTCTCCTCCTACTCCTCCTATAGCTGCCTCCTTTTCCTCCACTTTATTTCTCCTATTCTCCTTCTCATGCTCTCCTTCTACTTCTTCCTCTTATCCTCCTCCTTCGTAGTAGTGGCTATTCTCAGCAGCTCTTTTTTTTCTCCTTCACTTTATTTTATCCTGCTGCTTTCTTAATTTTCTTTTTTCTCCTCTCTCTTCTCTTTTTCTTTAATTCAGCCTTCTGAGCTTTTTCATCCTCCATTATTTCAATTTTTCTTTCTAGCTCAAAAACATATGCCCTCAAGTATGTATTTTCATTCCTCAAAATTTTCAGTTCATCAGCTTGTTCACCCCGTAGTGTTGGCAAATAATCTGCAACAGTTGGTTCTTATTCCGTCATTGTCTCCTCAATTATTTTGACAGGTTCTTATTCTATTTCTGCCGGGATGTTAGCTTCAATATTTATCTCTTTTTTCTCTCCTTCATCTTCTTCTTCTCCATCTTCAGCAGGAAGGCCAATCATAATTTTTCCAGCATTCGAAATGTTGGCCATTCGATTAAAAATCTAAAAATGATATTAAACAAGCATTAATATAAATTAACTTGTTAGTTCTGTGACTTATATTGCAGCAAAGTGAAACTAGTAATAGAAGTAAAATCAAGCAAATGCGAACATGATCGCAGTAATAACTATTAACTGTAAGACAATATATCAATACTCTGACTATAATCGCAGTACGAAGTTTCATACTAAATTCGTCCCATCTTAGGTACTGCGATCCCAGACGCAGTCAAAATCAAGGCAATAAAAGGATTGACCTTTATTGTAATTCACTTATAACATAATGAAAGGACTGTGACTTTGGTCACTGTCCACTGAAATTTAAAAATAGGAACTGTAACTTTGATCGCTGTTATAAAAATTAAAAATAACTATATAAAAAACTATTGAAGAGACTATGGTCGCTAACTATTAAAAACTAATCTATCTTCTTCAACATCATTAAGATAAATTTCAAACAGGGCTCTGTTAATATTTTGGATGTCCCATCTTACTACCCGTAGAGTTTGTCCTCCAAACCCTTTCTAGGCTAAAAAATAGCAGCCCTTTCATATAGCCAATACCGCAATATATATTAGTATATTAGGTTATATGAACAGTGTAAATATGTAAGTAGTTTTCAATAATTTTTAATAATTATATAATCGATACTTATAATAATTTACACAGAGCACCCTTACAACTCATATGTGGTATGCCTGAAGATGTCCACCGACTTCATCGGGAATTGTCAAACAGGTTTAGCCCAACTAATGGTCTTCATCAGCTGAATGTTGGCAATTTGCTCCACAATATACCTCAACACTGTGCATTTGCTTCCAGAAAATAATAGAGTGGCCGACATATATAAGATGATCAGTGTAGTGAAGTCTTGAGCTGCAAGTCTTTGTCTAGCTCTTATAATTTTATTTAAAGTTATTTGCTGCTCAAGCTGTTCATCCTTTGTCACATCTAGTTCGGTCCTCCTCGTTTTCTTCACAAGAAAATCATTCAATGCTTTCCCAATGGATATTTTTGTGATCTTCTTAATTTTTGAGAAATAGTGCTTTATCACCCCCTATCCTTCAATGTGCAGGTTTTGTTCATAAAAAATCTGTTCCATTGATAGGTAGACCAAATGTAAGGGCAACATCCTCTACTGTTAATTCAACCCGTTTGGCCACAATAAAAACAGACATTGAGTCCCGATTATATTGGTCTACAATTTTAAGTAGACTAATGATAGACTTTAGGCATTTATCATTGTAGAAGGCCATGAAAATAAGACCGAAGGGGGTCTCCCTTATTGCGTTGACAAAATCTGCCTGAATGTGCATTTTGAATACCCTCATGATTTCGCATATAGGCTTAGACTCGATCGCATAGGATGAATCTTCAGTTCTTGTTGACCTAATATTGCAAAAACATTAACCTCATAAGTACCGAATAATTTGTTAAAAATAAACAAGTTCGCAGAGCTTTAAAACAATTTTGAAAGGAAATAATTGGCTGCGACCTAGGTCGCGACATTACTTAATCAACTATAACACACTGCAACCTTTGTTGCAGTGTTAATTAACTATGTGACACGGGTCGTATTTATTTAATTAATCCAATTAATTATCTAATAAGGACTTTGGTCAATCGTTCAGCGTACTGCGACCCGTGACTCAACATACTGCGACAACGTCGCAGTATCATATTAAGCTAACTTAGTATAACGGACTGTGACCCATGGCCCAAATATCAAGAAATGGGATGGGAAGACTGCGATCTCAGTCGCAGTGCTTATAGAAAATTTAATAAAAAAGCTTACGCTAATAATAGCATAAAATTTTAAATTTTTCCAAAGCCTCCTACCAAGGTTGCAATCAACTTTTAGGCTAATAGCCATACTGCGACCAAAAGCGACCAAATGAAATGAAAGTAAACTTCACCCTTAGGTCACAGTGTTATAATAAAAACAAAAATTTAAAATTTAGTTATGTAATTAGATCGTTAATTCTTATTTTCTTCCATTTAAAACTGCGACTTAAAACAAAATTTTTGGAAAAAAATTTTTGTTTCAAATTTTATCCTATATTGATTTATAGAAACTTGAAATAATATAGATCAACTTCAACGGAGTGGATCTAGTATTCGAATGTCAGATGTTGGTATTTGAGTGGAAAAGATTCGGGCTCGAATCTTTTTAGGACACAAGTCTATCTCTAAATTGAAGGAAAATGAATGAACTAAAACAATCATGTGAGAGAATATATATGTAAGTCTTGAATGTACTCAAATTGAAGGAAAATAACTGAATTGAAACAAACATGTGAGAGAATATATGTGTGTGTGTGGTTTGAATGTACTACCTCTAAATTGAAGGAAAATGATTAAATTGAAACAAACTAACATGTTAGAGAATACACACACACACACATACTTGAATGTACTGCTACTAAATTGAAAGAAAATGACTAAACTGAAACAAACATGTGAGAGAATATATATATATATAATATATATATATATATATATATATATATATATATATATATATATATATATATATATATATATATATATATATGTGTGTGTGTGTGTGTGTGTGTGTGTTCTCTCACATGTTTGTTTCCGTCCAATTATTTTCCTTCAATTTAGTAGTATTACATATATATATGTATGTGTGTGTTCTCTCACATGTTTGTTTCAGTTCAGCAATTTTCTTCAATTTAAGTTTGAAGGAAAATAGTTGAACTGAAACAAACATGTGAGGAATATATATATATATATATATATATATATATATATATATATATATATATATATATATATATATATATATATATATAGAGAGAGAGAGAGAGAGAGAGAGAGAGAGAGAGAAACTTGTGCTCTTGTAAAAGGATTTGAGGCCGAATCCTTCCAAATCAGATGCCAATCTCTGACATTCGAATACAAAATTCACTCTGATGAAGTTGATTTATATTATTTCAAGTATCTATAAAACAAAATCAAGTGTTTTGAATACTTTTTTCTCATCCTTCAAGCGATGCAAAATGGACGGCCGAAAGTAGTCAGGTGGTTAGATCTATATCTTTAGACATACAAATTGTCGATCCGCCCATTTGATTATAATCTAAACATTTAAAAACCCCTACAACCAATTTTGTTAAGTTTCAAATGTTCTACACCGTTAAACTAACTAACTCACTATTTAGGCTGTCCGTTTTTTCCTACTTGATGCATAGGTAAAAAGTATTCAAAACGCTAGATTTTTGATTCATAGATACTTGAAATAATATAAATCAACTTCAACGGAGTGAATCTTGTATTCAAATATCGGGTGTTGGTATTTGAGTGGGAAGGATTCGGCCTCAAATCCTTTTGGAAGGACGCAAGTCCCCCCCCTCTCTCTCTCTCTCTCTATATATATATATATATATATATATATATATATATATATATATATAAGAAAAATGTATATCAGCTGACAGCTGAGAGTGCCTTTCAGCTGGCGCTGACGTGGCACAATATGTGCTACATAATTCGACAATCTTAATGGTGCCCCGCTTTTTGAAAATAATTAAAATTACTAAAAGTCTCTACCGTTTAGAAAAGACAGTTTTCTTGGGATGATGTATTAGTTTTATATTCTTTATTATTATTTTTCTCTCCTTTTATATGTCTATCTCTCTGTATCTCCTCACACTGTCAGATCTAGGATTTGACTCGTAAAGAACGTCGTTCTAAAATAGCGAGAGCGGGATCAGATATTGATTTTTAGTTTGCATGACTAGATCTCCATCAACTATTTTGACAAGTTCTTGTTCCCTCGGGATGTCAGCTTCAATATTTTCTGTCGTGATTCTTCTCTTCTTCTTCTTCTTCAAAGGAAGGCCTATCAGAATTTTTTCATCATCGAAAATATTGGCCATTCGATTTAAAATCTAAAAGACATGTAAAATACACATAAATATATAACCAATCTGTCAGTACCGCGACTAAAGTTGCAGAAAAAAATTATTTTAAAAGTTGACCTTTTCATCAAGACTATGACTTTGATCGCATTCATAATAATAAACTGTCAGATAAAATTGAGTTCTGTGACCATAGTCGCAGTATAAAATTTCATCTTTCAAACTATTTGTTTTACAGGACTGCGATCAAAGTCGGAGTCCAATTAAAATTTATTAATAAAAAGACTGCGACCTTTGTTCGCAAAAATAAAAAATAAGTTATAAAATACTGCAAGCAAGGTCGCAGTGTTATCAAACAATACTTTTCAAAAAGACTGCTATTCCATAAGACTGCGACCAATGGCGTAGTCTTCAATCATTTTAATTACTTAACTTACGAGACCTTGTTCACTGCTTCAATTGATTATGTCTCTTATTTCATAAGAATGCCACCACGGTCGCAGTATCCTATTTAAATTACTTAATAAAAAATATTATGACCAATGTCGTAGTGTTAACAAAACATTCTAAAAGAAGTTGCTGTTACATAAGACTGCGACCGAAGTCACAATTTTCTAATCATCTTAATTAATTAACTTACAAGATCTTCGTCACTGCTTCAATTGACTGTGACTCTTATTTCATAAGACTACGACCACAGTCGCAGTATCCTATTTAGCACACCAAGGTCGAAAAAAATATTGTGACCCTAATCGAAAAAATAAAAAAAGGCTGCGACACTGCAACAAGGTCGCAATGTAAAGGAAAAATAAATCTAAAGAGTGAAAATGATGTTAAAAAATTTAAATTCAAAATTTTTCTTTTTTAGAAACCGCGACTTTGAAAAAAAAGTAAAATAAACTGTTTCAAGTCGCAGTAATATATTTTTATTGTGATTAAAATATCTTTCAAAAAAAAATTAGTAATCAAGATCTGTAATTTTTTTGTTTTGAAAAAACTCAAATTTTCAGATCTATAATTTTTTTGTTGGAGGAACAGTTGTAGCCAAGTTAAAAGTGAAACTGAGAGTATTTTAGTCATTGGACAACGGTAAAGTGGTTGATGGTCTTTTCGAGCAGGATGTTTATCTTTTTACGACCTAAATTTTTGACTTCTCTGCGGCTAATATGAAGCCACGTCACCGCCGGCTGAGAAACTCTCTCAGCCATCGGTTGAGGTACAGCAACCCCATATATATATATATATATATATATATATATATATATATATATATATATATATATATATATATATATATATATAGGAAAATTTTCAAATGAGAAACTTTCTCAAAATAAGCTTCGTGAGAAAACCATATAAGAGAGATTTTATGCATGATCCGAACCGTTCATCTTGATCTACATACTCTAATTAGACTATTAATAAAAATCACGCGATTCCAAGTCTTTTTACCCATGCATCAGGTGACATGTTTATTCTACGGCGAATAAACATATGTTTTGTAACTACTTGTTGTAGGCTGTCTAAAAGTTACTGGAGGACAAGCCATTGAAAAGCAAAGTTTCAAGTTCTAGACGCGAGGGACTATCACCCGCGTCTCAGCATCAAGGCGCGTTGGCTCGACACCCGCGTCTCAGCATCAAGGCGCGTTGGCTCGACACCCGCGTCTCAGCATCAAGGCGCGTTGGCTCGACACCCGCGTCTCAGCATCAAGGCGCGTCGGCTTGACACCCGCGTCTCAGCATCAAAGCGCGTCGACCTGAAACCCGCGTCTTAGTTATAACCGCCTTGGTTAAGGGACCAATCACTGCCCACACGTAAGGGAAACCAGCTCCCATCGTGGCGTGTCTTTAGCAGGCACGTGGGTTGGTTACCGTCCATGTAGCGGGGAAGTTGGCCCTCATTGTGGAGCGCTTTTAGGGGGGCAAGTTCACCCCCTAAGACCTCTATAAATAGCCCCGTCGCTATGAAGAAGGGGTCGGACCCTTGGCAATCAAAAAAAAGAAGAGAAGCAGAAGAGGACAACAGAGAGATATCAACAGGCGCGACACATACAGAGAGAGAGAGAGCCCGACTCTTCAAGCCAACTTGCTGCGTACAAGTTGCTCTTCGCCTACCTTCTCTTTTAGAGTTTTGGTAGACGGGGCTGAGTTACTCCTTCTACCTGCCAAGGAGAAGATCCCTTGACGGTCCAGACGATCATCTGGTCAACGGAGAACAAGATTCACTCTCCACCGCCACACGAAGAACCCAGCACTAAACAAAGGGGGATTCAAGCTTCAACATCCTCCCTCCCTTGTAACCGAAAGATTAGTCTGTTGTAATTTTTCATCTGATTCAAGGAAATTTTACACCTCCCTCTCTTTTTCCGTGTCCAACAAGAGATGGCGACTCCGCTGGGGAATACGTTTGTCACTGACGAACAAGCCGTGGCGCAGGATGATCTCCTCTGTAGGGGGAAAATGGTCGAGACACTTGTTGTGGAGTTCGACCAGGCGAAATTCGAAGAGTTTCTCTCTTCTGGCTCCAAGAGTCCAAAGACCCGCGTCTGTCGCAGGGTCTCGGCGGGGAATAACTCCGAAGCTCGATCTGAGGCTCTCTTGGGCGCCACTGCTATGGTCCCTTGTGCACAGAAGACCCGCGTCAACGCCTCTCAGAAGGCCAGCGTGGTCTCACGCGCGACTGCTGCTGCGACCAACTGCGTCGCACAAAAGACCCGCGTCAATGTCCCTCAGAGGACCCGCGTGGTTAAAACCCCTGATGTTCAGCATCAGGATGTTGTCGGTTTCTCTCCTCCTCCGCTACGCAACCGAAATGCTGAGCGTCGACAGAGGAGACGCGCGCGTCAGCTTCAAGCTGGAACCATTGGTTGTCCGACTAAGGCTAAACGCGACATGCAATCTGGCGCTTTGCCCGCGGCACGTCCAGTACGTGAAATCCGCGTTTGGCGGCCCAAGTGCGTAACTCCTCAAGTTGAGTCCTCTGAAGACCAGCTTACCAAATGCCAAAGCGAAGCTTCTGCGTCTCGTCAAACGCAAGAAACACGCGCTCACAGGCATGGGGCCCAGCAGCCCACTCTCTCTCACCCGTCTTTGCCCGGACGCACCAGGCATCAACGCAAGACTCGCGTCTCATCTCAACAGAGACGCCAGGCGCGCATCAGACAGCCGCGACGCGAGAGCTGCGTCCCTGAAGTCTGCGTCCATTCTGCACAGCACATGGATGCCTCCCGTCTTCGACGTTGTGAGGCTAGTCTCTTTGATCCCTCTTCCATGGATTTGAGGGATTATTTAACAAAGAAAAGAAGTGCCCACCAGGTCACTTCATCTTGCTGCTGCCAACGGCTCATCTCCATGCTCTCGGAGTGCCGTTGCGGGTCGAGTGTGCACCAGCAGTCTTTAGTTAGACAGCTGACCTCGATCCCCCCGTCAGCCAAAAGAAGGCGCTCCCATAGAAGGAGAATCTTCTCTGACGTTGAATACCCGGAGCTTACTGCGAACATGACAAGCAGAAGCAAAGGAAAAGGACTTGCAGTCAGCTCAGATGAGTCTGACTCTGAACCGGAAGGGGTGTATCAACACACTCGTACCCAGACTGGGGCCATTCCCTCGGTTGACTATAATGCCTTAGCCCATGGCATTAAAGTGAACGATTCCCACTCCGCCGTAGTGGAATCAGGGGCTTCAAACTCCTCCGTTGAGAAGGAGACCTCTGCCTACATGACAGGCACTCCTGATGAGACAGCTAGACGTCTGGAACAGATCCAAAAGAGACAAATGGAGATGATTGTGTCTCAACAGGAATCTATCGACGCTATCAAGCTGGCGCTTGCACAGCTGCTCGAAGACAGGAGGGAGATCTCCTCCTAGGAGGTCGAGGGACAGAGAGAGAAAGGGAGGAAGCTCATCTTCCGAGCCTTCTGAAGAGAAGCCTCGATCTACTTCTGGCTCGTCCAAACCCTCGTCAAAGGGCGACCGAGACCCAGGGAAGGCTCATGCTAAAAGGATGAGTCAATTGGAGGAACGCCTCAATGCCCTTGCTAGTCGCAAAGACCTCCAAGAAGCTGGAGTGGTCCGGCCCTATCCAGCTGAGTGGGATTTAGTCCCGTACCCTCCTAAGTTCAAGGCTCCAACCCTCCAAGCCTTTGATGGGAAGGGGTCCCCTAATCAACACATCTACTACTTCAAATCCCAAACCGGGAATGTAGTAGATAATGACGCCATCCTGGCGCGACTGTTCATCGGCACCCTGAAAGGGTTGGCCTTTGAGTGGTTCATGAAACTCCCGGAAGGTTCTATCAAGAACTGGGCGACTTGGAGAAGCTGTTCTTAACACGCTTCTTCGAAGATGACTCCGAGGTCACAATGCCCACCCTGTTAGCTACGAGACAGCGAAAGGGAGAGTCCGTCAAATCTTTCGTGGAAAGATTTCAGAACGTGGCACTCCGGTGTCCAAGCGGTATGACCCAGGCCACCCTGGTGGAAACATGCCGCCACAACCTCCAAACCTCACTCCTTGCTCAAATAGGAGTTGCTGAAAGCCGCACCTGGAAACAATTAGTCCAACAAGGTGAACAGGCTGAGGAGATTGTTGCCCGCGTCAGGGCAGAAGAAGGCAAGCCGCGGCCGGAGAGGTCAACTAGGCGAGCGCCAGACACCTCCCTCCAGACAAAGCGGAAGGATAATTTGGCGACGGAGACCAAATCTCCCACCAAACCTCAACCAGCCAAGGCGAGTGGCTCTTCAAGCCAACCCCGCGCCAACAAGCAGTATTCCTTCAAGGAGGAACATGTCGATTCGCTCTTTAAGCTACTCAACAAGAGCAACCGACTGAAGCTCCCTGAGGCCAGGCGCCCTCAGGAAGTCGGCAAGACCGACAACCCCAACTACTGCTTGTACCACAGGATGTTGGGACACCCTACCAGAAGCTGTTACATATTCAAGGACATCCTTCAGGCTCTGATTGACGCGGAGGTGTTGAAACTCCGACCAGAACAGAATGAGGTGACAGCCAACGTGACGTCGGTTCTCCAGTTTGGAAAACAACCTCCAGCACCTGCAGGGGTGGTCCCAATCCCAAGAGGAGAACTAAGAGTGGTCAACACAGACCCTCACCAGCAGCAGGAGAAGGGCTTGGTACCCGTCCCTACGCCTCAAGGGGAAATCATGTGGGTCCACCCTGACCTAGTGGACAGCCAGCAGTGGACTACTGTAACCAACAGGAAGTCCAAAGGCAAGGCAAAAGCTTCGTCCTGCCATGTGGTATGTGCTTCCTCCCGAGAAGCAGAGGATGATGTTCCCTCACTGACTGATTCAGAAGAGGAAACAATAGTCTTGGCCGCAGAGCCCAACCAACCAATGACGGGGACTCGTTCAGGACAACCCTACTTGAAGCAGTACGGCGAAGTGGCGGCAAACCCTCCACAACCGGCTGCAGAGCCAACTAGGCCCTCCACGAAGCCACCAGTGGAGAAACAAAAAGAGACTCGATTCTCTCGAGCTCTTCAAAAGGGTATAGCGGAAGGATCCACAACGCCTTACCGCTTTGATGTCTTGGCTCAATTGGCCAACATCCCGGCACGGATCACCCTGTATGAGCTTCTAAGACTATCAAAGTCGACCAGGGAGGCTCTACAAGAAGCTCTGGCAAATGCTGAGGTCTTTATGACCCAGGTGCCAAAGAAGGAAGATGTAGAGAATTGTCTCCACACCTCCCAGAATGCTCCCTGCATTACCTTCACGGCAGATGATATGCAGGTTAAAGGGAAGCATGATCGACCCCTGTACTTCACAGGTTATATCGGATCATCTGAGGTGAACCGCATTCAGGTAGATCCAGGGTCCGCATTAAGCATCATGCCCCACCGAGTCATGCAACACCTCGGCATCCCTACCCACCGTCTGAGCCCTACACAGACGACCATCTACGGGTTCAATGCCAACGGCACCCGTCTGATGGGGAAGATCAAGCTCAAGTGCCAGGTTGGGAGCCTCAAGTCGGAGGTGACGTGCTACGTCATCGATGCCGACACTTCCTACAATCTGCTGCTGGGACGATCATGGATCCACCGCAACTCCATCGTTCCCTCCACTCTTCACCAAGTCATGAAATACATTGACGCGAGTGGGAAGGTGCAAACGTTGGTTGCCGAAAGGTATCCGTTTAAGGGGGTCGAAAATTATTTCACGGACTCCCTCCTATATCAGGATCCGGTGGATGAAACCCCGCAACTGGAGGTGCCAGACTCTGGTAATGAGGCTGACACTGAGCCCGAGCAAGAAGAGTGCCTGTGGAAGTTGGAACCACTTGTAAAGAGCACTAATAAGCTCGATGGTGATAATACCACCGACGATGCAGGCGGTTGGTATATTAATGAGAATTTAGACTTTGAGTATTTTTCTGCGTGTGCATCCGATTCAATACTGTCGGATACTAGTACCGACGTAGACGATGACATCTGGTCGGCAATGGATGCTTTAACATCATTGCATGTACCAGTAAAATCATCTTTCGGGACATACCAGGATAATGGTAATGCGCAGGAATCTATATTCATGGTTCCGACAAGACAAAAAGGCCAAAAACCAATCCTTTTTGGGCGAATGACGACTGAACCAACACCCCGCGAAGAATCGGAAAGTGAGGAGGAATCCCCTCAGCTTAGTCATTATGAACCAAAAGCGCTCAAAATGATGAAGTGCATGGGGTATGATCTAACCAACAGACCCGGGTTGAACTTCGGCAGAGGAAGGAGAACGCTACTTCGATCCTTTGTGCCAAAAGGGAAGGCCCCCGATTATTATCATCGGACGCGCAGGGGGTTGGGCTATGTATCAACTCCGGTCCCATCAGCCTCCGATTCTCAAGAATCGTCGAGCAACGATTACTCTTCAGACACATCATCTTGGGAGTCAGATGTCAGTGTCGGCAACATCTTCAAGGAACTTTCAGTGAACATGGTTTCGACAAGCCACCTGGAAGATGGAAATGAAGAAATGATCCAATCTGATACAGATCCTTGGATCAAACATTTAAATGCTCTTTGGGATACCCGCTTTGAACAGCGTGAGCCACCCACAGAAGACAAGGTTGGTCAGATCAACCTAGGAGATGAGGCTAACTCTAAACCCATCTTCATAAGTGATGGCCTATCACCTTTGGAGAAGAAGGATCTAATATCTCTTGTACAAGAGTATATAGACGTCTTCGCCTGAAATTACGAGGATATGTCAGGACTTGATCCTCAAGTGGCCATGCACCGCCTCAACATCAATCCGGACGTAAAACCTGTCAAACAACAGTAGCGACGGTTTCGCCCAGAAATAATGGAGGCAATTCAATCAGAAGTCAGAAAACTCATTGATTCTGGCTTCATCAGGGAAGAACAACATCCCGACTGGGTAGCCAACATCGTCCCCGTTTTCAAGAAGAACGGGAAGATCAGGATCTGCATCGACTTCCGCGATCTAAACGAGGCCTGCCCCAAAGACGAATTCCCATTGCCAGTCACAGATGTTATGATTGACAATACTTGTGGATTCGAACGAATGTCCTTCATGGACGGATTCTCAGGATACAATCAAATCAAAATGTATCCTGATGATGAAAAGCATACCTCCTTCAGGACTCCTCTAGGGGTATATTGTTATACTGTCATGCCTTTTGGACTGAAGAATGCGGGGGCAACCTACCAAAGGGCCATGAATGCCATTTTCCATCAGCAAATACGCAAAACGGTGGAATGTTATGTCGATAACATCGCGGTAAAAAGTCGTATTAAAGGAGATCACATAGCTGATCTGAAGGTGGTCTTCGACATCATGTGGGCTCATCAATTGAAGATGAACCCCACCAAGTCCTTCCTGGGGGTAGCCAGTGGCAAATTCCTAGGATTTGTTGTGACTTCCACAGGAATCCATTTGGATCCGGAGAAAGTCCGCGCTATCCAAGAGATGCAACCCCCGAGAAACCTCAAGGAACTTAGGGGTTTACAGGGTCGATTGGCGTACATCCGCAGGTTCATCTCAAACCTCTCCGGAAGATGCCAGCCCTTCGCTAAGTTGATGAAGAAGCGTGTCTCGTTCATTTGGGACGATGCTTGCCAACAAGCGCTTGAGGAAATCAAACAATACCTCACCCAACCACCAGTCCTTGCAGCCCCGGTGTCCGGAAGCCTTTCCTGGTGTACGTCCGGGCAATGGACCATTCTTTGGGAGCTCTACTAGCTCAGAATGATGAAGAAGGACGAGAACAGGCAATCTACTATCTGAGTAGAACAATGATCAGAGCTGAACATCGGTACAACCCGATCGAGAAGGAATGTTTGGCACTAGTGTTCGCCATTCAGAAAATGCGACACTATCTGGTAGGCCAGACTATAAATGTCATATCAAAAGTCAACCCCTGAGGTTACTTATGACAAAGCCTTCTTCACTAAATGGCCGGCTGGCAAAATGGGCCATGTTGCTATCCCAGTATGATATGCACTTTCTGCCGCAGAAAGCCATTAAGGGACAAGCGGTGGCAGACTTCCTAGCTGAACACCCAGATCCGAGGGCAGCCAAAGTCTACGAGGATCTCCCAGACGAAGTGGCCGAAGTCTACCTGACTCAGACATCGTTCGAAAGTCAAGTGTGGCAACTTTTCTTCGACGGTGCATCAAGGACAAGCCCCAAGGGACACGTAGCGGCGGGGGTAGGAGTAGTACTTGTCTCCCCACAAAATTATGTGATCCCCCGAGCTGTCTCACTAACGGAGCCTTGTTCCAACAATGTGGCGGAGTACAATGCTCTATTGATCGGGATGCAGCTCGCCGATGAGATTGGCGTTAAAAATCTCGAGGCATACGGTGACTCTAAACTCATCGTCAGCCAAATTCGAGGGGAGTACGAAGTCAGACATGAAGACTTAGTACCCTATTACAACGCAACTATCCGCATGGCCGAGGGGTTTGCTAACTTCTACATCGACCATGTACCGCGCAGGCAAAATGCGCACGCCGATGCACTCGCATCCCTTGCAGCCTCCCTAGCTCTTCCAGCTGGAGCAATGGAGAAAATATTCGTCTACAGCCACGACTTGCATTGCCTGAAAAATACTCTCGAGGACTATCAGGAGTCAAAGGGAGATTGTCGAGGCAAAGAAGTGCTAGAATTGTCGGCCCGTCCAGAGCTTAAAGACTGGCAATTCCCCTACATCGACTATGTCTTGTACGGCATCCTGCCTGAAGACGCCAAAGAGGTGGCTGCCATTCGAAGGAAAGCCCCTAAGTTTTACTATAATGCGATTACACGAACGTTGTATCGTCGGTCGCATGACGGGATCTTACTCCGGTGCCTCTCACCAAAAGAAGCCCAGGAGGTATTGAAAGAGGCCCACGACGGTACGTGCGGAGCCCATCAACCTGGCCCAAAACTGGCACATCGACTCCAAAGGTTGGGTTACTATTGGCCCAAGATGGTTGCCGACGCCGTCGCCTATGCCAAAAGATGTCACGCTTGCCAAATACATGGAGATTTTATCCATCAAGCACCAGGGTACCTCCACTCTACGACCTCTACATGGCCATTTGAAATGTGGGGGATAGATGTGGTTGGTCCTATCAGCCCACCATCATCAAAGGGACATTGGTTCATTCTAGCAATAACCGATTACTTCTCCAAATGGGCCGAAGCCATTCCTTTGAAGGAGGTGAAGTCGTCCAACGTGATCAAGTTCGTAAAACATCACGTTATTTACCGTTTCGGTGTACCTCGGCGGATTGTCCATGACAATGGACCCCAGTTCATCAGCCAGGCATTCCAGAGATTCTGCGCTAAATTCAGAATCCAGAGTGTGTCCTCAACGGCATACTATCCTGCCGCTAATGGCCTTGCAGAAGCTTTCAACAAGACCATTGGCAAGCTTCTCAAAAAGTTCATCTCGAAGAGTCAACGCGACTGGGACGACAAGCTAGGCGAATGCTTATGGGCCTATCGCACAACAGTGCGAATCCCGACAAAGGCCACGCCGTTTTCCTTGGTATACGGATGTGAAGCCGTGCTTCCCCTGGAAATCTAAATTCCATCTCTACGCGTCGCCTTGACAGCGGAGATGACGACAGAGGAGAAGCATCGACAGCGACTCCAGGAACTGGAGGCCTTAGACGCCAAGCGTCTGCAAGCCCAACAGCAAATCGAGCTTTACCAAGCTCGAATCACCAGAGCCTTCAACAAGAAAGTTAAAGTACGAACTTTCAAGAAAGCGATCTTGTCTTAGCCGTCAGAAGACCCATGGTGATGACGCACAAGACAAAAGGAAAATTCCAACCCAAATGGGAAGGACCATTTGTGGTAGAGTCAGTCTACTCGAATGGATCATATCGCCTCATAACCTCGAATGGCGATACACTTATGATGCCAATCAATGGCAGATTCCTGAAGAAGTACTATCCTTAGATGGTATTCTTCCGCTGATCAAGTTAATAGTACACCTCTGATCAAAGCAAGAAGAATTTCTTCATTAACATCCGACGCCTCCAACGGCTAAGGATAGAGGAAAATGTTGGCTTTTAAGCCCAACATAAGTCTTCGACAACTCATCATGCTGAGGGGAATAGCATGGCTAGCCCAATTCAAACGGTAGTTGGTAAAGGCACCTCAAATCCGTTGATAGCTGAGGGTTTGCTAAAAATCCTAAAGTGGATTTGGCTCCACTCTTTCCTCCAAAATCCCTACCAATTCTCATCCACAGAATGATAGGTCTACAAAATACAACCATTACTAAGTTAACACTATACCTCTGGTAATGGAAACTTTTTAATATTCCTTGTAGAGTACAAATCTTGCTTGTCAACTCTACATTTTGTCAAGTTAACACTACACCTCTGGCACTTCAAATTTTCACTTGTCAATTCTCATCCATAGAATGACAGGTCCTCAAACTGTTTTCGGCTCAAGCCAATTCTTGTCAAGTTAATATCACACCTCTGACAAAACTACTGTTTAAGTTAACATTATACCTCTAAGCAGTACTTCAAGTTTCTGCCAGGTTTAATATTACACCTCTGACAGTCACTTTTCTTCAGTCTTCCACATCGAAGCTGAAATGAATGATGCCAAGTTAACACTACACCTCTAGCATCTGAGTCATTGCTAAGTTCAACAATACACCTATGGCCATGACCTTTCCTCGACTTCCTTGTCCAAGTCGAGATGACCAATGCTAAGTTCAACATTACACCTCTAGCATTACCTCACTGTTAAGTTAAACATCACACCTATGGCAGTGACATTCTCAGTTTTTCCTAAACAAAACTGAAATACTTCTGAGTTAATGTAATATCACACCTCTGACTCACATCCTTGTCAAGTTAACATTACACTTCCGACAAGACCACTTCCAACCCGTCAAGTTAATATCACACCTCTGATGGTAACAAACCTTCCTAGACTCTCCACGAGTCTAATCTCACTTGTTATTCTCTTCAATAGAATAACAGGTCCACCTAAAAACATTGTTAGGTTAATATTACACCAATTAACAGTGTTTTCATCAAATCCCCATTGAGCTCAATCAAGTTAATCCCAAACACTTGATAAAAGTTCACCCTCCCTGGGGTACCAATTATACTTGTCACTTTCTCTTACAAAGTGGCAGGTTCATCAAAAATTTCATCCCTGTCAAGTTAACATCACACCTCTGACAGTATTGTGAGAGTTCCTGAAATAGGATCTTTTCTTACAAATTTGACTTATTAAAGTTACCATCATAATTTTAACAAAGTCAAAGATTCTTTGCTTCTACGAGTCTAAGACAAAAAAAAGTTCAAGACAATGAAAGAGGCAAAAGAAAAGTGTCACTTTTATTTATTTCCAAACATATGAAAGTGATACAAAACGCTCTCTTATACAATAAGATGGAGTGTTACAATTAAGGAGTACAAAGAAGTCCCTCTCTCTCTCTTAGAGGTTGCACTCACTCCTTATAAGCCGCGTCTGAGTCCAAGTGCGCGATGTTTTGTGGCTACAATAGAAGCTGGTTACACCACGATGCATGATGTAAACATCGAAAGCGCCCTAGCTGACTAAGCTAAGAGCAATGGTGTTCTTGAGGTCTGGTGGCAACAGAAAGTCCTGCAACCCTTCGTTCAGGAGCGTCTCCTTCCCTAGCAGGCCATCCAACGGACATAGACTGTCCTTGATGTTACTTCTGGAGTGGGAGAGGAAGAGGATCTTGTCCGCCACCACAACCGCCGGAGCCCTCATCGCCGTCATGCATAGCCTGACCATCTCTTGCCAGCAGGCATGAATGGCGTAGCAGATCTGAAGAGACCTTGGCGAGGGTTGGGTCCTCGTCAGAGACGTAATATACTCTCTTATAGGTGACGAGGACCATAATATACTCTCTTATAGGTGAACATCGAACAAGTTCGCCGGCCAAAGCATCCTTCCAGGGGCCCAGCAAACCAGCAAGTCTACCTGCAAGAAATGAAACAAAGAATCAGAACAATCTGCAACTTAGTATGTTTCAACAGAGAAAAACTAAGTCGCAAATGCAGACTGCAGACGCGGGAATGATCCACGCAGTCAGCCAAGCAGACGCGGGAATGACTCACGCAGTGAGCCAAACTGCTGCGTCAGCAGAGACAAACGCGAATCAAAACGCGGTCTCATTCTGCGCCCAAGTCGAAAGCACAGACGCCGAAAAGGCACAGACGCCGAAAGTTGCAATCTCCTTGTTGAGTGAACAAGAGTTGCAAGGCTCGGGTCTGAAACCTTTTGGAATTCGTCCAAGGCAGTGGCTATAAAACGCCCCAAGACAGTGGCTTTGAAACGCAAGCTTTGTGAACAAAGCCAGCGCCAAGTGCCAAAGACCCCTGCACTCGCGTTCAGAGAAGTTCAAGTCGGTGGCGCAAATTCCAGAAGGAATGCACCAACACAGACTTCGTGAGGGGGTCCAGATAATGATGATGCCAAGGTACAGGCCGTGGTAGATTAAAATATCATGGCTAATCGGGACGGCGTACCAACAGAGGCTTCTACTAAGAGTCGGGCTCTCTGCGTCCAGACGCGGACGTGCAAGATGATCAGAGAGACACTCTGCCCCGAAGATACCAAACAGGAGCATACAAGCCCTGGGTCATCTTCATCCACAGAGCCATCCTCATCCATGGAGACAATACTCTGAAGAGGATGAAGGTTCTCAGAGCGCTCGCTCTCAAAAAGAAAACAGTCCAAAGATTGGGTTGAAGGGAGAGGGTGCGCCCTATTTATAGGCAGCCCCCGATAACTGCAATTAATGATCTCCTAATCTGAACCGCCAGCCTTAATGACCGCACGATTGTCAAGGTCCAATAAGGGACTGACGCGTGTAACGCCGCTTCGAAAACCGTCGCAGGCACCAATCTCCAACCACCCGCATCGGTTTCTCATTAAAGGGAATTAACGCTCAAGACCAATAAGAAGCCGACGCGTGGATAACCGCTTCGGGAAACAGCGGAAAATCTGCATTCCCGATCATCAATAGAGATTTGAAGATCACATCAAATCTTTATGACAGGCTGTATGTAACGCCTGGGAGGTTACACCATGACGCAGACTGAAGAACCGTATCCAAAATTCGCGTCCCCTCCCCAGATTGGATGACGATCACCCACGTCCTAGAGGAATATCCGCGTGATGCAAAGTCGCGTCCCCTCAGCAAACGGGGTCCTTTTTAAAGGAGAACACTTAGTCCATTTTGGGATTAATGGAAAATGCACAAGGCTGCGTCCCTCGCGTCTGCTTGATCCGCGTCTTTCCTAGCGAAGCAGATCCGCGTCTCTCCCTACAGACGGATCCGCGTCTTCTGAACTCATGGCCGCGTCTCCCTATGGATTGACGCTGCGTTTCATCAAAAGAACTTGGTTCTGCCCAAGTCCTTCTGAACTCATGGCCGCGTCTCCCTATGGATTGACGCTGCGTTTCATCAAAAGAACTTGGTTCTGCCCAAGTCCTTCTGAACTCATGGCCGCGTCTCCCTATGGATCGACGCTGCGTTTCGCCCAAAGAACTTGGTTCTGCCCAAGTTCTTCTGAACTGATACCCGCGTCTCCCTGTGAACAGAGGCCGCGAGTCGATGCTGCGTTTCATTGAAAGAACTTAGTCTTACCTAAGTTCAGTATTCACAGCTAGTGATCAAGAAGTTGGATTCATCCACAGCTAAGCAAAGAAGATGGAACAAAAAAATGTCCTTTTTATATCAAAAGTGGATACAAACACTCTGATAAATAGAGTATCCTTTTCTTAAAAAAAAAAAAGAAAAGAAGGCTAAATGTCCTGGTTCGCCAAGGAATGAATTTGCTCCCTGAGATGATGCATCTTGATCTGACGTGCCTTCTCAGCCTCCATCATGTTTGGACCCGCAGCTCCTCTTCAGATAGGAAGGGCTTTGCAGCCAGCTGCGCTCGCAGAGATTCCACCCTGGAAGAATGTAGAGACAGACTCTCTTCAGCTCGCGCCTTAGCCGCCTGTTGCTCCGCAAGCTCCTCTTTGATGGTAACAAGCTTCTTCTCATTGATCGCAAGCACAGCTTCTGCCTTGGCAATGGTGTCCCGAGCCTTGGCAATGGTGTCCCGAGCACTGATGATGACGTGCTCCGTGCTCTGCATGACAATCTCGGATTCCCTTGAATCGTCAGTTAGTTTCTGACATTCAGCCTGGGAATATTCGAGGCTGCGGATCTCTGCATCTATTTGTGCCTCTGCCTCCTGTCGCTCTTGTTCTTGAGCAGCTAAGAGCCGGGTTAGGGTGGCCTGGGCCTCACTAGAAGAGCTGGCATTTTCCAAAGACTTCAGCTCGTGCAGGTCGTCTCCCAGTTGCTCCACCACCCGCAGACACGCCTGGCAAGTGAGGGGCCTCCGGTTAATTCGACGTTCTCGGCCAGATTTCTGAGAAGCGTCCGGGCAAAATTGAAGGAGCTGCTTCCACGTAAGATGAGATCAATACATGATCCCATCGATGTAAAGAATTGTTGCACCATCTGGCGTGCCAGTTCCCCCATATCGTCACCACCTGGGAAGCTTCCCGACCCCTTTTCTGTCACGGGATAAGGCGGATCTTCTCGCACAAGAGTTGTGCTGACCACCGATACGGCTAGAGCAGAAGTAGCCTCGGGCATTTCCAGAGGTGCTATCTTTGCAGGAACCTCCTCCTCTGAAACTTCAGCCGAGATCTGAGCCGTGTGGCCTTCTGGAGGGATATCAATCATTGGACTCTCCACCTGAGCCCCCTTAGTTCTCTCTGCAAATGACCACAATATTAGCCACAAAGGTGAAAAGCGAAACATTCAAAATATCAGAACTTCCTTACCACCTGGGAGGTCCAGAGATAGCGAACCCTTGGGTGAATCCTGCAGAGTGAGAGCTTCCCCAGCCTCAGTGGGTACCTCCTTTTCCGGCAAAGCAGAGGGCTCCCTAGTTTCCGCAATAGCCCCTTCTGAAGTTGTCTCGCCAACCGAAGCCTCAACTCCTTCGAGCTGGGTCACCTCTCTTACCATCTCCTCGATATGCGAGGAGGTTGTAGTCTCGGCATCCTCAGCCAACCCTGCAGCGTAAAAGAAGAATGTTAAGACACCTTCTTCAAAACCAAAGAGGAAATCGGGTGAAAGTACCTGCAATGGGAGCAACTGTCGCCAACGGTGATGGCGCCGTCAACGGTTCCCCCCCGTACATTTCTTCCTCCGAGATATGGGAGAACTTGCTCGGATCAGGAAGAGTGGGTTCATCACCATAGTCGACCTTGTCTTCAAACTCGCTTTCCCCTGAGTACGAGGAAGAAGACAGCTCAACGCGAGGAAGCTCTGCAACCGGAGCCTTGCCTCCAATTACCCCAGTGGTAGGACTGGGATCAATTGCCCGAGGACTGGAGATGAAGACACAAGGAGACCCCTGACTGCTGTGCCTCATCTCTTCTTTCATGAGTAGAAGAAGGCTCGGGATGAGCTAAAATCCCCAGAATATCGACATCTCCTCCGCTCATGATGTCGACCTCTAGCTGCTCATCCTCGTCAGTGGCGGTGGATCGATCAACAAGCTCCCCTTCCTCCGCAGACCCGTGGCTTCTGCTAAGCGACCTGGGAACACGGACTAGAGGAGTTTCTTCTTCAGCTATATCCTCCTCCCTCAGTTCCCTGACACCAGAAGGGATGGCCGCTGGTAGAAAAACTGCTGGCGCCAAGTCTCTCCGCACCTTCTTACGGGCAGGCCCAGCAGTAGGAGTAGAGCCCTGACGACGCTTGCTCACCGCCTGTCGAGACTTAGTTGCTTGCGGCTCTGCCCTTGTTGCTCGCGGCTCCGTCCTAGTCGCCTGCGGTTCCGCCCTTGGTGGTCGTGGCTCCGTGGCTCGTGGCTCCCTTCTCGTTCTTCTCCCGACCTCCTTCTGGGCCTTCAAGTACTGTTCTACGAGTTTCGACGGTTTACCGGACTCTGTCCTTGCCTCGAGACTTGCATTGATGCTCTCGATGCATGAAGACGCCGGAAAAAAGTCTGGTGTCTAGATGGCTTGGGAGTACCAAGTGCAGAAGCTGAGGCTCATATGGCACTTGGGCCCCTCGAGAGGTAGACGGAAAGTTGCTCCCGTCCCTCCAGCCACACTGTAGTACCAGGCCCGAGCACCCTCGAACAGGTTCCCTTCGAAGGCGAGTCGAGCATTGGGGTTCCCGACATAGAGCTGATCATAGCCGAACTGTCGAGCGAAGCGATTCGGCATGTACGGCTCAATGGTGCATGACGTCCCTTGCCGGAAAAGCACATATCCGGGCCGAATATTGAGCAACCACCAGAAGGCTCCCGTGGATAACCTCGTGAAATCATCTGGGCCCACGGAATCAATAAGTAGATCCCCGAAAGATGCACCAGGGATCTGGGGGAGGCAACGATTGAGCTGGTAGTTCGCAGGATCTGAAAGACACTTCCGGACGTAATATATATAAGGATCACGCCAGTTCGAACCCTCCAACCGCTGTACAAAAGGGACAGAACTCTCCCTCCAACGCACCGCCGTCATCAAGGAAGAGCAATGCATCACGTACCAAGCCATGAGGTACGTGTAAGGCAGCTCGACCCGAGGGTTGGGACGCTTCACCGTCGGATTCCCCTCTGAGTCAACATACAGCTTTCCCTCGGAGTCTGCAGTTTTCGGTGGCTCGCAGAAATTCTTAGCTAGCGCCCGCAGCCCGCTCTGAATACCAGCCGCCACGGCCGGGAGAAGGGCTATGGGGTTGCCATGAGCCAGGAGCACCGCCGGGTACACCACGTCAGCAACAATAACTTCATGTGGCAACGTGGGCACCACACAACGCTTCAGCCACAACATCAGAAAGCCCGCCAACAGCGCCCGATCGGAGATAGGGGTCCGGGCTTGATGGTGAAAGCTTTCAAAAACCAAGTCAGGGTCGAAACCGTCCTCGTTCGACTCCGTGGTGTAGAAACTATCAGAAGCCTGGTCGATCCTGTCTTCAATCTCCCTATCGGAGCTGGGAGCCAATCGGGTTATCAGATGGTCTTTGGTGTTGACGTTGTTGAACAGGTAACTGGCCCAAGACAGTTGCTTGACTCCCTGCGACCGCCACTTGGTTATCTGGCCACAAATGTGGAAGTGACATAGCACTTCCCAGTAGGTCTCATATATTAGGGGATACTCCTCCTTCAAAAGGTGAAGCTCCACAGTGGTCGGGACATATTCCTCATAGGGAATGTCCCCTGTTGCCAATCCTGAGACTTCATGCAGCTCGTGCAGAGCGAGGCCCATCTCCCCGACCGGAGTGAAGAACGTCCCCGTCAAAGAATTATAACGCTCTAGAACCCCGAAGAAGTTCTGAGAGCTTTGAGGGATCCCCCACTGCACGGCCCTGACTGCCGAGTACAGTCCCACACGCTTTAGCAGATCCCCGAGCTCGGTAAGGACAAAGCCGACCATCCTGCCCCACCAATAGTTCTCCGTGGAATGGACCCACCCGGGCGCACGAAACCCAACCGGATAATCACCCTCCGCTTCCATGAATGCGTTGAGGAAGGTAGTGCCAAGTTGTGATATCTCTCCAGCCGGAACCTCAGACTTGCGCGACCCAGGGAAAAGGCCGATAACCGACCTGTCTGGCTATCATGACGGTGTACTTTATGGGAGCCCAAATCACCGAGAGTAATCTCAGGGACATATCGAGAAAGGTCCCATTCCATCTTCCGAGGGACGGACATGTGCTGGAAATAGGACAGCGGGAACATCCTCTCCATGCCCGGAAGAAAGAATCTTCCACCCCTTATTTGACGGAGCCATTTGTAAGTTCCGTCATACACGCGATAGCCGCCATCGTGGATGCGATCTCCGAAGAAGAAGGCAGGCTTCTCCAGCTTGATGTCAGCATCCGTTGTGAATGCTGCATCGGTCATAAGCACCCGAAGAGTCCTCATGTCAACATTCGAGAGCCTCTCCTCACGAGCCTGCGACTGATCAGCAGTCACAGGGACAGTCCTTTGTAGCACAAAGGTCAAGTCCCGGTCAGCACCACCTACATGTCCAAAGTGGCGCGCCTTGGCGAGTGAAGTAGTAAGGTCTGGCGCTGCAAAAAGAAAAGGACACTTAGTTGATACTTTATCAAAAGCAAAGAAAAAATGCTAAGTGTTCATAACCCAGACGCAGAAGAGACACTGGACGCACGAATTATGAAATCCGCGTCCAGACCTGCGCATCCACGTCCAAACGCAGAAGAGACACTGGACGCCGGAATTATCAAATCCGCGTCCAGACCTGCGCATCACGTCCAAACGCAGAAGAGATACTAGACGCAGGAATTATCAAACCCGCGTCCAGACCTGCGAATCCACGTCCAAACGCAGAGGAGATACTGGACGCAGGAATTATCAAATCCGCGTCCAGACCTGCAAGATCCGCGTTTTGCAAACCAAGACTTATGAGATTCAAGTACTTGGACTCAGGCGCCAGACCGTAAGAACCAGCACCTGATGTTGCAGAACGCAAGGATCAAAGTCCGCGTTTAAACCCTTCACAATTAGAAATATTCTAAGTGAAGGGTCCAAAAGGCAGGACCTAATGGCACCGGGTCATCAAACCCGCGCCTCGGTTATCAACCCAAAGACTGCGTCTGGGAATCAAACACGATTTAAATTTGTGTGTTAAGGGTTCTTAAGGGTTCTTTGAACTTCCTCTAATGGCGAAATTCAAGCCTAAAAGGCATTTTACCTTGGAGGCCTTGGAGAACAACATCCTGCGCGAGGAGGAGCTGCCCCTCCGGCCTCGGCGACGGTCGCCTTTGAAGAAGAAGCAGTCGGCTTGGTCTTGGGCGCCATTGCTAATTCAATCTGAGGTTAAACAGATGAGCAGAAGGGGAAATTCTCTTTCTTAATTTTATCAGCGAGTGCGTTCGGAGAAGAAGAGGAATCTTCCCAACTGTGACCTTTTATAGGCACAAGGATTCGCGAAGATACGCAGCGTATGGCCCGATGAATTCTGCGGCGAATCTCTGTTCGACGCGTGGAACAAAATCACTTTAACGCACAGAGAAGATCATGCGCCACGACTCCGCTGGCGAATCGTCGCTCGACCCGTGGCACGGATCATTTAATGAGCCAGGAAATCCGCGCGCCAAAAGGTGAAATCCCGTCGGTTCCCCAGGCCAACTGGCAGCGCAATCATGACGTGGCACGGACTCGCACCCGACGGCCATGTCCCTTCGATGGATATGCCCCGTCAGCATCGCCATAAATGCGCCCAGACAATCGCGTCTATATTCAAAAGATGCGTCTCTCTGAAGTTCGCGTCTTCAGCTGAACATCGCGTCTGCCTTATGAAGATCAGTCGCGTTTCCATTGCCAAAAGGTCGCGTCTCGCTAAGAAGTCGCGTCTTTAAAGCAGTCTCATCTTTGCTTTTCAAAAAGGAACCCGCGTTCAGTCCCTGCTTCTGTGAATCAGTTCAACAGTACACTGGCACAAGCAGAAGACTAACCACTCCTGGCTTAAAGCGCACCCGTGACAGACTTAAAAGCAAACGGGGAGGTTTAGACTGTGTATCTAGACACTCAACATGATCAACTCCGGTGGCTTCAAAGAGTTCAACAGTACACTCACGAAGACCAACTCCAGAATAGATCAAACCCGGAGCATTAACAGTCCAGCCATGAAGGTGAATTCAGCTGGAGTCCAAAGTATTTCGAAATCCGTCCCAGTTAACTGCGGAATATCGAAAACTTTAGAGGGGGTTCTGTAGGCTGTCCAAAAGTTACTGGAGGACAAGCCATTGAAAAGCAAAGTTTCAAGTTCTAGACGCGAGGGACTATCACCCGCGTCTCAGCATCAAGGCGCGTTGGCTCGACACCCGCGTCTCAGCATCAAGGCGCGTTGGCTCGACACCCGCGTCTCAGCATCAAGGCGCGTCGGCTTGACACCCGCGTCTCAGCATCAAAGCGCGTCGACCTGAAACCCGCGTCTTAGTTATAACCGCCTTGGTTAAGGGACCAATCACTGCCCACACATAAGGGAAACCAGCTCCCTCGTGGCGTGTCTTTAGCAGGCACGTGGGTTGGTTACCGCCCATGTAGCGGGGAAGTTGGCCCTCATTGTGGAGCGCTTTTAGGGGGAGCACGTTCACCCCCTAAGACCTCTATAAATAGCCCCGTCGCTATGAAGAAGGGGTCGGACCCTTGGCAATCAAAAAAAGAAGAGAAGCAGAAGAGGACAACAGAGAGATATCAACAGGCGCGACACACCAGAGAGAGAGAGAGCCCGACTCTTCAAGCCAACTTGCTGCGTACAAGTTGCTCTTCGCCTACCTTCTCTTTTAGAGTTTTGGTAGACGGGGCTGAGTTACTCCTTCTACCTGCCAAGGAGAAGATCCCTTGATGGTCCAGACGATCATCTGGTCAACGGAGAACAAAATTCACTCTCCATCGCCACACGAAGAACCCAGCACTAAACAAAGGGGGGATTCAAGCTTCAACATCCTCCCTCCCTTGTAACCAGAAGATTAGTCTGTTGTAATTTTTC